>CM061043.1:119712551-119822551 GCA_030762985.1 Adelphocoris suturalis | reverse complement strand
AATACTGACCTCCTTATGCGAGACACCCTGTATATAGTATTTTCACTAGGCACTACCTATTATAGTAATGTGTAAACAAATTATGGAGGTATTTGATTTGAAATTAGTCGAGATGGAACGAATTCTAGGTCGAAAAACTGCTGGTGGTGCAATTTTATAGATTGCAATGACCATGACCTATAGTTACCTAGGTCATTCCAGGACTAGCTCACAAGTTCCTAGTAAAAATTGAAGTTAATAATATAGTGTTGGTACGTACCTATTTCTGTAATGCGACTGAGGCGAAGTTCAGTTTTTATCTTCATCTCTGGGGAATCCGGAGGAAAGAATTTTTTGAATAGCTTCTCTTCATCTAATTGCTCATCATTTTTGAGAACCAATCGTGGCCAAGCTACAGCTATTTCATCGTAAATTTTGATTCCTGTAACTCCGCGACGACATACCGTATTTGTTTGGTTCACTGCGGACCTGGAAATTAAAAATATTCGTAGATTAAAATGGGGGATCGGAACTTGGCACCCAGCGTGTCAATATGGGATAGTTGCTTTCGGCACCCGATTACGTTCGGCACTCAGGTTTTTCGATAACAAACTTTTGTTGCTTAGCACCCAACTGCATTGGGTACCCAAGTCTTCCAAAAATAAATTTTTGCACTGGGCACCCAACTTGTGTCAGCCACTTTGCGACAGTTTACATTCGGTACCCGATGTAGTTGTGCGTGTGTATTTATGCACATAACGAAGGGAAGGGCTCCTAGAGGTACAGGCGGAGACAAACACGAAACTTCAGTTATTGGAATCACGAGAAAATTGGCAGCCAAAGTTAAGCAGGATGGAAGGGGAAAAGTGGGTGTATATGTATATATATATAAAGCAAAGCTGCGGCCTTACTCTAACAATTAACTTTTCTGTGAATTTTTATTATTTTTTTTTGTAAATTTTATTTTTATTATGACGACTTTCGACTTGAATTGACAACAAGATTCTTTCTACATCATTGAACACATCACCAAATTTTTAACCTCACCTCCACACAATTTTTGTTTTGTTGGTTGTTTTGTTGCTGTTAAAGTGTGAAGGCGAATTTTGGAGTGTCCGCCCCACAAGTTGGGTACCCAGTGCGAAAACTCGTAGGAAGGCCTGGGTGCACTACGCAATTGGGTGCTGAGCGTAACAGCTCGTTTCCGTAAAACCTGGGTGCCGAACACAATCGGGCGACGAAAGGAACAACCAGGGCCGACTTTAATGCTATTAAAGTCGTAATTATGTCGTCCGTGGAACGACTCATTTTGAAAAGGCTGGGTGCCGAGCGCAACACTTTTTTAGGCCTGGGTGCCGAATGCCGGGACCCGCTTGATTTTTGGTTTATTATTTCCAATAATAAGCCTATGTGATCGTATAGCAAAAAATTTTTATAACCCCCCCCCTCAAACTTTGTCACTTTACGTTTCAAGGTGCGTAGAATCCAAATTTGAAATGTCCGTCCGCCGTTCGCCGTCCACCGTCCGGGCCATAAAAGGCCTTAGAATTGAGTTAAAAAATCTGTTCTTTCGCACATAGACTCCACTTGGGGTCTAGTTGGTCCTAACGTCTCGCCAGCTCGATCGCTCCACTCTCATGGGTGCTATGAGCCAAAAATAGGTGAAAAAGTGTCGTTTTTTTTGCATATTTCAAGTTGTATAGAAATTGGAGATTTATGAGTGAAAAGAAAATGTTAGCTATTAATTTTATGGAAAAAAAGTACTCTAAATGATACTCTTCTATTCAAAAAGAGATTTTGGATTTTAGGCTATTTTTTGCAATTTTATAGATTTTTTAAAACAAAATTTAATGAAGTTCAAGTTTTTAGCATAATTTCGTACATAAATTTTTGAATATTCTATTTCATAGTTGATAAACTTTATTTGACCAGTCTTATGCTAAAAAATAACAATTTAACAATTCTTAGCCATTTTCAGTGATTTTGTCAGCACATTTTTTGAAATTTGACCAATTAGATGATATCAATATACAGAATACGTAACACTTTTATGTGTTGGAAAGATGACTTGGTAATAAATTGTTTTATCAACTATATTAAAAAGCGTAAAATTGTGAGATTCCGCTGCTGTAATGGATTGAACCCATTTGTGAGGTCCGAAGCTCCGAGTTCCTATACTAAATATAGGTACTATAAGTAAGCGGCGTTTAATAATTATGGACCATAGATCTACGTAGAAGGGCTGTCTAATACATAAATAATAAACCTTTGTGTAATAATTTGCAGCGTTTCTGGTGAAAGATCGGATATTTTTTAATCTCTACGGAAGTTATTGCCTGGAATGTTAAACCTTCTACCTACTATATTATACCTACAGGGTATGAAAAAGCGTTTAAAATCGAGGAATCGTTTCACAAAGGACTAAAACAGTTTTTCATGAAGTAGTTGCTTCTACCGAATGATGGAAAATTGTATTTTTAACAGTTTTGAGCCATTGAAATAGCTTCATTTATTCAAATGAAAATGCTTTAATTTTTGGTCTAGTCTGTAGGTAGGTACGACTTCAGTAATAGATAATTAAAGATATTACTCAAAATATATGTCCCATTCAGTTTCCAAATGAGTGGCTATTTCATCGAAGTATTGTTTCGACGTTTTCACACGCTTGAAGAGAGCGAACAAATCAGCGCCATCCTGCTCGGTCCAAAGCGCATAGGAGTGCAAGTAGTGGTACACTTTCTTTCTCAAAATTTTGATAAATGAGACAGTCTTGTCTTTAGACCTGCAATTCAACTAAGATTAAGCGAGATGATAATTATAGAATTATAATATTTATTTTGAGGAATATGTAGCAGAGTTGCAAGTAATGATCACTTTTGCTTCCGAGACTGCAAGGCAACGGAAGCTTTGTTTTCACTTTCGAAATGAAAAAAATTTTTTTGCTCCAAAATCAAAATTTCCACTCTCATTTTGCGTTTCAGAGCCTCCTGAACAAATTTGTTTCCGTTTCTGTCTGTCTGTCTGTCCGTCCACATTTCCTTGTAACAGCCATAACTTCCACAATTTTGATCCGATTTTAACCAAATTTTCAGGGATCGTGCGGGTTAAGCTCTAGATGGTCCCCTATCAACTTCAACATGATCGAATCAACGGTAGCTTCTGCGCAGGCGCTAACGTGAATTCCTTGTGACGGTCATAACTCAGTCAATGTTGAACGGATTTCGGTCAGATTTTCAGGGATGATGTGGGTAAGGTCCCTTGAGGTCCCATAAGACAATCATCATAATTGCATTAGCGGTACGCTCTGCGCATGCGTGATCGAAATATTCTTGTTACGTTCCTTGCAACAGCCGTAATTTCCACAATTTTGATGCGATTTTCTTCAAATTTTTAGGGATCGTGCGGGTATAGCTCTACATGGTCCCCTATCAGCAGAGATGGGCAAAATGTAATTACAATTACAATTACAATTACCTGGCAATTCCTTGTAATTAGTAATTGAAACCCCACAATTACAATTACTTGTAATTGTAATTGTAATTGCAATTACAAAGCTCAGAAAAGTAATTGTAATTGCAGGTCCCAATTACAATTACATTTGGGAGCCAAGTAATTGCAATTACAATTACAATTACATGTAATTGTAATTGTAATTGCTAAGTAATTAAATTCCAAATACTTTGTGGAAATGGAACTAGCGAAGTGGAAGTGTCCATTTTTACTTTCCCAACTGGGTGGAAAGTAATGTCCATGTTTACTTTCCCAACAGAGTGGAAAGTAATGTAGATTTTTCCTTTCCCAACATCCCAAAAAAGTGGAAAG
Organism: Adelphocoris suturalis; assembly: GCA_030762985.1. NCBI lineage: Eukaryota > Metazoa > Arthropoda > Insecta > Hemiptera > Miridae > Adelphocoris > Adelphocoris suturalis. The sequence goes on along the minus strand of CM061043.1, from coordinate 119,818,750 downwards.
TAATGTACATTATTCCTTTTTCAAGATCCCAAAAGAGTGGAAAGTAATGTACATTTTTACTTTCCCAACATCCTAAAAGTGTGGAAACTAATGTACATTTTTACTTTCCCATCATCCCAAAAGAGTGGAAAGTAAAGTACATTTTTCCTTTCCCAACATCCCTACAGAGTGGGAAGTAATGTACATTTTTCCTTTCCCAACATCCCTACAGAGTGGAAAGTAATGTACATTTTTACTTTCTCAGCATCCCAATAGAGTGGAAAGTAATGTACATTTTTACTTTCCCAACATCTCTACAGAGTGGAAAGTAATGTACATTTTTACTGTCTCAACATCCCAACGTTTTTTATTTATTTATTTATATATATTTTTTTCAGTTTTAGAATAACGTGGGTATAGGTTTGGGAAATGAAGTATATATAATTTTTTCCATCTAAAATCGAGGTTCGTCCCACTGTGTGGTGTTACCGCGAAAAGACGATAGAAGTATTAATACCACTTTAGAACTTTATTTCCCCACCACACCTCGCCAGTGAGAACAAGATAGGTGGACAATAGGTGGCAATGACTTTTGCAACATTTAAAATATTTTTCGGTTTTTTACCGTCACTCTAGGAGTATTGATACAACTTTAGAAGTCCCCCCCCCCCCACTTCTCCTCAGTGTGATTAAGGTGATTATGATAGGAGGCAATTACTTTTACAAAAACTCCATTCAATAAGACTGATATAATAATTTTTTTCACAAAATTGGAAAAATACGGAACACATCATGAAAAAAAGTCACTTTGGCTTAAAAGTATGTAGACAAGTAAAATAATTGCATGATTAATGATAAAATAATAATCATCTCTCGAAATGAATCCAATTAAGTACCTACGTATACTTACAAATAATTAAGAATAAAACGGAATCTGAGCTCTTTTACAGCAATAAGAAGACATATGTCCCATCAAATGTAAACTTTACACAAACTATTATAGAATTTAACACAAAAAATACCTGAATGTCTATTTGGTAAAACGATTTCTGTTGCTTTTTAGAATAACCCTTTTCTCAAAATTGGAATCGGATAAACGGTTTGATTTGGGAGCGTTCGTCATTGTTGCAAACGAAAAAAGTCTTTCAACAGGAGCCGAAGACGGAAGAATTGTATTGGTTTGAAAAAACACCTCCTTTATTGCAGGATAGGCATCGATCATTGGGATTAATAGTGACCTATTCGAAAAATAGGTAGAAATTTGAATTTGACATTCTGTTTCGATATCACACTGAGCAGAATAGGCTTCTTCATTTCTGAAATGAAAATAATCCAAGTAGTCAGCACCCGCATGACCACTGACTTCGGCTTCAGGTCCACCAACCGAAAAATCTGTTTGACGCGAAAATAGTACATCTTTTACTGCATTATGAAAAAGCTCTAGTTAACCTCCCGTGGAGGCTGTCGTCGACCAGTTGTAGCCATCTTTTCTTAAAAGCAGGGTGTGATATAGCTGCAACAGCAGCGGTTTCCGCGAGTGGGGTCGAGATCCCAAAATATTCATTAAACCTTGTCTCTACACTAGAAATGTAGCTATCAATCAGGGGTTGACAGAACTTCCACTTTTTCTGTGCGAGGACTAGGAGTTTTTTGCGAAGTTGCACCAGTGAAGGTAGTAGATATAAAAAAAAAAATGTTTTTTTCCCCTTGCAAAAGATCGATGAGTTGCGCGATGGGCGCTGAACACTCAATGTATTCTCCAATATATGTAAAATCGTCCTCCACAAACTGGAGTTGATTCTTGCACTTCAGCTGCCGATACAAAATTTGAACTTTTTCTTTTATTGTTAGCATTTGACGCAATGAGTCGTACAGGGAGTTCCAGCGCGTTTCCCCTGGCCGGGAGAGTGTGTGACCAAGTACCTCTTCGATGATTTGTGCTGATTTTGGACGTGATGCCGAATTCCACAATATATTGCATTTGTTCATCACGGATTTATGAGTCTCGCCAAAATCGGCTTTCTGCTGAATAACTTTATTTACATCTGATACCGCACATAAATTGAGTGTGTGTGTTGCGCATCGAACGTGATCCGGTAAAATCCCTTGTATGACCTCCGAGGGTCTGTCGTAGCGAGGAATTTTTGACTCATTATCTGTGACGGCACTCTCAGATTCAGACTGTGAGGAATCATGTACTTGCAAAAGTGAGTGTGGGCTCTCTCTTTCTCCGTCGTCTGGAAAATTATGTGGCTCACTAGTAGTTTGTATTACATCTTTGTGTATGCCGAATTTCTGGAAGGCTTTGACAAAATTCGATGCATTGTCAGTCACTGTAGCAACGACTTTAAATGAATTCAGTCCGAACTCAGAATGAATATCTCTCACTAAAGTTGCTATACGGTCGTATGTATGTGAATTTTTGAAACGCCGGCACGCAAGGGCTGCTGACTGCCGCACGTAATCCTTCGAAATCCAATGAGCGGTTACTCCAATGAAGCTTCGTTTCTTTCCCGACCATATGTCAACGGTTGTGCACACATGGTCAACTTCCTTAAGTATGTTTGTAACTGTTTCATTATTTTTTTCAAATAATTTTTCGGTGGCCCGGACAATGGTGCGCCGACTAGGAACGTTCAAACCTATCGTTTTTATTTGGAGCCGTTCAAAAATGTCATGTAAACAAGGGTCTTCGACAATACTAAAGGGTACCATAGCACTGACGACGAATTTGGAGAGCAGGTCAATGAATTCTTCTTGGGTCAAGTTGATGTTCCCCATTTGTTTTTCAATTGCACTCCTCCCCTCCTTTAATAAAAACTTCTTTCTTTTCCTATATTCATTATATGCAACCACTGATTCAGGATGCTTCCTCCTCAGATGTTTAAGGAAATTTGTGGAAGCGTGTGGGTTGCCACTAATTTCAATAACATGTGGTTCGGACTTTTTACATCTTGCGACAACTTTGTGTGCGTTACACTTTTCTCGAACTAACTCAAAAAACTTACCATCTAGGATGGTTAGACCAGGATCGGTTCCGTTGGCATTGTCTGATTCACTTTCATCCTCCACTTCATCGTATGTAGGGTCACGCACGTCCGGGTATACATCCATTCCTTGGAGACATGAATCCAAAGAATCCGAACTGCTTACGTTTGGAAAATTGCGAACTTCCATATCAAGCGGCAAGGCACTACATCATGAACTAAATAGGTACAGCGTACAGCAAACTCGGAACCATCTATTAATACAAGGTAATGAGTACGAATCCCGGCGAGGCAAACTCAAAGGAACAAGATAACCACCATGGGGGAAGGGGGGACGGTCCACATCCCTGTCTGGCGCTTGACCCCACCAGCATCAACATCAGCAGGATGTTATGAATGGTCTAATGATTCCAACGAACAACTTACTACAGTCAAGACTAGTGTTGTTTACACGCATTGGTTTTGGAGCTGTTAGGTCAATAAGGAGGTAAAAATATAATCAAGCGTTAATAGGTCGACTAGCTTTCCTGTACTCTGTAATTTACAAACAAAAACAGAGCATTTGAATAGATAAATCCATATCTCGCTGTCAGATCGGGTTGATTGCTTCTTATTCCTGGAATCTTTCAGCTTCAATCATTCATTCGAACAATTAAAAACCTATATTACATCGTGAAATCGATTTTTAGGAATTTTTGGACGTTTTAATGGGCAAATTCGGCTCATACTTACTTAAAAAAAGTAAGTTTCAGAAAACTTAAAATTTAAGTCTATTTCCAACAAACTTGCTGGAAGGTGTCAAACCTCGTAAAAACTTTCAAATTTAATCAGCTTTCCAGTGGTTTGGCCAGCTTTACGATTCCGTATCGATTTCACAGAGAAATTCCAGTTTGAAGGCGATAAAACGTTAGGCATCTTCTAGGCAAAAAACGTTAGGCAGTGATTTACGTAGAAGGGCTATCTAATACAGAAATAATAAACCTTTGTGTAATAGTTTGCAGCGTTTCTACTTCATTTGTTTTAGCGAATTTTCGTAGAAAATGAAGCCATTGCAATGTCTCCAAAAATTTTAAAATAAAAATTTAAAAAAATTCCTTCATGGAAATCCGTGTTGAGGAATTCTGAAATTAAGTACTCCTGGTTTTTAACGCTTTTATAGATATATATAAGTTAAGGGTTGATCTTCTCTGCATTTCCACAAAGTAATTGTAATTTAATTACTTTGCAATTACAATTACAATTACATGTAATTGTAATTGTAATTGCAATTACTTTGAATCGAAAAGTAATTGTAATTGCCAATCCCAATTACAATTACTTTTTTGAGGCGAGTAATTGCAATTACAATTACAATTACAAGTAATTGTAATTGCGAACGGTTGCAATTACTTTTGGTAATTGATGCTTGAAAAAGATAACTTTTCATCAATTGAGACTTTTGTTCACTTTCCTTTTAAAATTTTCACACAAATTACTCAAGTAATTGCAGATGTATTTAATTACTCATGTAATTAATTACTGCCCATCTCTGCCTATCAGTTCCGTCATGATCGAATCAACGGTAGCCTCTGCGCAGGCGCAAACAAAATTTTCATAGTTTCGGTCATAACTCAGGCAATTGTGAACGGATTTCGGTCAGATTTTCAGGGATGATGCGGGCAAGGTTTCTTGAGGTCCCGTATCACATTCTTCGCAATCATCAGCAGATTTTTGTTACGGTCACAGCTTAGTTAATTTTATCGGATTTTGTTCAAATTTTCAGAGATGATCCCGGTAGAGTCCCTTGAGGTGCCATACGAATCGTACGGTACTACCAGTCATTGTGCCCATCATGCCGGGAATTTATTTGCAGGGAATATTCCCGGCAGGGAATTAATTTTTTAATTTTTTCTCCTCCTTTTTAAATATTTGCTATTCCATATATGGAATACCGAAATTCATGTGCAGCGAAATACATGCATGTTCATTGAAGGACTGTCATGGGGTTCACGTTCGAACGAAGTGAACTCCATTAGTTCCGGACGTAGGTATCGAGTTGGATGTTTTAATCACGAATTTAGATCAAAATATTAATGAAATCCTGTAAACCAATTAAAAACTCCTTCAGTTTTGATCCGATTTAGACGAAATTTTCAGGGAACGTGCGGACTACATCCTGGATGGTCCCGTATTGAAATCAAAATTTTACTTATTAATTTCATTTATCATATGTACCATTCAGCTTCCAATTTCCCACCTTATTAATCCCCTGATGCCAGAACCGGTCGTTTCTAGTTTTCTGGAATTTAATGGTGACGTACTGTGAAGGTCACGAGGAAGCTCATGTGCCATTTCATTGGCAGTGTATTTCAATTACTTTCCACATTACGCTAGTATTAGAGAGTCCTGATACCATACGTACACAAATAAGGGAATGCAGACGATGTTGACGGGTATTTACTCTGAAAGTAATGGGAATCCCCATTCCCATTTCAAGTAATGGTCAACGACAATGTAATTACTTTTCCCCATTCCAAGTAATGAGAATGGGACTTTCAATTACCATTATATTGAAGAGGCAAAAATAATGGGTGCTTGACATTACAATCCCTTTAATTGGAATGGGAAATGGGAATAGCATTACTCGCCCATTACTTTCGTTTTTCTATTCGTCTGGAACTCCTGTTGTGAGTATGTGCTTAGGGGAAAAAACTGGTTCTAATCAATATTCTGCCGTCCAAAAAAGATTTTAGATTCACTGAATTTTTAGCCGTTTTTATAAAATTTTCTGAGGTTATTGATGACATGCAAGTACATTTTTCAGCATATTGTCTGTAAATATATTAATGTTAGTTCATTGTTGATAATTTTTTTTTTCTTCTTCTGTTTGTCGAATAGCCTACTAAAAAATAAAAATCAATGATTTTCGGCCGTTTTAAGCCATTTTTAGTGATTTTTTTTTCTTTGTTCAAACTGTTTTTCAACATTAAAACGTAGTTTACTCCCTTAATTAAGAAAGTAAAAGTAAAATTGACTAAGCCGTTGAAAAAGTAAGATTTTGGCTCAGTTTTACCGTTTTCGTATCTTGAAAAAATATTGGTTCTCATAATTGAATTTGCTATTGGAAAACCTCGAGGTTTCCCATAAGATTTGCTCTTCAGAGAGCTTTTTCATTTCTCAAATCTTAATTTAAAAAAATAGTCTCGCATCTATCCAATAGGAAATTCGATGTTCTTTCCAATGGTATCCTCAAATTTGAATTTACTCAGCAAATTAAGGGAGTTAGTACCGTTTTTGTGACAAAAGGTCGAAAACACGAAAAATTAATCTTAAAAATGGAGTTACTCGAAAACCAAGCGTTTTTAGCCCTGAGGTGTTTACCATTAGGACTGGGACACCCTGTATACAAGCTTTGTTCCTACGTCGAGAGCTCCGAGCCCTACGCATGCGCATTTTGAAATAAGCCGCTACCCTTGGGTAAACTCCAATCCGCGTAACCTTCTCTAAACTGTTTTCCCCTTAACTACTACGTTTGTTATCACATCTCTCTTTCATTGTTTACGCATGCTGATGATTATCTGCGTTACTTCAATTTTCAACTACCATTAACGCGTTTTGAACTCTCGGGTGAGCTTCAAAGTGTTCCAACAAACACGAAAGTGGGCGATCTTAGAGCTAACCACACGGCAACTCTACCAACCCCGGGGGTCGCTCTGGAAGCGTTGTTAAAACAAAGCTACAGAATCATATTTCGGTGAAAAGTGTTGCTGCCTACCTATTCTCTTCAAGTCATTCAATAATAGGTACTGAAGAAGCCTAGTTATCACCTTCAACGACGAACAAAACTTTTGTTTTACGAAACAAACATATTTAAACACAAATTTTAAGCTTTTTGAACAAATTTCTTAAATTATTAATTTGTTTTCTTGCCTTACAATGTGGGTTAAATTTGCTGTACCGAGATAAAGAAATATTCTTACGTTCGGGTAATGACGATGAAGTCGTTGAGTAGTTTGGACAATCCCTTGCCTGTACAATCATGCGAGGTCTGAGTTTCAGAATTCTCGCTTTCATCAAGGGCTGCTGAATTGAATGCAACGCTTGACAACATGAGCTGAAAAGGTGGAAATAGCAGATAGTGGGGTGCTCTTCAATCGAACTTTATTTCAAAAGTACTCCGTTAAACTACACCATCATAATCTTGTGTCGTGTTTACCTACCTACCTATTTTTCTAATTCATTTTTGGTTTATTTTTTATTTGTTTGGCTCCTTTTTGGTTTATTATTTCCAATAATGAGCCTATGTGATCGTGTAGAAAAAATTTTTATAACCCCCCTCAAACTTTGTCACTTTACGTTTAAAGGTGCGTAGAATCCAAATTTGAAATGTCCGTCCGCCGTCCGGGCCATAAAAGGCCTAAGAATTTACTTTAAAAAACCCGTTCTTTCGCACATAGACTCCATTTGGGGTCTAGTTGGTCCTAACGTTTAACCATCGCTTTACTCGCATAGATGCTATGGGCCAAAAACGGGCGAAAAAGTGTCTTTTTCGAGGCTTTGAGTGTTAGACGTGTTAGACGCACGCCTGGCACGCTTGGCAGGGGGTCACGGTGGGTGGTGAGGGGGGTGAGCGGGGGGTGGAGTGAGAGGAGGCGCCGCGGCACCATGAGGTGGGTACAGCGTTCCTTCGAGGCTTGAATATATGTTTTTTTCTAGGTCATATTTGTGTGTTAATACCAATGCTTTTCCTACGCATGTTTAATAACATATCCTCTCGACTTTTCGTACGTACTTAGATAATGATATTATTAAGGCAATAACTATTTGAATAGATAGGAGCTCAAATCGAGAAACATGAACATGCGTATATAATTATAGAAGTATAGGTTGTGGCAACTCGAAATAGGACACGCCGAGGTGTCTGGACGGGCCTTATGACGTACGTAAGCCAACTAAAACTACTTACGATCAAACTCAATTGAAAAAATAATAAACCTTTGTGAAATAATTTGCAGCGTTTTCTCTTCTCCACTGTCAGAAGAAACTATTTTTCGTGAGAACATAACGTGGGGATGATGCAACGAGAGGGCTTCTTCGTCCAATAGTCGGAGCGTTTTTGAGCTCACTAGACGGCGATCCAGTAGTATACCAGATCCCTGGTTTTACACTGATGCTGGTGAGATCACAATCAAATTTCAAAATCGAATGCACTTTTCAGTATCTTCCTTATTGGCCTCATGGCCGTGTTTGACAAATTTTCCCAATTTTGATCTCTAACCCCGATTTGTTTGATATTTTAGATTGAAAGAAGCCCTAATTTGAATATTAAAAATCTGAAATGTAGTTATTACACTTTATATCGCTCAAGATAACCGAATGGCTTTTAAAGAATTTAAATAGCTCTCTCTGTTCCCAAGATATTTATTTATTGAAATCGGCTCATTTCAAGACGCTACTTGGCGGCGAATCGGGAACCCGTGATACTTAGCCAATGAATCAGCCAAACCAAACCGACCAAGTGATCGGTGCCTACGAAACCAAAGGTCTCAGAGGTAAGAGGTCTCAGGGGTTGTAATAAAAGCTTACCACTTGAAGCGAATGCCTCTTGACCTTTATATAATCGCGTTGTCTCTCGTCTACAGCTGCATTCAAGTCACTAAGAAAGCGAAGCATCCATTCCTTTGGTTTACGGATGTCAGAATCGGCATCCTTCAGCTTTTCATCGTATTTTTTCAAAATAGCTTCAATCTTAGCTTTAGCCTGAATGGTCCTTTCACATTCTGTAATACAATATATAACAACAAAAAAAGAAGAAAAAAATGAATAAATTAAAAAATAAAATAAAATAAAAAGTCCAGTCATGCAGCATGACCCCCATGAGCGAATTTTTGAAGAAATCGACATTTCAGTCGCTATTGATCGTGTAGAGAAATTTTAGTTTATGATTTTGATAGACAAACACGGAATCAAATTATTAAAAACTAGAGGCCTGTTAGGGCTTGGAAAGCCCTAATCTAGTCCGTATAACAGTAGTATAGTACCTAACAGGAACTCAGCACATTATAGTAACGGTATAAGTCTATTTGCGGCGTCATGTGACCTGGTGCAAAGCTAAGGCGATGTTATTAAATGATTAAAAAAGAGGAAATACCTATCAAAATGTAAGTAATGTAATAAAATACATATCACCAGTTAAGGTGGTCCTCGCCACTATGAGACTAAACAAAAAGTTGAATCGGAGAATTCAGATTTTGGGCATGGTGAGATGATGGTGTAATTCTATCTCGAGTCTTCTTCGTTTCTTTGTAAGCGTGTGAATCTGCGCGTCCGTGTCTTCTATCTCCTTCTTTATGATTGTATCTTGATCGGTAGTACTCGTAGATGTCGAACTGGTGTTGAGTTGTGTGTAGGAGATGCTAAAGCTGTCTTCGTCCTGATGTGTCAGGTACCACTCCAGCAAAGCTCGTGCTTGTTCTGTGTCTGGATTAATTTCGAGTGTTGTGTGATGTCCAATTTGTGCTTCGAATATATTTTTGAATTTTTCGGTTGTAATGAGGTGTGCTGCCACGATGCCATGTGAGTTGAAATTGAATTGTTTCCCCCATTGGATAAGATTGCCGGTTCCGGTTTTATCCCTAACCGGGATTTTGTAGAGTGTCAACTCTTCGTCATTGCGCGACACTGTGCACACATCGGCGGGACCAACACAAATTACTAAAATGTTGGCCGTGTTGACGTTTGGAAGATCGGTGATGCTAGGTATATGTTACCTGGTTAAAATCGTTTTAGGATGGAGTGATTCTCGTAGATGTGGTTATTTGCATTTCCAGCTCTTTGCTGTAGGTGCTGTATTTTATCCCAACGTTCTTAAACAGGCAGCTCTGAAGAGGTTCTATTTGATTGTAAGTTTCTTCCGAAAAGGAAACACCTGAAAAGGTGAAGTTGAAGAACTCAGCTGATCAGAAAAGACCCCATCATTTCACTCCCCATGTCCCAGAGTCTCCCTATCAAATTTCAACTTCCTACAGTGAACAGGAAAGAATTTAGCTCACTCAGCTGATTAGAAAAGACCCCATCACTACGTTTCTTACTTACCGACACTTTTGCTGAACTTGGGGCCGTGCTGATTCGGAATCATATTTAAAGACCGTTCGGAATTAATATATATAAAGTCCGCTAAGTTCTTCAGTTTCAATTTCTTCGTTCAGAAATAACTCTCCTAGATGTTAGTAACTACACTACGTTTCTTACTTACCGTGAATTGATGGCAACTGTTGTTACCGCCGCAGCCTAATAAACAACTCTCGTTGATAAGGACCGCCCAGAACACGATCAAGGTGGGTATAGAGACGAACGGCGACACTTTTGCAACAAACTTGGGGCCGCGCTGATTCGAATGAGCAGTCTAACACTAAAATCGGACCGCGAAGTTCTTCACAATTTCAAAGACCGTTCGGAATTATATATAAAGATAATTAGGAGGTACTCATACTTTATTATTATTAAACTAATCTTGTAGATTTAAAGACAAATGTAGTTAATGTAGGTATTCAAAGATTTCGATGTCCAATGTGGTCAGTATTGAAGGCAGTTGAAATCTTAACAGTATCCTATCATAACATCATCAAATCTTGACATAAAATAAAAAGAGGCATTGGGATCTACGCTATTGACGGCCAAGCGGAGCGAGGCCTCAGGCTTAACGTTATTGACGTCCGAGTGGAGGGAGGCCTTGAGATTAACGTTACTGACGGTCGAGCGGAGCGAGGCCTTGGGTCTGCGTACTAGTACGTACATAAATAGAACTTCTTCATAATTTCATGGCTGATATTTTCTAAGCCACAGTCAGTATTAAAGCTACATCAAGTCCTAAAACAGTTGAGAGTAAAACATTAAAGAGAGCGACCGAGAGAATCGGAGGACGGAATATTTCACAGAGTAAACTCATCAGTTGTGATTACTTTTCTTTTTTTTTTTTTTTTTAAACAAGCACCTACTACCTACTATGGTTCTAGGATTGGTTATACAGGGATACTTCCATAAGAGTAGTTCAATCTGAATTTGGACAATGTTTCATGCAAATATTACCGATTTTTACAACTAGCGAACGGCATTATTTCGATTTTTGACTGATTTTTCAACTTTTAAATTTTTGAAAACTTGATATACATATTATTATAGGAAATTTTACGCTGATTCCGAATATACCACATGTTAGTATGCTGAAAAAATTATTTCGCACAACAAATCGCAAAAAACAGGCTATTTTGAAATTGTTGACTACATTTTTGAAAATTTCAACCCGAAGATGTAATCCGATCATGCTGGCCAACGAACTTGAACTTTCGTTTTGTGTCCTTAACATTTTAAAATTTGTTTGAAGTTTCTAGCACAATTCTACGGACAGTTATCGTCTGGAATGACACATATTTTTTTTTTAAACCTCCCCTCAAAGACGGAGGGGGCACGCCATTAAATTAAAAATAAACAAATAAAATTAAAAAAAGTGGGGAGGTAGCCAGGTTTACCCGACGCCGGCTCTAGGGATAAGGGAAGTTGCAGGACGAGGAGGAAGAATGGGATGAAAGGAAGTGCCCCTATAGAACGACCACCATTTAAGATAAGAGCCCCGAAGGACGCGGGTGGTGATACCCCGGAGCACTCCTGCCGAGATGCCCAACTCGAGAAGCTCCGTGGCACTTTTGCCGCACCACACCCCGCGCCATGAGACGGTCGCGGCCATGACCTTGATGTTATTAGGCGCCACTCCTTTTAGCTCAGATATCGCTTGTCGCAGATCACTTCTATCATATTTACTTTTCTTAGCCCGCCAGGTCTGCTCCATGTCCACACTGCCACTGACAATCTGGACATCCAGGATTATGGCAGACCCATCGGGCTTGATCGCAACAATATCTGGCTTCTTGCCCCGGTCACTCGGCATGTGGTATAGTCTCTCCCTTTCGACATCCCAACCGCTAGATGACAAAGCACCTGCTATCTGCTTGGCAACCGCATCGTGACGTAAAATGCGGCCACCATGAGTACGGGGACACTGCTGCACCTCATGATAACGATTCTCATTTTTACCCCGACAGGCACGGCAAAGGGTATCTACTGTCCCGCGACTACTCCTCGAACACCTCACCGAGGTGGCTAACGTAGCCACCCGAACGGCGTGAAAATGGCGGTAGTCGCGGGCCCCAATGCCCTCTGAAGCCCATTCCACCCACTGGGTAGAAATGGGGGATTCAGAGCACTGTCGGAGTTCTTTACCATCTACTGACTCATGCAGTGCAGCAGCGAACTCAGCAGATGAGCTGGGTTTTGGAGCAGTTGGTGTTGCTCGATCGCACCACAACAACTGCTGCCGGACAAAGTCCAGGTCAGCAGCAGTGCGGGCGACCTCCCAGCTCGAACCCCTAAGGGCAAGCAGGCGCTGGCCACGTAAAGATGGGATGCTGGCAGAAAGAGAGACAATACCGAGCCCACCGGCCTTGACCGGTGCGTGGATGTAAGCACTTGGGACACCAGGTGGAAAGCCTAGCCAAGAGCGCACAGCAGAGCAAACTTCACGATCTAACTCAAGCAGCCTCCCCGCAGTAAGCCTGCCAAAGACTAACCCATAGGTTAGCTTTGGCAGTAAGTATGTGCGAAGGAGGCGCAGCTTCTGCTGTGGCTTCAATGGAGCCTTGGTGACACGAGCTAATGCTCCACCAAGGTCCACACGGCATGCGGCTATAGTGGCCACACCCATGAAGTCGACCCCAAGGTACCACCAGACCTCCAACACGGATCGGGCAGGGATGGAAGTTTGTCCTAAGACAAAACACTCCTCATCCACTACCTTCACCTTATGCTGGCGACCCGACAGGACCAAGGAGACCGACCCAGACTTAGCTGGGTTGACCACCAAACCACACCTGGCTAGCTGCTCAGCAAATGCGTTGAGGGAGATCTGCAAGCCCTCACGGGTTTCTGCTAGTAGGATGACATCATCAGCAAAAGCCAATGCACCTACTCGCACCCCAGGGGCGAGATCAAACCCTATTTCAGCTGGCAGCTTACCCAAGGCCGTATCCACGACCAGGTTGAAGAGGAGTGGCGACAGAGGATCCCCCTGGCGTACAACAATATCAACATCCCCTGACATCTCACCTCGTGCCTCGAGGACCGTCACGCCTTTGTGGTACAGACAGGCAACATACTCAATTTAACGAGCAGGTGCCCCGACACCACGAAGACAATCGGTCAGGGCAAGGTGGCTAACTGTGTCAAAGGCCTTAGCGACGTCCAGAGCGGCAAGATGGAGCTGCCGTTTCTTGATACGGGCCAGCGAAATGACAGTTTGGAGAACTGTTAGATTCTCCGCTGTGCCATCCGCTGGCCGAAATGCTCTCTGGACGTCACCTATGACACCAGCCACTTGGAGGCGAGATGCCAGAACCTTTTGGAAGTGGCGGAAGACCACCGACGAAATAGAAATTGGACGGTAGCCTCCAGGCCCACTCCCCCCTTTCTTTGGGATGAAAATTGTCCGGGCACGGGTCAACGCTTTTGGGGGTCTTCCAGATAGTAGCAACAGGTTGAGGATGAGCAGCCTAACATTCTTTGGGGCTTTATTCCAGCGTCGGGCGGAAATACCATCGGGTCCAGCAGAAGTGGAGTTTTTGACACGGCACTTATGTGCCTCGTCATGAAGCACCGGTGTGCACATGATGCTGCGCAAGGAATCCCTGGTGGAAGCTGGGGGTACCACTGGCTCACCAGAGATGTACATACATATATACATACATATATACATACATACATACATACATTAAAAAATGCGTTAAACTTCAGAATATGATTCAGAATAGCCTGAAACGGATTTCTGCATAAAATTTTTTTTAAAATTCACATTCTACAAATTTTGAGGCGAGAGCAATAGCTTAATTTTCTTCAAAAATTCGCTATAAGTTGTAAAATAAAGAATAGGGTAGTGTCACCAGTAGTTGAACGCACCCCAGTAGTTGAACACTTCTCCAAAAAATGCTTGAAGTAAGGCTCCCGATGCCATCTGGCGGCTTTCAAGGCTATTTCTAGTAACATTAGGGTCTGCTAGAGGCCACCATAAGTTGCCATTGGATTAGGTTTCATGCGGATAAGGTTATATGATGATTGAAAACAACAGTCCACGAATGAGCCCCTTCAGCTGAGGTACGTGTTAAGCTTTGGTATTTTTCTAGTATGTTTTTCAGCCACTTGAATTAAAATGTCGATGTGTTATTATCTATTCTCTATCTTGTTAGGGTTCCTTCTAGTTGAAAATCGCTTGGAAAGCCCGAAAAATGCTTCAGATAATAGGAATAATTGGTGTTCGAGCACTGGGTCCAGGAAACGGTGATTCTCCAGTAATTGAACACCTGTTCAACTACTGGAGAACCTATTAGTTTTCTGTATTTTCAAAAATGAGGTCAAATTTGAATCTATAGCATTCACAGTTCCCATATGTGTAATCAACATTGTCAATAATGCTTAGGAACCAGTAGATGAACGGGGGTTTAAAAGTAAAACTAAGGTGTTCAACTACTGGTGCAGTCTCGCTGGTTTGTGCTCCAGAGGTTGAACACCTTGGATTTTTATAAATTTCCATGAGTTTTGTTGACTGCCTACCCATTTCCATAATAACTTTGACTGGGGTCTTTTTGTTCTCTATGACTTTATGACTCAGTTGAAAAAAAAAAAAAAAAAAAAAAAAAACACATCAAATGAAGAATTCAGCATAGCCAAATTCGTCCTCGAATCTGCACTTGACGCCCAACAGCTTGAAGACTTTCGAATTAATCTGCAACGAGGAACTTCTGTTGAGGAAGTGAATCAGGGTCTTTTTCTGTTTTGGAAACACTGCTGTTAGGGGACCGATTCTCCAAACAGCAAATTGGATCCCGTGAACACTCCGTCCAGCTCAGCAGAGGCAAAAGAGCCGCCACCAATTATTGATACTACCCTGGAGACGGAAACTGGCCATGGTATCCTATCATTTTCTATCGATCTCGAGTCACTGGGAATTGTTCCATCGGAAATTCTTCAAGATAATGATGTATTGATAGATCATGAAACCCCTCAAAGTGGAGCTGATGATGCTCATTCAATTGGGAATGCGAATCCAACCCCAGATATATACATTTCATTCTTAAGGTGGAATTACTCTGAACCTGAAACTGGTGATCCACAGATGAGTGATTTAAACGACAAGAATTGTAGCAGATCATTGATGGATAACTTCAAAGATTTTGATGTTCCAGATGCTAGTCTTGCAGTGTGCTCAAAAGACTGTGATTTAGTAAATGAAGAGTCAGGTCCAGAAAATGTGATCTTAAATGTACAAAACTGTGATAACATTGACAAAGATAACCCAGGAAACTGGAAGTCACCAACAACACTCTCCACCAGCAAGGGTCTACAAGATTCAGTAAATGAAGAGTCAGGTCCGAAAAATGTGATCTTAAATGTACAAAACTGTGATAATATTGGGAAAGATAACCCAAGAAACTGGAAGTCACCAACAAAACCCTCAACTAGCAAAGGTCTGCAAGAGTGCTGGAAGAAGCTATTGACACTTCTTGTCATTGAAAAAAAAAAAAAAAAAAAAATACAGGAAGAGGGGGAGGCAAAAATGAAAGTGCCATATTGCATCACAAAAGCGGAATGGCAAGAAATACAAGAGAAGAAGGAAAAGGAGAAAGAAAAAAAAGAACGGGCAAAATGTGATAAAATGAAGAAAAGAGAACTGAAGAACACTGAAACCAAGAGGAAGAATAAAAAGCAGGAAACCAAGAAGCCAGGAGGGAAATCTTCGACGAGAACGGAGAAGGAAGAAGACATTCGATGCCCTGAGTGCCACGAATTGTATGAAGACCCCCGAAAGAATGGAAAATGCGCCAGATGCGAAAGATGGTGGCACGAAATGTGCACTTCATATTTGGCCACTGGAGATTTTATTATTTGTGATTATGATGAATACTGAATACCGATTGCGATACACTTTTGTGGAATACTGCTTACCTACTAAGATTGTAATGTTTTAAAAACTATTTTCAGTTCCTTCCTAATTTATTACGTTTTCAAATTTTAATAAAAATGTTTTATTACCTACTGGTTCAGAAAGATTTTCATATTTTCATTTCCTGCTACCTGGTCTGCTAGTTATGAGTAACTATACCTAGAATAACAGACAATGAAAAAATAAATTATCTACCTTATTACCAATTTCGTGCACATAAATAGAAGAAAATACCGAATAGAATCATTTACGTAGGTATTTCAACAAGCAAACCACTTCTCTGTCGTCGGAGCTGAAACCAGGATAAGGTGTTCCATTACTGGGGACTTGATGTTCAGAGACTTGGTCCACAGTGTTCAACTACTGGGAAACTTGAATTTTTTCAGTTAAATCATTTTATCACCATTATAATCGGTGAAACCCATATGTTTTTTTATTCCAAAGAGTTCTCTAGTGATATAGGCACCCGATAAAAAATCAGCTGACAAAATGTTTTGCTCCTGAACCCCAGCACAGAACGTCAAACTTGGACGTTCGCTTAAGTGTTCAACTACCGGTGACACTACCCTAGGTGTGTGCAATACGATGTACCTGAATAAAAAATTTAAAAGTTCCAGTCATGCAGCATGATATAGATTAGCAAATTTTAATAAACTATCGTATTGTTATATTGATGTTAAATTGTTTTAAAATTTGAGAGCCAAGAAATCAACTTTTGCTATTCAATACAATATTTTGGATTTCTTGCAGTTTTGCTCGTTTTAGAATTTTTCGGGACAGTAAGTTGTAAATTTGAACCTGAAATTCTGGAGCCAACCAACTCGATCGTTCTTTTGCCAAGACGGATTTCTCTGCGTTCTAACGAATTTGATAGCCGTATTTTAAGGGAGTTACCGTTTGGAAATACACCATATATATAGGATTGCACCCCCCTTCATTTCCCCTGAATCCTGCGTAAATAATTGAAACCAACGCCATTTTTCGTAGATCTCAGGAAGAAAACTCTTGTGCGCGCCACTTGTGCCGAAAGTGGCGCAAATGACGTAAACTTTGTTTTTTTAAAACTTGAACCCCATTTTTTGGTTTATTATTTCCAATAATAAGACTATGTGATCGTGTAGCAAAAAATTTTTATAACCCCCCCTCAAACTTTGTCACTTTACGTTTCAAGGTGCGTAGAATCTAAATTTGAAATGTCCGTCCGCCGTCCGGGCCATAAAAGGCCTAAGAATTGACTTAAAAAACCTGTTCTTTCGCACATAGACTCCTAGTTGGTCCTAACGTTTAACCATCCCGATCGCTTTACTCGCACAGATGCTATGGGCCAAAAACCGGCAAAAAGTGTCTTTTTGAGGCTTTGAGTGTTAGACGTGTTAGACGCACGCCTGGTACGCTTGGCAGGGGGTCACGGTGGGTGGTGAGGGGGGTGAGCGGGGGGTGGAGTGAGAGGAGGCGCCGCGGCACCATGAGGTGGGTACAGCGTTCCTTCGAGGCATGAATATATGTTTTTTTCTAGGTCATATTTGTGTGTTAATACCAATGCTTTTCCTACGCATATTTAATAACATATCCTCCCGACTTTTCGTACGTACTTAGATAATGATATTATTAAGGCAATAACTATTTGAATAGATAGGAGCTCAAATCGAGAAATGTAAACATGCGTATATAATTATAGAAGTATAGGTTGTGGCAACTCGAAATAGGACACGCCGAGGAGTCTGGACGGGCCTTATGACGTACGCAAGCCAACTAAAACTACGATCATACTCAATTGAAAAAATAATAAACCTTTGTGAAATAATTTGCAGCGTTTTTTATTGCAGATTAGGATTCTACGTGAAACTTCATGATGAAATGATCCATCACTAGATTTTCTAAGTGTGCGTAAACGATCGCAATTCCGCTCCAAAAGTGCGCAATTCCGCTCTAAAAGTGTAACAGTTCAGAAATACTGAGTTTTTGAAGGTAGTCAATTGCCACGTGCTTTATGGAAATGAGTAAAATAAGTGCTGTTCTGGCCGATTTTTCGGTGTTTTCCCAAGTTCGTGTTGCAAATGTCAATAAATGAACATCATTACGAGGTTCAGCAAGAAGAAATACCTCAAAATCATGTATTACATGTGGCAATTGAATATCTTAATAAACTAAGTACTTCACAATTTTTCCACTTTTAGAGCGGAATTGCGCACTTTTGGAGCGGAATCGCGCCCGTTTACGAGTGATGGGTCATTCCTTCATGAAGTTTCACGTAGAATCCTTATCTGCAATAAAAAAAGGGGTTCACATTATTAAAAAAATTGCATGTCATTTGCGCCAGTTCTAGCGCAAGTGGCGTGCGCGAAAGTATTTTTCCTGAGATCTACGTAAAAATTATGAAGAATGGCATTGGTTCAAATTTTTTACTCTGTATTCAAGGTAAATGAAGGGACCGGAGGACACCCTGTATATATTCATATGACGTTATAATCTAGAATTGTGTTCTTTGATATATGAAACGGATTTTTGGGGCGTCCCTTCCCCCTCCCTCGCACTTTTAAAATTTTGAAGCCATCTAAATAGCTCATTTATTCTTTGAAAATTCTCTAAAATCGGTATTTTGGCAATAGGGCATGTGGGATGTCACGGTCAAAGTATTTTTCAGAGCTGAGTCTATTGCGACCACTCGCAGATCTCCAAGATTGATAAATGAGTGAAAAAAAAAAATCGATTTTTATATAATAAACTCCATAATACATAAAATTTTCGAGTTCGGCTGCGAATTCTAAAATTTTCTTTGCGATCTCGTCACACGGATGTCCCTTTAGTTTAATTCGTTATTTCAGGTTATAATTTAAGTGCCTAATTCAATTTTACCCACAAATTTTCTTTTTGAAAATAAGCTCTATGACTATTATCCATGCTGCATGACTGAGTACTTTACCGTTTTGAAAGCTGTGAAAAAATAGGAGGCGTTACTTTTCAGCCCCCACTTGTACTACTCTTAATTAGGGGAATAAGGGATCATAAATAAGATAATAATGAGTAATGGATGCCAAATGCTAAATATTAGTTTTTATGTACTTTTCCTCTCTGTTTTAGCAATTTGTTTTTGTCTTATGCATCTTATTTTTGGCCCTTTAAAATTGCTAACCAAAATATTGTTTCTCAATAGTATTTCTTCAAATGAAATTGTTTTTGCTCTAGCATGGCTTGCTGGCTCTAGCGATTTTATGAGGTTTATAAAACCTCCTGTTTTTGACACCGTCCTCTTTGAGGGCAAAGCTTCTAACCTATCTGATGATGGTCACAGAATGGTGACCGAAACTTCTTTACAATGATTACAAAGATTTTGTAATCATTTTTTTGTTTCTCCTTGGGTCGAATCCCGACTATATACAACTATGAACATCATCACGGCCGACAACTCCTCTATCACATACTCTTAATTAGATAGGTACATGACTTACCAGTATCTAGGCAAGCTGCAAATTTTGATTCATTTCTCGTTGAGTCGGGATGGTGGTTTTCATTACTTTTCTTACCTGAAAATGCGATGGAAGTGTATACAATTTTGATAATTGAGTAGATAATCGGAAACATAAAAAAAGTTCCAGTCATCCAGCATGATCGTATGAGCGAATTTTCTCAAATAATTGTTGGTTCTGTATTCTGTTAAATTGTTTTAAAAATTGAGGACTGTGAGCGAAAAGAAATTGTTAACTACAAATTTTATGCGGGTTAACTACAAATAATATTGTACAATTCAAATAAAATTTGGGATTTTAGACTTTTTGGCAGTTTTTATAAATTTTTCTGCAAATATTTATGCAATTCAAGTGCATTTTTCAGTATAAATTTGTGCATTAATGTTCTAGTTCATTGTTGATAAACTTCTTTCGACTAAAATTCTGCTACAAATAAAAAATTAACGATTTTTAGCCGTTTTTAGCCATTTTTAGTGGTTTTTGTAGCACATTTTTTGAAATTCAACCAATCTAATGTGTTCAAAAAATGATCGCCAATGAACTCATTCTTTTGATGGAAAGCTTGATTTTTTGGCACAAGAACGGGATTTTTATCTCAAGCCTAAGGTGAGTTGTCGTCTGGATTGAGTTAAAAATCCTGTTCTTGCGCCAAAAAATGAAGCTTTCCAAATGAAAGGACAGTTTGTTAGCCAGCAGTTTTGGCCACATAAAATTGATCAAATTTCAAAAAATGCGTTTAAAAATCACCAGCAACCACCACTGGGGATGGAAGTTTACAGGGTAGCACTGTGTAAAAACGCGTTGTAGTTCGACAACTCCGGAAGAGTTGAGATACCTAATACAGGAATAATCGACAATAATTGTGAAATATTTGTGGTACCAGACCTGACCTGATGATATATATATCATAGGGTCCTTAGATTTTTACCCCCATAGCCGTGGTAGCTAGAAGGAATGAAAGTTTAAAGTTTTTAAAGCAAGAAATCATAAAAATCTTACCGTAGCGTGCATTCTTATCATACTGCTCAAGAGTATTTTTGTTCCAGAGGAGTGTCACACTTTTTGAGGTCTGAAAAAATGAGTCGACACCAAATTTATTTACAGTCATACAAATTATCGGCTACTACGAGAAAAGAAGGACAATAATTAGCAATTAGGTACAGTACAACAACGGTTAATCATTTTTCTGTAAAGTAGTACTTCTACAGTTATACGTGTAAATCGATTTAGATGAAATGTTAACATTTTTCACTGCACACGCACCAATGTAAAAATATTAAACATCATTAGCGAATTTTTGAAGAAAATTAAGCTATTGCTCTCGCCTCAAAATTTGTAGAATGTGAATTTTTGAAAAAATTTCATGCAGAAATCCGTTTCAGGCTATTCTGAATCATATTCTGAAGTTTAACGAATTTTTTTTAGCATGAATATGCTTTAGCCGTGACCTAACTACCGAAAAATGTCCCACGAGAGTGCAACGAAAGTAGCGCCAATAATTGTGATGATTTCCGCTTACAACCGAGTCGTTGCTAGGGATATGATACTTCGTCGTTTTTCATCCCACAAAATTCGTTGACCATTCGTTCGAAAGCTCTCGATTTATCCAACCATATTATGTTAACTACTGCGAAGTGCGTGGCCAACAAGCTGAGTTATGAGCATGGTTATTTGAATAATTGTGTACACTCAGGTGATCATTCTCAATAATTGATATTGTGAACATGATTGCAACCGCTTGTTAATTTCTGATGATTTCATTGAGCTGGTGTTTCGATGATTTGATTCATAGCAGGTGATCCGAATATTGCGAGAACGGTTTCTATCTTTGGGTTGAAATTTTCAAAAATGTAGTCAAAATTTTCAAAATAGCCTGTTTTTTGCGATTTGTTGTGCGAAATAATTTTTTCAGCATACTAACATGTGGTATATTCGGAATCAGCGTAGAATTTCCTATAAGAATATGTATCAAGTTTTCAAAAATTTAAAAGTTGAAAAATCAGTCAAAAACCGAAATAATGCCGTTCGCTAGTTGTAAAAATCGGTAATATTTGCAATCGGTAATATTGCACGACTGAAATGTCGAAGATTTCTTCAAAAATTCGCTCATGGGGTCATGCTGCATGACTGGACTTTTTTTTATCATGGCCTGTTTGTCCGAGCTGGCCAAGGCTTTCGATGGTCTATGGAAAAGGTTAGCTCTGAATTCTTCTACCTACATTCAGGGCTCAAACATCTTCCAGTTATGGGAGACTATTCTTCATGGAAATAATATTCACCCATACTACGGAACAACTTGGATACAATTGAAGACCTTTGGGCCCAAAGGGCCCAAGTGCCAAAAACTTCAAAAAAGTTATCCCAATTTTAAGTTTTCATAATGTCTAAAAAGTACTCACGATGCATTCAAAATTCCTGAAACATGTCTTACGTTATCTTTGTTGTAACTATGTACCACCCTAGTTTCCCAAGAGCGTGTAAGTGCCAACAGTTTCACTATCCGATGACTAT
This sequence comes from Adelphocoris suturalis, assembly GCA_030762985.1. NCBI lineage: Eukaryota > Metazoa > Arthropoda > Insecta > Hemiptera > Miridae > Adelphocoris > Adelphocoris suturalis. The sequence goes on along the minus strand of CM061043.1, from coordinate 119,796,782 downwards.
TGATCACTACCGAACCTGTTGAAAATGTAGGTCCGGGCAATTTGAGCAACTGCTTTGAAGTCCTTTTTTCATGTTTTTCTCCCACCAGATGGTATTTTTAATTTTTTCAAAGGAAGTGTTCGTTTTTATTTACTTTTAACTCCGCCATATCGGGTCCCCAGCCTGGCTGTGAAAGGAGGAGGGAAAGGGCGTGGAAAATTATGAAATTTCATCTGCAAACGCAAGCTTAAAAAGATGATTTTTCCACGCAAAATAACGAAATTTCGGCCATTATTCTGCTAAAGCGAATCAAATCAAGAAACGGATAGCGCCATATGAATCAGCGTCAAAAAACAATGCAAATTCATGTACCAAACTTGGGGCTTACAATGTTTTGTGCAATTTTGATAGGTAGTTAGGCAAATTTGCTCGCTCGCGGAACGGGTTGCGCGCGGTAAAAAAAAAAAAAGAGTGCGGTGTCAAATTCATGAAATTTTTGCTTAGAATCCAAATCTGCAATTAAAAGGGGGTTCCCATTTGAAAGAACGCGAAAGTATTTTTTCTAAGATCTACGTAAAAATCATGAAGAATGGCGTTGGTCGCAATTTTTTACGCTGGATTCAGGGAAATGAAGGGGGTTTAACCTTTCCGTGGGACACCCTCTATACCTATATGAAAAAGCCTTACGCGTTGGATTCGTTTCAGAATGCCTCAAAACGGATTTCAATGAAAATTTTGATTTAACAAATGTTGGAGCCATAGCAATAGTTTCATTTTCTACGAAAATCCGATAAAAACGGCAAATAACGAAAACAACTTGTGTCGGTCCCGGCAGCCCTGATAGGCAACAAAAGAAGAGCAAATCGGTAAGGTCCTTGTTTACGTGTTGGGCTCTACCTCGAGCTTCTCATGTTCGGAGCCCCATTAGGGAGACAACCGATCGTGGATATAACTACAGTTATAGTTCACCAGCCGCTCCGGCTCGCTTCGCTCGCCCCCACCCTCCATTAAATTGCTTGCTTCGCTCGCAAAGTATGGCATGTAGGGAATGTTGCTCGCTTCACTCGCAAAGCGTGGCAAGAAGGAATGTGTGTTGGGGTTGCTGCTCGCTTCGCTCGCTCGGTTTGGCTGTATATGTGTGTGAACCCCTTTACGTCAATTCTTGAGCCTTTTCGCGTCCACAGTACAATTAACTTCTCATTTTAATCGCTTCGCCTCGCTTCCCCTCGCATTTTGACTGACTTCCCGTCACTTTTTTCGATATCCGATTTCGGATTCAGATTCGGCGGAATGAAACCTTTATTTCGCCCGCAAAAACCGTCCCGAAAAACGTACGTTAATGGGGTATATTTTAATCGAAAAAAACCAAGTTTTTCGTCGGAATTTTTGAGAAAACGGGTCCGTACTCTTGCATTTTTTTACTCATTTCCCGATACATTTTTCGCGATCTGATCGCGCTGTCGTTTTCCTCGTTCAAAAACCTACGAAACCGGTATTTTTCCGGAATTTTCTACAGCCGTTTAGAGGGGTACAGGAAGCGGGGAAGTGGAAAAAGCGCACATTAACCCGAACGTCAACCCCCTCCCGCCCTACGGCCCATGGTTCGGGTGCATAGACACGACAGACAGACAGACAAACAAACAAACAGACGGAGTTTCATTCTTATAAACAATAGAGATAGAAATAGAGGTTGGGTGGGATTGGGGCATACCCGAAGAAAAGGTGTAGTGACACCCGACCACAAAAAAATTGTCAACGGGGACATCCGTGAATGCGCCCCATGGGACATGACAACTTTATTACCCCACACGAGTTTCATCACGATCTTATCATTAGTAGTTGCTACGCATGCGCATATCTCAAATCCTTATAGACAAGCGTAATTTCTGCAGTTTTCATCCGATTTTGAATACATTTTAAATGGTTTTCCTTTTAAGATTAAGTAAGCACCTATTTAAAATATTTCAATACGGATTGATCTATTCAATACGGATTTGAAAAAAACCATGTGCAATAATCAACTTGGCTTACGTTTTTCTCCTGGTTGATAATAAAGTTCCATCAATGGTGGAAAATAAACGCATTTATACAAAAATCACTGGTAGTAGGTAGTTTTTCTTACATTGTCTTCTTCCGAAGTGACAGAGGAAGCCTGTCTTTCAGATGTGAGTAAATTTCTTTCAGTTGCATTAAAGCCAAGAACATTGTCGTCTTCTATATAATAGTCCTCCCAGTCCTCACTGTATTTTATTATTCGTTTACCCCCAGAGTTATCTTCCAATGAGGGCCAGTTTAGTGTCGGCTTCATTTCATTTTCGCAGGAGATCAATACGCTACTCAGCACCTGAGAAAATATGGTCGCTTCGAGATATGTGGTCTTTTACTAGGCATCCAAATACAGCGAAGAATATTTTTATTACATTCGAATTACGCTAATAATATGAAACATAGCAACTGGTAAACACATAATACATTATGATAATACCTACCTACCTTGACATTCCTTCCATACCTAAGTCTTGGTTTCATGAAGGGAGAGGGGGAGTGGGGTTCTTTTGAGAAGCTTGCATCTCAAACTCAAATACCCCATCAGAGAGGTGAAGAACAAGTGGATATACATACTAGTGTAACAGAAAACTTTTTTTCCAGCTGATCTCGAATCACTCCACCAAGTCAGATTTTTGATGAAGATTTTGAGTAATGAAGTAACTTTTAACATAGGTACTTATATAAACCTATTGTAATAAATACTAAAATTATAAATTATGACACAAAATTACATATAATTACAATTATTGGTGAATTCTAAATGTTATTTGTTGTCTCACTCAATTCTTTGCCTTTACAGCTTCTCGAACCCTTCACGTAGAAGGAGGTGCAATGTTAAGGAATTATACTCAGTCAATTATAAATCAATCTGTCATGACTCCACTACTATAACAACAATCATATTCCCAAAGAGTTCATGTCCTAGTTACAACTTATACAAATATACTTATTATTTTTCTGAATTCATGAAAATACGCGTGCAGAATTTCAATTCATAGTCTAAGGCCATTACTGTTGGCGACTTCGGTAAAATCGATTTATATATCAGAAATGTCAGTACTACATTCTTTCTCAACCATTAAGTACAAAGGGTGCAAATCAATTCACTGCTGTTATCGAAATGTTCAAGGAACAACACAGAGCACTTTTGAATCAAGTTTCCAGTAAATTTCAAGCTCAAGTACAGGCAATAGCTTCAAGCTCACCATCAGCTCCAGGCCTCTCAGTCCAATTCAGGGCCTGCTGGACTCACCGGGACCTTTAGACCAGCACTTCCATCACCACCTCAGGAACCTTCTTCTTCTCAGGGACCTTACGGACCTCAAGGATCAGTTGGAGGTCCATCAGGACCTCAAGGACCCTCCAGCTACTCCCCAAAACCCTCAAGGTTACAACAACCCACCTAGTTATAATAACCAACCGGGTCAACAGCCAGTTCCATCGCCCGGTTTCCCAGCTCAACCTAGTACACCAGTGAAAACCAACTTCCAGCCACCTCCTCCACCTGGATCAGCTGCCGTCAGCCGGTAGATATGTCCAACAACCCGTTTATCAACGCCGGTATATCTGGTAAGCCAGTATCCAGAAGATCATACCAGCCATAGCCAGGTCAACCAGGGTCTCAATCTGGTTATCTTAAGCCTGGTCAACCTGGAGGATTCCCAGCGCCCAACCAGCCAAGTCAACCAACCCCTCAACCTGGTTATCCAAACCCGAGTCAAACTCAACCATCCCCACCTGCTCCAGGGTATCCACCACAGCCTGCACCTCCAGCACAACCAGGATTCCTTGCGCCACAGCCTGGCGCACCCAATAAGCCTATCAATATTCAAGGAAACCCATTCCTTTCTGCTGCAGTGAAACCTCAACAACCGCCAACTTCTGGCTATCTTCAGGAACAACCGGCTCCTGAACCTCCACCTTTCAAACCTCAACTGCCTTATCAACCAAACCAACCTGGACAGTAGCGATTGCCAGACGAGTCTGCTTATAAACCAGGGCAAATTAACCCACCGTCATATCAACCAGATCGCTCTGGGCAACCAAATCAACCCCCATTCAATCTTCAAACTCCACTTGCATGTGGCCAATCTCCCGCTGAACTATATTTACATCGAAAATTGAGAATCCGGATGAACGCAATCTTCCCATATCGACCTCAGGCTTGATCAACTGTGATACCTCCTGGTCGGTTGTTTCAAGTGCGGGAGAGGGTGCAAGTCCAGAATTTTATTAAAAACAAACAAGTATGGCAATTTGGGGAAATTAGGACACCGACACACCAAGATCAAGAACTGCAACAAGGAGTCAAACGGAAACAAGTTCAAGTGGAACAAAGCATAAAGAGGTTACTCCTGATCCCATTCAATCAACGCCACCAGAACCAGCGTCTCCACAACTACTCGAATCAAACCATCCGAACATCAACCAAACTTCACCGAGCAACCTCCAGTTCAGTGAATCCTTCTGAGCTAGGTCCAAGACGTTCACAACGATTTCGACGACTATCTGCCAAATTCAAATACTACATAATGTGATCCATATAGTGGGAGGGAGACTGTTATGACTCCACTACTATAGCAACAATAATATTCCCAACGAGTTCATGTTCCTAGTTACAATTCATACAAGTACCTGAACTTTTTACTTTTCTGAATTTACGAAAATACGCGAGCCGAATTTCAATTCATAATCTAAGGTCATTGCACAATCCCTCAATACTTTACCAAGCTAAAAGACAGAAGAGTAGTTGTAGACAATCCATGACAAATCAACACTTACCAGTAGTTTCAATACAAATTGACTGGATCGCATGGTTCAACACACTTGGGTTCCAAATTTATTCATAAACTAGTAGTATTTATTGCTGTCGTTTCGTCACAATAGCTTGGCGTTCATTTCTTGAAATAAGTTCGATTGTCGATAGGTACTCATGCAACGAAAGTTCGTAATATTAGTTACCTATTTTCTTCATTGCCATAGGATTACGTCTCCTTGGGAAATTATGAATTGCGTAATTCATTAGGCGGCTTAGAAATGATGGCCGCAAGAATGTGGAGGTAATTATTGCCTAAAACTGATAAGAGGGATGGGAGACCTGACCTGTGTGTTCCAGGCTGTTGAACTACCTGTATTGTTGCATAATTATATTCTACAAAGCCTAACCTATTTTCTATAAGCTATTTCAACGTCGACCAGATTCCAGTTGGTATAATATAAGTTATAGGTACATACCCACGTCATATGTACATCTTGGATCGAAAATGCGACCCATAAAACCTACTAGAAGAGCCCCGTTTCCAACAGCTAAAAAACCTTCTGCGCTAAGAAAATATACGTTGAAATTCACCTCCCCGACTTTTTAAAATTCGATTTTTGGATTCTACGCATCTTGAAACGTAAACCAAAAAGTTTTCAGGGGGGGGTTTAAAAAAATTTATTTCTTGGTCAATTACAGATTCATTATTGAAAAGAGTGAGAGAATGAACACATACGGCAAGACGGCGATCCGACTATTGGCTTGGCCCGATTTGGATGATATGCATTTTTGGCTTGGCATATTTTGTACGCTGAGTGCATTTTTTTTAGGGGGGGGGGGGATATCACTCATTTTTGGTGGTCGTGGAGGAAAAGATTGTAATGTACGGGCTGCTCAGGAAGAATTCAGTCAATTCATTTGACTTTTGGTGTTCGAATGAACACCCCCTTGTCAAATCTAAATTTCCCAGGATGAATAGGAGAGAATTTCTTTCACTCAGCTGATTTAGAAAAAGCTCCAGGTTCGTTCGTCCCTTGATGTCACAGATAGGTTTCTTACCAAATTCCAAATCCCTACGGTGAACAGAAGAGAATTTAACTCCCATTGCTGATCAAGATAGAATCCGCTTTTTTCCCATCTCTTAATGCCTTTGAGAAGCTCCCGATCAAAATTCATATTCCTAGGGTGAAAAGAAGAGAATCTGGATAACTCAGCTGATCATAATAGAGTCCGTACTGTCATTCGTTTCTTAATGTCCAAGAGAGTCTTCCTACCGAATTTCAACTTCCTAGAGTAAACAGGAGGTAATTTAGGTCACTCAGCTGATCAGGAAAGAGCACCTGAGTTTATTTATACCTCGATGTCTCAGAGAGTCTCGCTATCATATTTCAACTTCTTAAGGGGAACGGGAGAGAATTTCATATTTACCCCCTCCCTTACAACCCCCACCACTATGTCGTAGCTGCTCCAAAACCCTAAAAGGCACTACGTCAGGTCAAATGTAGCCTACGTATTATATTTCATCACAATTGGCTGAGGAGAACTGGTAGAAGTGGGTGGGCAAAAAATCGGATGAGACGAAAGAGAGACAGAGAAAAAAATAAAGTCAGAAAACATAACATTTTGGAGCCTCTTCTTAGCTAATATAGAATCGTTCATAGTACCGTCATATGTTTGGCATCAGGCGACTCAGGGGGCATACCCCTGAAAAAGGAAATTCAGGTTGAGCCGACAGGGTGTGGTCGGGAGGGGGCCTATGTAGAGACGAAGTTCTACTTTGCGCGTCTCGTAGCAATGGTTTATTGATTGCCTGGCAGAAACTCGTGTCTCGCAGGATATTTCTATAGGTTGGTTGGTACTTATCTTAATCAATTATTGGTGTGCTCCATAACTTGTCAGTAAAAAAACACAAGACATTGGGAGCTGGCCGGATTCGAATCGCGATCGCAGTGAACCTGGCGGTATGGAGGTACGTAGGTTCGGTCCAATAAAGATTAGTTGATGTATATAGTATGGTGGTCTGGATGCTCGCAACTCAAAATAACATAACATCAAGTAGTCAATCCCCTAGTAAGAAGTCAGAATAGTTGGACATACCTACCACCAGGTTCGCTGCGATCGCGATTTGAATCCGGCCTCCCCCCATTGTCTAGTGTAAAATGCTAACATGTGGTTCTAAGAGTCAAAATTTTGTCCCTTGGAGAGTTTCCAGGAGTTCATCGTTTAGCAATACTAGTCGCGGAAAAATATTGACACCTCAACTTGGTGTAAATACCTATTTATCGATTTTTAGGAAAATTCAAAATTTGTCATTAATGACATTATTCTTCTACTTAAATGGCGAAACTGTTTCCGTCATTTCCTTTCAAACCAGAGTGTTCAGTAAGTCGTGAACGGGTAACAACATGTTCAAGCCAAACTTCGGCACCTTTTGAGATCTTCATTCTTTCCAATTCTCACATGGAGCTTATTTTCGGGTACTTGAGTTACCACGAGTTGATGCAAGTAAGGTGCGTACACACTAAAATTTATGTAGTAGGTTCCTATGGACTGTTCTTAGACAAATTCATAGACAGAGCCTATGTATGTGGGTAGGGAATGTTGCTCGCTTCGTGGGATGTAAAGATGCCACGGGATATAGTGGGATACCATCGAGACCTACAGCCCATATTATAATATGAAAGGAAGTTATACTGCCCACCCAACTTGGCAGACGTTTTTTTCCGTTGGAAATTACTTACAAGCAAATTAAATCTTATAAAACTATGTGGAACCACGAAAAGTTTATTAGATTTGATAAAAATAGGCCATTATTTTATGTGCGTAGAAGGGCTCTTCCTTTCCCCGTCTATTATTATGTTGAAATGTCTTTCAAACGGAGAGGTTCCTTCCTCCAAGTTGAGGTTCCGAAGGTAAAGTACAGAGCAACTACGTTTCGACGTCATAAGGTATGAAAACCAACGTTTTCGTCTACATTTTCGTTCACTACAATCGGAAAAAGAATTTGATGTCTCGAAACTCGCATGGGATCAAATTGGAACTTCAACGAACATTTTAAGACCAACCCGAGCAAAAACCGTCGAAATTTACTCGATAAAGGCGGAAAAAACCATAGCGGGGAACGCATATTTTTCGTCATTTCCCGATTCTTTCGCTGATTTCTCCGGGAAGACAGCATCTTTCAGCGATTTTGACGGCACCATCGTGTTCTACGGGTCCTGAAACGTAACTTTGTCGCTGACATACGGAGTGTTCACGATCAAATTTTAATGTGGCAGCGGATAGAAGATCGAACGCTCGGGCAAAAAACGCGCATTAAAAGAGGCTCCAACCCCCCTCCCGCCCACCAGCTCATGGAGAAAATTTTAAAATCGTTTATACACTATTCCGGAGAAATCCAAGAAGATCTCCCCCACTCGTTCCGCCGCTCAGTAGTTTGGCTGTGTATAGACACGACGGACCGACCGACAAACAGACAAACAAACGGAGTTTCATTCTTATAATCAAGATACAGATAGAGATAGAGAAGTAGGTATGTACAATGAAATACCTACTAATTACTTGATGAGTTTGTATCTTTGTGGTGTATCGAGAACATGTTCTTGACCAAATTGGTCAGTAGGTACTAAGAGCAATAATTACTTTGATAAGAGGAGGTATCATTTCGATATTGTGAAGTTTTCTATTCGATTTTAAAGGAGCGTCTGTCGCTGGTTTTATTACGTAGTCGGAGCCATCATGAACAAGAAATTCAAGTCCCTCTCAAAGGATGTGGAGGGGGAATTGTCTGCTGAAAAATACCGGAGGTGCCCTTCGGAGACTCGGCTGAAAGTAAGATCGAATTACTAGGGTCAATAATGGTGGAAGTTGAGTTGGGAATCACTGCCTTAGATGGTGAATCCGTTGGATTGATGGTATCGTGTTCCCATTCACAAACATGGTTTATAGCCCTATTTAGTATATCAGCAAGTATACACATGTATTAATTACTGTTCTACTTTGCATTCAATCATATTGACCCGTACTCTGATATCATATTAAATAAAAAAATCAAATTAATCAGATTTATTTGATTTAGGTAAATAAGATTATTTATTGAAATACCTTTTTTTATAATGATCGTATAAAGGGTCTTTTTAAGTGAATGATAGTACGCGAAAATGAAAAAGTTTCAATCATGCCGCATGATCGTATGAGCGAATTTCCGTGAATTATCACATGTACTACCTACATTAGGTTACATTGTTTGAACATTTGAGCCCTTTGAAACCAAATAATTGTTTAACTACCAATTTTATGGCAAAAATTCCGTTCCAAAAAATATTCAGCAATTCAAAAAAAACTAAACAACTCGTAAACGAGTTCCACTATCTGCTTTACAAGCAGATACCATGTTACATGGATATGTCTTTGATTGAGGATTTCATAACGGTTGTCCTCGAGAGTTGTAAACAAATCCTTTAACTTTAAACAAATCCCTGGGCCGCATGGCCGCATCCCGAATAATTCCAACAAAACAACGGTTTACTTAAATTTTACATAGAATTGTTACATTTAGAATTAATTTACTTATAGAAATGTTGAAAATAACTGTGGAGAGAAGCCACTACAATGAGTTGTTGTTAACAGTCGACTGTTGTCAAGAGGATGAAAATGTTTCCTATGGAGTGGAGTAAATGATGCTATTGCTTTACGTTAAGAATATTGTAACCGGCTTATTAAAATTGTTTATAGTCCAATCAACTTAGTTTAGGAATGTAGCCAGGTACATAAGGAGGGGGAAATTGGTAGCTTGAGATGTGAAAATTTATCACATAAATCAAGCGCTTTCCAACGAGTGGCGAACGATTTCTGTGCGATGAAAACTGCGGAAGTTCCATTCCCCTAGCAACGGCTGGGTTGTACGTGAAAAACACTGAAATTGTGACACAAATTTTGCGTCATGGAAATTTTTGGTTGACCCCCCAGAGCAAAGACATATCCATGTCAAAATATTTTGGATTTCAAGTTTTTATTTGGTAGTATTTTAGATTTTTCAGCAAATATTAATGAAATTTAAGTACATTTTCAGCGTAGCTTTGTAAATAATTAGTTCAATGTTCTATTTCAATGTTGATAACCTTTTTTCGACTAAAATCATGCTAAAAATATAAATTTAACAATTTTTAGCAGTTTTTAGCGGTTTTTAGCGAATTTTTGTAGAAAATGGAGCTATTGCTATAGTTCGAAAAATTATAAAATCAAAATTTTTGAAAAATTTCTTCATTTAAATCCGTTTTGAGTCATTCTGAAATGATTCCTGAAGTTTGCGCTTTTTCATATGCATGTATGTCTCATGCCACACGGTAACTCTCCTTAGGATTATAAAAATCCCGTTCTTGCGCCAAAAAATCAAGCTTTCCAAACGAAAGGATGAGTTTGTTGGCCAAACGTATTTGCGCACATTAAATCGGTCAAATTTCAAAAAAATGTAATATACAAAATCACTAAAAATGGCTAAAAAACGGCCAAAAATCGTTAAATTTACAATTTTTAGCAGAGTTTCAGTCAAAACAAAATTATCAACGATTAAAAATTATGTTGAAAATGTAATTAAACTTCACTAATATTTGCTGGAAAATCTATAAAAACCACAAAAACCTAAAAATCTTTTTTTGAATCACCGAATTTTATTTAGTATGAGTTTTTTTTGCCACGAAATTAACAATTTACTTCTACTGAAATTGCTCAAATTTCAATACAATTTACCACATTGTAATACGATAATTGATTTAAGAAAATTAGCTCATACTGCAAATTAGATCATGCTGCATGACTGGACCTTTTTCATTAGGACATTTTTGAAATTTGGTTAATTTAATGTGCTCAAAAAGTGCTCAACGAGCTCATCCTTTTGTTTGGAAAGCTTGACTTTTTGACGCAAGAACGGAATTTTATCTCAATTTTAAGGAGAGTTATCTTCTGGAAGGATATATATATATATATATATATATATATATATATATATATATATATATATATATATATATATATATATATATAAGATATACCACTCTTTAGCTATTGATGACGTGTTATATGTCATATTTTAAACTCTAGGATTCGTTTCAGAATGCGAAGCAATGGTTTCAGTTGTCGGATACGAGGAAACTATACACCGCTCACGAACAGCATCTCATTTTTAGCGAATGTTAAAAAATATTATTAGATATAATTGCATTTGTTCTTAGTTTAATCAAACAACTCTGACTTAACTTATTTTACTATAAGTGTGAAAGTTATACTGTCCACTCCACTTGGCAAACGCTTATCCGACTGGTTCCCTTTCGCTTAATACCGCCCAATCACTAATGATTCGTAGGTTTTGTCCGTTTTGGTTTCGGAGTTGAAAATTATGGAAGCCCATTGCCTCGATTACATAAACGGCAGCATGTTCTACTTCTACGGCGGCATGATCCTCGACTACGTCGATTACATCGCCGGTGCCGGAGACAGTGACGACGTGATGACGGACATCTCGGAGCTTTTCATGCTCATCGATCTTTTCCTCAACACGTTTGACGCCGTTACGGAGCCAGTGCTCCTGGATCGCTCCTACCATCTACCTTTCTCCTGGTTTGGAAAGAAACTACTCGACGTTCTGGAGTCCTACACCTGTATGGAGCATTTCGTGGCAGTTGAGCCACTTCACAATGGCTCTCACATTAAGTGGACTGGGAAATACACCGCCGTTCCCATTCACAGGTACCTACCTAATATTAGTTTCGTACACATTTATTAAAAAGTCCAGTCATGCAGCATGACCCCATGAGCGAATTTTTGAAGAAATCTTCGACATTTCAGTCGCTACTGATCGTGTAGAGAAATTTTAGTTTATGATTTTGATTGACAAACATGGAAACAAATTATTAAAAATAATTAGGAGGTCCTCATACTTTATTATTATTAAACTAATCTTGTAGATTTAAAAACAAATGTAGGTTAATATTCATAGATTTCGATGTCCAATGTGGTCAGTATTGAAGGCCGAGTGGAGGTCGGAGGCCTTGAGATTAACGTTACTGACGGCCGAGCGGAGCGAGGCCTTGGGTCTGCGTGCTAGTACGTACATAAATAGAACTTCTTCATAATTTCATGGCTGATATTTTCTAAGCCACAGTCAGTATTAAAGCTGCATCAAGTCCTAAAACAGTTAAAGAGAGCGACCGAGAGAATCGGAGGACGGAATATTTCACAGAGTAAACTCATCAGTTGTGATTACATTTTTTTTTTTTTTTTGCAAAACAACCACCTACTACCTACGTTTTAAACATCATGGTTCTAGGATTAGTTATACAGCGATACTTCCATAAGAGTAGTTCAATCTGAATTTGGACAATGTTTCATGCAAATATTACCGATTTTTACAACTAGCGAACGGCATTATTTCGATTTTTGACTGATTTTTCAACTTTGAAATTTTTCAAAACGATTCATATTCTTATAGATTCCGAATATACAACATGTTAGTATGCTGAAAAAATTATTTCGCACAACAAATCGCAAAAAACAGGCTATTTTGAAAATTTTGACTACATTTTGGAAAATTTCAACCCGAAGGTGTAATCCGATCATGCTGGCCAACGAACTTGAACTTTCGTTTTGTGTCCTTAACATTTTAAAATTTGTTTGAAGTTTCTAGCACAATTCTAAGGACAGTTATCGTCTGGAATGACACATACATATATACATACATACATACATACATACATATATACATACATAAAAAGTTCCAGTCATGCAGCATGATCGTATGAGCGAATTTTCATAAACTATCTATCGTACTATAGTATGTTAAATTGCATTGAAAATTGGAGCAATTGTAGTTGACAGAAATGGTTAAAAATCTTCGACATTTTATGGCACAAGAAACTTATTCTAAATAACAATTCCACTGATTCAAAAGGGATTTTGTGATTTTTAAATTTTTTTTTTTTAAGCAATTTAAGTACGTTTTTTAGCAAATTTTAATGACATTTAAGTACGTTTTTCATCATAATTTTGAGCAAAAATTTTTAATGTCCTAGTTAATCGTTGAAAATTTAGTTTTGACTAAAGTTCTGCAAAAAATAGAAATTTGAACATTTCTTGGCCGTTTTTAGCCATTTTTATGTGATTTTTTGGGTACATTTTCCGAAATTTGACTAATTTAATGTGCTCAAAAATTATTAGCTAACAAACTCATCATTTTGTTTGAAATGCTTGATTTTTTAAAATTTGAACGAAGTTTTTAAAAATGCGTTAAACTTCAGAATATGATTCAGAATAGCCTGAAACGGATTTCTGCATAAAATTTTTTCAAGAATTCACATTCTACAAATTTTGAGGCGAAAGCAATAGCTTAATTTTCTTCAAAAATTCGCTAAAACTCCGCCCTCCGCAATCCTGGATGCAAACATTATAGAAAGTGAAAAATATGTTTCCTCACTCAACAGATCCTGCCCATTCTGCGCATTGTCATCGTTATGCAACGTTATCCAAAAGGCACTCGTATGTTGTCTCGGTATAACTAAGCACATTACCAATTCTTCTTAGGAGGCAACAGGGAGGAAGATTGACAGCTTGATATTTTGGTCATGAATCAAGTTTGGACAAGTGGTGAAAGATGTTTGTGGTTTTACATGCAGCAGTTAGTTGCACGGAACGTTATACATATTTTGTGACGCTATTGGTTTATTATTTTCAACAATGTACCTTTAATTGAGCAAGAAAAAAATAAAAATTCGTTGTCTTACGTTTCAAAAAAAAAAAAAAAAAAAAAAAAAAATAAAAATCCGTCCATCTTTTGTCCATCAAGTTTTTTTTCCTCGTAACTACACGGACCAAAGCTAATGAAATTTGGCACAAAATTCATACATCTGCCGCGGATGTGCCTATAATCTTGGCATTACATTTTATCAACCTCAAGAGGTAATTAATAAACTAAATAGGCAGCTATTAGTTGTGATTCGCCCGACCAATCCACATATTGCGTGTTGCAGCTTGCTCCCTCCTCCGTTCCTAGTGAACTCTACTCAAGGTATGAAACAGGACATGGACATGGTTTTGAAGTTCGTTAGAAACCACGTCCGGTGGAACAACATCCTCGATATCATCAAAACCAACCGTGAGCTTCCAAAGAAATTTGAAAAGCGGATCCACCTCGAAAACAACGGATCAGAGGAAACCTGGAAACAGAGAATTATCTCAGAAAAGTCTTTCCTAGGTGAAGTTCCTAGCTAAGTGAGCTCCTCAGCTGAGTAAGCTCAATTATCTCCTTTTAACCCTAGGGTGTTGAAATTTGGAAGGGAGACTATCTGGGACATTAAGAGACGAATGAAATGACGGACCCCATCCTGATCAGCTAAATGAGCTAAATTCTGTCTTGTTCACCATAAGAATTTTAAATTTGATAGGGAGTCTCTCTCTGGGAGAACAAGTGTCCAACGTAATGACGGGTTCCATCCTGATCGGCTGATTAAAGCTCTATTCTCTCCTTCTCCCCCCAGGATGTTGATAGTTGGTCAGGAGTCTCTCCTGAACAAGATGAGAAAACTGAAATGACAGCCCCACCGTTGTCAGCCTGATTGTAGGTTTCGGAAGGTGGGCAACTGGTGGGCCGCAGGCAGCTCGCTACTGGGCCGCGGATGCTGGCCGGAACTAAAGAAATAATATTCAAATATTGCAAAATAAGTACGATATTAATAAATCGGTCCTCGCGATAATTTAGGCATTCTCTTGGATAGTGTAAATTTAGTGATTCAATTATTTTACAATTTATTTTTTAAATTTATTAACAACTCGCTTGACAATTTTATAACAGAACAATAATTAGATTGGTCAAATTGTGTAGTTTTGACAACTGACGGGGCACGAGCTATGTCTGGTATTCATAGGGGGGTTAATCGCCAGAGTTAGGTCAGTAGCTCCCTTTGTCAAATGGACACATTGCAGCATAAATAGAGAAGCTCTTGCATTTAAAGGTTGGGGCGAGTGTATGAAAAAAACTCTTGACGATGCAGTAAAAATCGTCAACTATCAAAGCAAGGCTGAAAAACTCGAGACTTTTCAGTTTTTTGTGTGATGAAATGGACAGTCAACACAAGTAGCTTCTACTTCACTATGAAGTTCGGTGGCTATCCAGAGATGTTAATCAAGATTGTTTGAACTTCGTGATGAACTCTGGGTTTTCCTCATGAAGGCATATGATGGCAAACGTGCAAGTTCTTTCTTAGACTGTGTGACCGATGAAAACTGGTTAAAGCGGTTGGAGTATTTGGCAGATATTGTTGGTGCCCTCAACACTCTTAATCTAACTCTTCAGGGCAAGGATATTCATAAGTTTCTTGTACAAGACAAAATAGAGGCAATGATAATAAAACTTCAACGATGGGCTAAATAAATTGAAAAAAAAAAAAAAAAAAAAAATCTTTCGACGTATTTCCTGTCTTACGTGATTTCCTTGAAACCAATGAAGTCAAAATTGATGAAACAACAGCTGCAACCATAAAAGATCACTCCTCATCTTTGGCTTCCAACCTCAGGTAGTTTAATTTTAATAAATATTTATCAACATTCATTTCAATTACTCGTCACTCACTTTTTTTTTTTGCTTTGTGTTTTAACTTCTTATTTTTGGACTGAGAAATCACAGTAAGAAACAAAGTCTTTTCATATTTTTTTTAGAAACTAGTTCCCTCAAATTGAAGGCGAAATCCAATGGATCAGAAATCCTTTTCATGAAGATAACTTGAAAAAAACAAAACAAATAAATAAATAAATAACACATCTTCAAGTGAAGAGGTCTCTTTAATTGAACTAACTGTCTTGTGATCAGGATCTGAAATCAAGTTTAAAATGACCCCATTGATTCCTTTTTGGGTAAATGTGCGAAAAGACTATCTCGCAATTGGCAAAATTGCACTGACGCAATTGATGGGATTTTCAGCTATTTATCTGTGTGAAGAGCGTTTTCTACTTTAGTTTATTTGAAAAATAAGCATAGAAATAAGTTAAACGCGGAGAGTGACAAGTCTGAAATCGTCAAGTTTCGTTCCCGATATTGATGCACTAGTAGGGGACAAACAATGTCAGAAATCTCATTAAGTTTGAACAGCCATGTTAATGTATCTATAAATAATTAAAGGTCCTTCAGTAGAAAGTTGTTTTTTCCTTTTTGCTCAGTATATATATATATATATATATATATATATATATATATATATATATATATATATATATATATATATATATTTTCGGGGTGGGCCTCGAATTTTTTCAAAAAATATTATAGGGCCCCCTAGCTAAAAAGGTTGGGAACCGCTGGTCTAGTTACATCCATCTAATTTCTTTGAAAATGGGAAGGTCAGCTAGTAGTATGGATTCCATCACTACCTTTTGGATTTTTCATCACTTCACACTCCATTTCTATCATTGGTAATCAGAAAACGCTGCAAATTATTACACAAAGGTTTATTATTTATGTATTAGACAGCCCTTCTACGTAGATCTCTGGTCCATAATTATTAAACGCCGCTTATAGTATATTTAGTATCGGAACTCGGAGCTTCGGACCTCACAAATGGGTTCAATCCATTACAGCAGCGAAATCTCACAATTTTACGCTTTTTAATATAGTTGATAAACAAAACAATTTATTACCAAGTCATCTTTCCAACACATAAAAGTGTTACCTATACTGTATATTGATATCATCTAATTGGTCAAATTTCAAAAAATATGCTGACAAAATCACTGAAAATGGCTAAGAATTGTTAAATTGATATTTTTTAGCATAAGATTGGTCAAATAAAGTTTATCAACTATGAAATAGAACATTCAAAAATGTATGTACGAAATTATGCTAAAAACTTGAACTTTATTAAATTTTGTTTTAAAAATCTATAAAATTGCAAAAAATAGCCTAAAATCCGAAATCTCTTTTTGAATAGAAAAGTATCATTTAGAATACTTTTTTTCCATAAAATTAATAGCTAACATTTTCTTTTCACTCATAAATCTCCAATTTTTATACAACTTGAAATATACAAAAAAAAAGACACTTTTTCACCTATTTTTGGCTCATAGCACCCATGATACAGATTTTTTAAGTCAATTCTAAAGCCTTTTATGGCCCGGACGGCGGACGGCGAACCGCGAACGGACATTTCAAATTTGGATTCTACGCACCTTGAAACGTGAAGTGAAAAAGTTTGAGGGGGGGTTATAAAAAGTTTTTGCTATACGATCACATAGGCTTATTATTGGAAATAATAAACCAAAAATAATATATTAAGGAAAGATATACTCATCCATGATCTTTTATTTCTCCCATTAAGGGAGATATTTTTTTTCACAACTTTACAATTAGCGGTAATGAACAAGGAGTGAAAGGAATACTGCAACGGGCACGATTCTAAAGGGTGCCATGTTGTCCGTCCGTCAGTTTTGTGGATGTAGCGTCAGATAATATCAATTTTTCTATTTACGATTGTTATGAATGGCGCTGTCAGAAATCTTAATTCACTAACGGGGGACATACAGGAAGAAACGTCGGCTTTTGTCACGAGTAGGTCAAAGAAATACGATCTCTCCCTATCCAGAACCTTTCTCTAACGTCGCACAGAGTTTCGACTAATGTGTTACCGGTAGAAAAAAGTCAAAATAAAAGATCTCGAAAAAAAAAAAAAAAACATCTCCTGCATCTAGGTCTCAAATCGATTATATTTACTTGGAATAACTCTCTCTGCGGAATTGTGCCCACACTTGAACGCACCAAATAGAAAACGACTGTGACGAACCTCTAAGGACATAATTTCTCTGAAATCTAAGACTTAATTTTTCCCCTTTTTCTGATCATCTTGGTTTAAACATTAAATGATTCTCCCAAAGGTTTTACCGAATAATACTCACAACTTTTTAATACCTATCAATTTTTAATTTCTATCTCTTCTTACCAGAAAATGGATATTGAAAACCAGTGATATAAAGTTGATAGTAGTTGAAACATCCTAGTTTACAGTGTAGTAGGTAGGTACTAGGTACGCTACAAAAGAAGTTCATCAAAGATGATCTAGAACATGAAAACATGTTTGCACAAATTTACTTTGATATATGTACTTTAATTTCATTAATATTTGCTGAAAATAGAAAAAGCTGATTTTGCGAAGCTGCAAAATATTTTTTTTTCTCGCAGAATATTATTTAGAACATGTATTTTGCCATAAAACTGGTATTAAACAATTCCTGTTCACTCAATGCCCAAAAATTTTATTATAATATAATATGATCATTTACGAAAATTCGCTCATACGATGATGCTGCTTGACTGGAACTTTTTAATTCGATGTCTGAGATCTACGCATTTTGAAACGTAAACCAACAAATCGTGAGTGGGTTTAACATATTTTCTCTTTCTATCATTGAAAACATATCAAAATAAAATCGGAAGGTCTGATGGTTTTGTTCAATGTAGGCTACATCGATATGAATTATACATCCTTTGATTTTTCATGGTTTAAAACAGAAATAAATGAGTAACAGTAATATTTGATACCATTTAAGGAGGTGAGAGTGACTCCGACTTCCTTCGTTTCGAGATCAATATCGGGTTGTTCTCCCACGAGATCTTCGCCCCAGCACGATACAGAGATCTGGTCGAGTTGCTGACTAACCTCCGGCATCCGTCGGAAGAAGAAATTTCCAGATCGGAGGATTTGACGCTCTCCACGGAGCCGCTGCCCCCTCAGAAACACGACTACGAGCTCGACCTCACGATGGAGATCAGCTACAAGGAAGAAGGCCTGCCCAAAACGACTACAATCCAAATCTGCCACATGGACAACGCCTGTTACATCGCCTCCAGCACGGCGCTCATCGCATAACATAAAGAATACGACTTCAAAATGTTTCCATGTGTTTTACTCCAATATTACTTAAGCCATTCATAAGAGAGATTATAATTTTCCCTTTGTTGTTTCCTACATCAACGTATGACATATTGATTGAAGCGTGGGGTCAGCTTTGCGCCCGACAGCCACGAAATTGTATAACGCAAATAGTTTACGCCGGGTCCTTATACTTGGTAAGGGGACGGTGAAGCTAATTTCTTTCTTAATCAACTTACGGATCTGAAATTTGAAATGGTGCCCCTTTGGGATATCAATAATACAACTTGAGTGCAAGTTGGCGTATTGAGTAGCTGAGTGGTCTCTGAAGCTAATTTCTTTTGTTTTCGACCTACCGGTTTTTTCTCGACATTTATTCTGAATTTTTCGACATTTTTTTAAAAAGCGTAAGCAAAAATTCGAGGACCTGGAATTGTAAAGGTGCATACCCGTTTGGGAAGCGCGAAACCTTAATACCTAATACCGATTGACACAGGCAAAACTCAGAATCTAATAGAACAATTTTGATGACATTTTCAGGGATCATGCGGGTTACCTTCTATACAATCCCCTATAATTTTCATTTACGTCGCATAAATAGTCTGTGCCCATGCACAAACGAATATTTCTTATAACGTCGATTTCTTACCAACTAATGGTCGATTTTGTTCAAACAGGAGGTTTTGTTGGGTCCAGGGGTTGAAGCGTATTTTATAATATTTGCTTGAATAATCGGTAACATAGGATGACACTCCCGAGAATAATAGATCGATTTTGACAAAATTTTCAATTATTTTGAGGGGATTATTCTAGAGTTTGTACACGTGTATTAGATACTGTTATATTTTGCATTCAATCATTTCGACCCGTACTTAGTTCTTCAACTAGGCAATTCTACACGCCCATGTCCAACTTGTCAGAGTGGTTTTGAATGTAATCTCATAATTCTTCTGTTGAAGTTATTTTGATTGTTGTCTAGTAGCTCATCTTAGGTACGCAGGTTAGTACCGGACTGCTTAGTTACCTACCATGCGTATTTCATCGCGGATTCCCATTGTTGGATTCACTGATCGATTGGCTAGTCTGAGGATTACATGCGTAAAGAAAAAGTGATTTTGCTTTTTTCTTAGCACCTGGAGGGCAGTGTAGATGTTACGGACAGTATAGAAGTTCATGCAAGAGAAAATATAAGTGTACTATTCTCACAACAGCACAGAATCACTGCAAAATAAAAGTGGAAAATGGTAGTGGAAGGTGGGATAGTTGTGACGGAATCAAGTCGAGGCAAACTGTGGCGGCTACTTTGCTTTCTCGGGTGGTCTGAAGCAGTTGTTGGGGTGGTTTTGTCGGTCGTCATCTACAAGCCCACAGCCGCGCTCTCCACTTACCTTCCTCGGTCAGTACACAAAAATAATTTTAGTGCAAGCTAAGATTGAAAATCATAACATAAGAATGTAATCCGAACAAGAAGTATTGCACGAATTGATAAGAGTTTGCAGTAAAGTCGTTTGTTGTCGTAAAGTTGTTTATGTTTACTTGACATTCGCGTTTGAAGCTTGACTTTTCACCTACTAATATTTAACCTATCTGTATTCTACCATTTTAGATTTTGCTCAAATTTAGTATATTCATAGTAGGTGTTGAGACTAAGAAAAATACCAAGTTTTACATTTTTATCTCTAACCGTTTCTTAAATATGGCTATGTAAAACTTACAAAATCTCGCCAAAAAACCATGAACGGATGTTATACTATTCGCTCTAGGAACTGTCCTAATTGAGCTAGAGAGCTGGGCGAGGTTTCATTTTGCAGCTTTTTTTATGCTCTTTCCAGTGATATACAACAGGACATAGGTTCTAATAAAAAAAATTTGTCAAAATACAAAACAAATTTTGATTCAATTTTTTTCCAAAAAGTACATAATTTAAAATTTTCAAAATATTCCTATAAATACTTAGTACTGATGTAAACAATGTGACAAAATATAAATATGGGGTGATGATGGGTTCATTGTTAAAAAAAAAAAATATTCCTGACACTAGTTTTCCACTAATTGCCCGGTTTTGATTAAATAATAAACATACGTACTTTTACCAAAGAGGTAGGCTATTTAATTAAATATATAAAGGTATACTATGTATAAAGGTTAAAAAATATCAGAAATATTAATTCAAAATACTATCTTGTAAAAACAAAACCAATAACCATAGATATATTCTAATAAAAATTAAGTTAATCGCCTATTAATTAGTAAAACAAAAATCGTGAACATTTCTGTAACAATAAATTTGAAAAAGGTATGAAAATAGTCTAAATAGTTATGTAATAATTCTGGTACAAACAGATTGATCAAAATTTACATAATATTATACATATTTATGATGATGAGTAGGTATACGAGTAGGTAAGTAAATGTAACACACTTGGTGCAGTACTAACGATAATGTTTAAACAACTATCTAGATTAAACTAACATGAGGAAAAATTAAGTTTTGAGTTGACAGCAGTTTCCCTAAACATCTTCTCACAATAGGCTCTAGTCACTGAATGATTGCACAGACAGGTAGTGCATTGATGGAGACACACTGTGCTTGTTTCAACTTGAAACCAAACTGCTCAGCCTGTATAGACTGGCTCAAGTCTGTGGAAATGGAATGTTCATTTTGATTAATATGTTACGATGAGACTATTAAATATATATTACACTTTTTCCTTAGTTTTTTAAAATTTGTAGTTACCGGAACCTTCAATGTTTTTGTTTTACCCATTAATATTAGTTTAAATTGTATAAAAAAGTAACTATCAGTATGTAAATTTTGATTAATATGTTTGTACCAGAATTATTACATAACTATTTAGACTATTTTCATACCTTTTTCAAATTTATTGTTACAGATATGTTCACGATTTTTGTTTTACTAATTAATAGGCGATTAACTTAATTTTTATTAGAATATATCTATGGTTATTGGTTTTGTTTTTACAAGATAGTATTTTGAATTAATATTTCTGATATTTTTTACTTTTATACATAGTATAGGTACCTTTATATATTTAATTAAATAGCCTACCTCTTTGGTAAAAGTACGTATGTTTATTATTTAGTCAAAACCGGGCAATTAGTGGAAAACTAGTGTCAGGAATATTTTTTTTTAACAATGAACCCATCATCACCCCATATTTATATTTTGTCACATTGTTTACAACAGTACTAAGTATTTATAGGAATATTTTGAAAATTTTAAATTATGTACTTTTTGGAAAAAAATTAAATCAAAATTTGTTTTGTATTTTGACAAAATTTTTTTTATTAGAACCTATGTCCTGTTGTATATCACTGGAAAGAGCATAAAAAAAGCTGCAAAATGAAACCTCGCCCAGCTCTCTAGCTCAATTAGGACAGTTCCTAGAGCGAATAGTATAACAACCGTTCATGGTTTTTTGGCGAGATTTTGTAAGTTTTACATAGCCATATTTAAGAAACGGTTTGAGATAAAAATTTAAAATTTGGTATTTTTCTTAGTCTCAACACCTACTATGAGTATACCAAATTTGAGTAAAATCTAAAATGGTGAGGTAAATTGGGTGTGTTGAATTGACTTCTAAAAGTTATATTTTTTTATTGAGCTCAACGTTTTGTTTCTTCTTCTCAATTCTTTACTATGATATACTGTAGATTAGCTTAGAAACTAACTGTAGGAGCCACTCAGCTGATCCCGGCCACATTCTGCTAAAGTTTAATTTTTAAGGAGGCTACATGCTACCTCCACGGGAATTTCGCTAAAGAACGTTACATTTTTTTGTATCACGCAAATTTTGGAGTGACCCCCAGCCATAAGTAATAAACGGACACATTTTAAAATCCTGTAAAATTCACAAAATTCGATCGTAGAGATTAAAAAATAAGCAGAACGTGAAGAGAAAATCAGTAAGTTTTATTCACAATCGAAAAATCAGAAAAAAATTGTCAAGTTTTAAAAATTATGTCATTTAAATGACGACCGTTTGGTAACGCACAGTTCAAGACGGTCCTTGAAGTTCTGCATCACTCTTTGCACCATATCTTCCGGTATTTCCGCGATTTCTAATCTTATTGACTTCTTCAATGCTTGAATGGTTCGTGGTTTGTCCACGTACACTTTAGATTTCAGGTGGCCCCATAGATAAAAGTCACAAGGGGTGAGGTCTGGGGAACGCGGAGGCCAGGGAACATCCCCATGCCGGGAGATCACGCGTCCGGGAAAAATCGTTCGCAAAAAGTACAATGACAACCTGGCCGTGTGGGCTGTTGCTCCATCTTGTTGGAACCACATGTTGTCGGTGTCAACTTCGTCTTCCTCAAGCTGAGGAATGAAGAATTTTTGAAGCATCGCGAGATAACGTTCAGAGTAAACAGTCACTGCATTCTCTCTGCCATCTTCAAAATAATAGGGCCCAATCATTCCGAGTTTGGAAATTCCACACCACACCGTTACCTTGGCAGAGTGTAGAGGCCTTAGGTGTAAATGTCGAGGGTTTTCTCCATCCCAATAACCGCAATTCTGTTTGTTGACGTAACCTTTCTTCTTCCCGGCATGGGGATGTTCCCTGGCCTCCGCGTTCCCCAGACCTCACCCCCTGTGACTTTTTTCTATGGGGCCACCTGAAATCTAAAGTGTACGTGGACGAACCACGAATCATTCAAGCATTGAAGCAGTCAATAAGACGAGAAATCGCGGAAATGCCGGAAGATATGGTGCAAAGAATGATGCAGAACCTCAAGGACCGTCTTGAACTGTTCGTTACCGAACAGGGTCGTCATTTAAATGACATAATTTTTAAAACTTGATAATTTTTTTTTCCGATTTTTCGATTATGAATAAAACTTACTGATTTTCTCTACACGTTCTGCTTATTTTTTAATCCCTACGATCGAATTTGTGAATGTTATAGGATTTTAAAATGTGTCCGTTTATTACGGACCACCTTGTATATCCATGTCGAAAACCGACAACACAAAATACAACTTGTGTCCGACACGACTGCCCTTATAGGCAACAAAGGAATAGCAAATGCTAAGGTTGAGCTTCTCATGTTCGGAGCCCTATCCTGAAACCCAAATTTATTGGTAACCATGCCATGTCATCGGTACTCAGTAGAAAGTTAAGAGCGAAGAGCTATGTATAATGATAATATTGCCTAAATTCATGGAATATAGTATAGTTGACTCAATACAAACATGCGACTGATGACGCTGACAAAAACCCGCAAATTGAGTGCCTAGGACACTCAGGACAACGACTTTATTTAGTTTATTCAGTTTCTAATAGAGTTAAACTTACCAATCAAACGGTTCCCGTGAAATAATCTCAGAAATTCAGCCCTTAAGGGTCACAAAAAAACCACAAATTCCAATAGAATCTTGATCATTATAAAACCTGACATTACAGGTAAGAATGGGTGCCCTTCAACTTGCGGTGATCTCTAGAGGCTTTTTCTGGTTTTTGGTATCCTAGGCTACAACTGGGAATTCAATCAATTGAAATCGATGGATTTTTTGACCCGCTTGAATTTTTCAAACTTCAAAATATCTCGATTTGTTTTATTGGCAGTGAAAGGGTAAAAGAAATACAATTGATATCTAAAGAAAATTCGCACATACGAATATGCTGCTGTTTTAGTTATCATTGTCATACATGGCTACAATTCATCGTGCAGTGAGGCTATGGACTGAAGACACCCACCAAATACCTCAAATGAACTGCGTAAATCTCAACAGGAAAACTCAACAAAACTCGCTGGGAATGCCCATCAGCGTCTAAAGCTTTTATCTCAGCATTCACGCATATCGCACAGGTCGATTTGTTGGACTAGTTCTTTTTATAAGATTAGACCTCGCTGACCTGACCTCTTCTTCAATCGGTTAAACAGATACCGGGAATTCAAATGAGGAAAAGAGAATTTATATTTGGCTTTATCGAGGGAATCTTGTTTTTCAATTGTTATGCAAACAATAGTGGTAGGAACCATGAAATAGGTATCTGCGGCAATCCAAGTCTACCTGTCGGTAGCGGTGGCATTGTTTTCTTTTTCGGGAAATGGAAAATTGTTTTGTCTCCAAAATCGAAATTTCCACTCGCATTTTACGTTTTAGACTATTCTGAACAACTTCCGTTTCTTGTCTGTCTGCATTGTGTATTTGTCGGGTGTCAGCAAATCCTTGTATCAAGCATGAATTCCGGGGATTTTTGGGGTTGAGCGGGTTAGGCTTTAGATGGTTTCCTATCAGCTTCAATGTTCCTAAATCAATACTTCACTCTGCGCATGCCCAAACGTAAATTTTAGTCTAGTGAGCTCTTTGATAACTTGATGAAAGGTTCTAATATCCTCTTAAGGCTTCTGAGCTTTTTTTGTAGTAAAGCAAGATTCTATGTGGTCTGATTTCTACTTTCAAATCTGATGTCAAGAAAGGTTACCAATTCTTGATAACTATGTCACATCATCCCTTAATACAGTTAATAAAGATAGAACTGGTCCTTTCAATGAAGCTGCCAACATACCAGCCTTTTGGTTGTCATCCCGTCCCTCTTTACGAGCTATGAGTTCCAATTGAGCGTTATAAGGTTCCCATTCATCTGTACTATCAAACAACTGAGATCTCAGCTTCATACACCATCTTCTTTTGGGAGCTCCCGAGAGATGAAAAGGAGCC
Organism: Adelphocoris suturalis; assembly: GCA_030762985.1. Lineage (NCBI taxonomy): Eukaryota > Metazoa > Arthropoda > Insecta > Hemiptera > Miridae > Adelphocoris > Adelphocoris suturalis. The sequence goes on along the minus strand of CM061043.1, from coordinate 119,771,402 downwards.
AACATCATATAACTACAATTTACAGGCAATTTCTACATTTTACAAGCGAGTTGTCCGCCGGGTCAGCTAGTTTTATATATATGCATGTGGTTGCCAAGGATAGTGCAGTGATCACATTGCTCATTTGAACCCGAATTTCACACAAAGCCGATTACTCCACAAAAATGGGTTTCCTTCCTTTATTATTCATTGGATGCTTTGGAACCCGAGCCTAAGTCCACCCGTATGTACCTAATCGCTATTAGGAATTTCTATCGGTAATTAATATCATTATCGTGCGATTCAAGTGTATTACAAAAAACCACTTTGAAAAATCGTCTTTAATTAAACAATTCACTACTTACTTAAATCACTATTTATGACGATCGTAACTAGCACAAGTAGATGATGGTGTAATTTATGATGTTCGTAGCTCGGAACACCATCTCCTCCGTGTTTTCTACGCCGAGCTGATTGTTGGACTGACTTCAGCAGTTGTTGCTATTCAAGGAGTCCTCGTCTCTCAAGCGAGTCTCCACAACCCACTCATGTAAGGTACAATTTCACTTAAGGGGACAACTTCAGTCCTTGGGACATTACAGTCTCACAAAAAATTAAAAAAAGAAAAGAGGATATCATTTCCTTAGTTTTTAAACCATTCTACACGACCAGGTGAAAAATTGCCGGTTTTTTTTAGTTAAATTACCCGAATTTATAAAGAACAACTGCAATTCGTCATTCCGGTCACATGTCCCTGAGGCTCATAGTCGGACTTTGCGTGTAATGTTCATTGTTACTAGAAGGATTTAAGCTCTTTTTTTTAATGGAGTTATTTTAAGCAACCAATGATAGGGATAATCCATAAAGAATATTGTCAAACACGCGTGTTTAACATTTTTTAATCATATCCGAAGTGTCGTCCCCAAAAAAGCATTAGGAGTAACCAGTGTTCCAAAGGCGCCTCATGGTGGTGTACCAGTCTACTGCTAGATGCCAGCAGCGTGTTCTATCGACTCAGTTGACACTTGTGCATCGCCAGGGACGCCAGCCGGTAAGTAATTTTCCATAATAATCAACTAATGTGTCAATGTTTTCACTAAAATCGATGGTTAGGTTAATTCAGCATCATTTCGGTCACTAGGTTTTTCTACTGGTCGCGTTTGATCTGTGGTTAAATACCTACTATTTTTGTAGGAGGCTGTTAGTTTAGCAAAGGCTGCGTGCCAACGGCTTCTTGTGATACCGAACATGGTCGCATTGTTTTTTCGTTCAAGAGGGAAAAACATCATTCCGGTCACAATCATTCCGGTCACGTGACCGAGGATGACACTCCGTGACCGAAATGACTCTCTGTGACCGAAGTGATGATTTCCATCAAGAAATCTAGGATTCAACTAGATTCATTTTATTTCACCTTGTTTTCAAGCAGTACATGCGGATCTTATGAGTAGGAGGGTACCCAAATTGTAATATTATAATGGTAAATTTGAGAAAAATAATCATTTTTCAAGACATAAGACGAGTTTTTCAATGTTGTCTAGTTTGTTCTTGCTATGTAGGTAGATACCTAGGCATTTATTAATGACGTTGTTGAATTTCGACTGAGCGTTCATTGAAAGAGTGTTTGGAGAAAGTTGTTTGCTCGGTGCAAGAGGAGGCGTGCATGATCGGCACTTGTGAGATTTGTAGAGCCAAAAAAATACTCTATCTACGATAGAACTCACGACTATTCAGTAAAATACTATCAATGGAAAAAAGTCGTGGAAAATCTAACGGTAGGAGAAAAAACAAAACCAGTTTCCAAATTCATCAAATCTAAAGAAAACGCTAAAATTTCTGAAATCTATGAACAATTTCATCAGCAGTTGACTGTTTTGAAAACACACGTTTTCAACTGGTACCATCAGGCTGATCAAATACGCAAGAAGAAAAATTCTTTGACAAAGGGTGGGCTCATGTTTCGGGTAGATTTTTCTGAAAATTATTACGTGAAATATGAAAGCGAAATTCAAGCTATGCATTTTGGAGCCTCAAAGCGTCAGGTCTCCCTCCACACCGTGATCAGATACAACAGATCCTCACAAGATAAAGTTGATCATCAATCCTATTGTAATGTCTCAGACAACTTGGACCACCAAGCCCATGCTGTCTGGGCTCATTTGAAGCCTATTTCAAAAGAAAGCGCTGATAGTTTCCCGAACACAACTGTAATCCATTTTTTCTCAGACAGTCCGACATCACAGTACAAGAATAGGATTTATATTTTCCTCATGGCTACTACACTTCCCCTAGTCTTCATGAATTTGAAAGCAGTGACGTGGAATTATTCTGAGCCTGGGCACGGGAAAGGGCCCATGGACGGCATTGGTGGTGCTCTCAAAAGAAGAGCGGATGAAAAAGTAGCACATCGCACCGACATTACTTGTGCCAGCGATTTCGTGAATGCTTTTAAAGAGAGCAAAATCCGCGTCATAGAAATACCTCCAGCCAGTGTGACACTGATAAAACAACAAGTATTGCTTTCTGCCATCCCACCCATTGTTGGTATTACCAAAATTTATCAAGTCACTTGGACTCCAGAATCTATGAGTCATCGAAAGCTGTCATGTTTTACGTGCTCTCCAGAAGAAAACTGCACTCACTTTCATGTGTGTTATGTTCTGTTTACAAACATTAACAAATTGGCAGTAGCTGAAGTGTATTCTTCCGATGAAGAAAACGAAGGCCAAGGAAATGATCCGGGAACATCTCTACCGGAGGAAACGAAGGAAAGTGGCCCTGATTTCTCCTTTTCAAATAATGACGTAGTGAAAGGAAATTATATTTTAGTGAAATTAGAGACAGAGAAATCTTATTCAGGAGTGGAATTCATAGCAGAGTGTGACAATGACATGGAGGATGACGAAGTCGAAGTAACTTTTTTCAAGCAATGTACCAAAGATGCCACTTACTTCGTTCTCAACGATAAAGATACTAGTCTTGTTATGCGAAATCATGAGAGTATTGCCTCAACCTACACTGTCGATTAAAGGCAAACGGGTATTTTATAAGTTCGTATTTTAAAGGTGCAATGCATAGGTCTAATTTCGGAACTATTTTTGTGATATTATTAGTAACATAGGATTGAAGGTCGTTTTGATACGTTTTCCCACTTTGTAATATCAAGTTAGGAATGATTCGTTTTTTATTTGAAGTTGTGCCTTACAAGAGTTTATGAATGTCGTTTTTGAACTAAGTTTTAGTTTATTTTAAAAGACGTTTTACTTTCTTACTGATTTTTGTTCAAAGTCTTTTACTAGTCTAACTTTGAGACAAGATAGATGGGTATCTACCTACCCTAACATACCTACTTATGTAAAACTATTTTTGTATTGAATTTGTTCTTTATTTTCCGTTTTAAATATTTTGTGAAATACAAGATTTGTTCAGTTCCATTTAATTTTTTTCTGAAACTTGCATCCCTGTTACCATTACTGATGTTGAGCTGAATGAAGTAACATCCATTGTGGCCCCCTAAAAGAAGAAAAACGACTCGTTTAAAACATGAAAGAGCAGTTCAATTCATTTCGGTCACGCTACCATAATTTCGGTCACACTGCCATCATTCCGGTCACATTACCATCATTCCGGTCACAACTGAAAAACCAAGAAAAATTCCAACTAATGTTAACATAATCGAAAATGTAATGTTGTGTTCAAATAAAATACTCCGAATAATTTCGTGTACCCTCAAAAACAGGAGTTTGCATTTTTTAAATGCGAAATTTTAAGAAAATTGAGATCCAATTTTTGGAAATATCTTGAAGAAAAATATTTTAAATAACAGCTTTTGAAAATTTCTTTTGTTTCTGCCCACGTTCCTAACGTGGGCACATAAGATACACAACGTACACGTGCAGTTACTGATTTGAAACAATTTATCAGATTTTATGGGTGTGACCGAAATGATAGTCGAGCTTGGCCTAGTTCACGTTTTTTGGCCAAAAAAATATTAAATAATGGGAATTTAGCGTGGAAGCTTTCAGGAAGGCCACCTGAGATCTTTGAAAAGGTAAGTAACCACTGAAAAAATTATATGGCATTATCACTGTTTCCAACTTTTTATTTTTCAAGTTCGTCCCCTTAAGTGAAATTGTCCCGTAAGCTTCAGCATCACAACGATTAATAGCCTGGATTATTCCAGAAGTTTGCATTGTGTTAGGTAGGTACTCAATGCTACCTCGATTCTAGCCTACTTACGGAAGTAATATTTTAGGGAGTGTAGTAATTATGATTCATATGGGTGAATGTAGGAACTTTTGAGATAGAAACACCGATGTATAAGATACATATTTGAGAATTTTGTGAAGCTTATGATATGAGAAAGTGTAAGAGAATTACCACAAGTTATCTCATAGCTGATTTTTCATACTCTCAAGCTGCTGCTTGTTTTTTGATGAGTGAATATAACTATTATTAAGTATTTTAAAGTTGCTATAATTCTTTAATTTTTTTGGAAGAGTTGTAACGTTTTAAAGATTTTCAGAATTCAGATTTTTTTTAAAATTCGCCTATGTTAGATTTCCAACGAATGGGGATCGATTTCTGTGCGATGGACACAGCGGTAGTTCCATTTCCCTACCAACGGCTTGTTTGCACGTGAAATTCGTAAGAAAATTCGTTATTTTTTCGTGACACAAAAACTTCACACTTTCGGTCAGTTGGGGGATGACTAAAGCCTGTTCCATGCTGAAACCATATCTCGAGAACGGTTTGAGATAAAAATATGCGGTCGGCGACAATTAACTCCATTTTTGACGTAGTTTGAGGGAAAAATTTGTTTTTCATCTACGAACAGTATATATATATATGTATGTGTGTGTGTGTGTGTGTGTGTGTGTGCGCCATTTCTGACTATAACTCTCCTTAGGATTGAGCTCAAAATTCTGTTCTTGTGTGAAAAAATCAAGCTTTCCCGAAAGGAAGAGTTCATTGTCCACCACTTTTTGAGCACATTAAATGGCTCAAATTAAAAAAAAATGTGGTAGTTAATAACTTACTAAAAATTGCTAAAAACGGCTAAAAATTGTCAAATTTATATATGTTTTTTGCATAATTATAGTCAATACGAGTTTGTCAACGATGAACTCGAGCATTGAGAGATTTATTCACAAAATTATGTTGAAAAATGTACTTGAATTTCATTATTATTTGCTGAAAAATGGATTAAAAACTTGCTAGAAATCCAAAATCTAGAATAAATAGAAAAAAACAAACAACTCAAAACACTACTACAAATCACATCTATCTTTCTACTCAAATTATAGAATAAATAACATTTGACTAATACTACTACTCGAAATAATAATAAATAAATAATAAACGAGTTTATGTGCCATTAAAGTGGTAGTTAACAATTTCTTTGCCCTCGAAGTGCTCAAACTTCAAAACGATGAAACATAATATAATACTATAATCTACGAAAATTCGCTCATACGATCATGCTGCATGACTGTTTATCTTTGATTAATAGTAGGAATAACCTCTTCTTCCTTACTAATTGTTAGTAATGCGTTATTTCATTGGCTGTCATTAATTTATATTCCAATATCAAGGAAATCAACTGCACGAGCCTTCAAAACGTGGATGGTCCTCGGTATTATCCTCGTGTTCTGTTTGATAGTAGCGCTCATCGTGATTCCTCCAGGTGAGACTTTTGATTGATTTTATCGTGAGGATTTTCAGTATCTACTTTCTGAAACCTTAAAAATAAACCTGCGCAAATTTCTTTCTATTTCAAAAAGTAATTTTTAGCATTTCATTTATAATATTAAACCCTTGGAAATTGGAAGAAAAGAAACAAAACGCGGCAGGCCGCTCGTACTTTCTCTCTTATGAGACAAAAGCTATGAGAATTGAAAATGTCTCAGTAATTTCAATGTTTTTTATTGTTTTAAATAAAATAGCAATTAGAAAAATTGTGCTTCACATGAAACTTAGTAGTGAAAATTCGTACTGATTTCTCCAACCGAACATCATATGATTTATAGCTAGTATACACAATCATAACAATATCTAACTTGTTTATAGGTTGCGTGACGTTTTTTTTCTTTGCGTAACAAAATTTCCGGTTGACCCGTCTACTAAGACATTTTCAATGTCAGAAAGATCAGTACTCACGTAGTGAGCTACGTGTTAAGCGAATTTTCTTCTAAGCAGATTAGTATTTCACAAAAAATCGAGAAATAAGAATTTCGAGGGGGGAGGGGGGGTCATATTCTATCTGTCCCATAGAGGTTCCGTTCCAAAATTCAGCGTCGTAGGATAAATTGCATAGAAATTAGCGTTAAAGTTCACTCAGAAGATTGGGGGTGGTTGTGGTTCGGTAGGTTAAAAATCCTATCCTACATGTCTCATTGTGGTCCCGTTCGAAACATCAGCTTCTTATGAGAAATAACATAAAAATTAGCGTTAAGAGCTCACTCAGCTGATTGGGGATGTTCGGCAAATGTTTTAATATTATCCTAATTGGCTCACAGAGGCTCCTTTCCAAACTTCAGCTTCCTAGGATAAATAGCATAAAAGTTGGATTTTTTGAATTACGAAATCAGCTTACTCTGCTGATTATCAATGATGATTTTTGCAACCACTTTATTTTCAATGATTAGCTGATCAATTGCGACCGATCCCGTCAAATTCGGCCCAGCCGTTCTAAGAGTTAGAGCGCTTTCTCAAGGATACACGTACATACATACATAAATGGACAAAGTGAATACAATAGCGCATTAAAAAAAGTAATAATAGAAAAATAATAATAAAAATAAATAAATAAATACATAAATAAATTATATATATATATATATATATATATATATACACATTTTTTAATGATGGTTCTACTGAACTATATGTAATTATTTGTTAGAAAGAAATTTAGACAGATATATAGAACGAAAGAATTGTTTCTGATATATCGAAAAAATCTTGTTCACAGAATAGAGAAGTAAATTTAACTTTAGAGTAGTCCCTGGTAGCTTGAAGCGTAATTAATGAATCCCATGGCCGTGATTGTAGTAGTCGCATATTCAATCGTTCAAATTGAGGCCAGGTGGTCGGTTTGCTCCAAGTACCCACCGGTGAGCCCTTTCCGATTGTTGCAACAGACGGTCATTAGCTGCATCTGGCATTTTGCGCAACAATTTCAATCCCCCTAAAACGAGCTAGGTACATTGCGTTTCACACTGAAATGTTGTGACGACAGTGTAGCATGCATGTGCGCGTGCGGTACTCATAATGGCAGAATGGATTAAAGGGATGTTTGTACTCGTACGTTGAGTCATTCAAGAGTTTATGTGAGTTATGTGTAATGTACGACACGTAGTAATAAAAGATGCACCTGCAGGGGTGGAAGAACCATTCGTTGGATTGAACGCATAAATGCCAACTTCAGAGTTTTAATTAGTGTCTAGGGAAATGGAATAACAGTGGTAAAATGAAGATATTAATAAGGTTTAATAATATACTGTGATCAAAATGTGAGAGGTGAATGTAGACAGCATTCTATGTAGACAGCATTCTAGATATCTAGATATAAAATCTGATCAATTCCCGTAGGTTCCATCAGTATCGGTCCATAATTTCATGGTGTTTTACCGTCTCAAGTGTTAGCGGACCCTTGGAAACAGACAGGTGGACACAAAATTTAGATTATTAAGGAATCTCTAAAACGAAAAATGAGTGAAAATTTCAGTTTTGAACGTAACAATTTGTTACACACTGTATTGGGTGGTTAACCCCAAATTACATCGAAGATGATGGCCTGATTGATTAGGTGCAGCTGATAGCTATATTCAAGATTTTCTCGAAGGACTACCCTAGTTACACCAGGGGAAAAACGTGATACATCATGATGACATTATATAGCAGATAGGTGATTTTTTTCAGGAAATACTTTGTGTTTGGTGAAATAGGTGGTTGTGAGGATATCTATGAAGTAGTGCGGTAGTAGTAGTGACAATTTTAATGGGTAGGTGAAAAGGTTGTAAATTTAAGTACGTTCTCCACTCACCAAAAGTGATCACAACGCAACAAGTAGACTGAGAATCAAAAACATAGGATTCAGTTAATGATCCACAGATCGCTAATCAATTAATTCATTAGGGATTTATAAATTAATTGCCAAAAACCACGAACTAACAATGACTCTCTGTGTTTTTAGCGGTTGATACAGGACAAGATGAAATACTTGATATAATGAAGAGTGGTATAGGATCCTACCTTAGCAGTCTCGAATGGAAAACAAGTCTTGACATGCTGCATCAGCACTTTCAATGCTGTGGAGTCAGTTCCATAAGTGACTGGTACACCACGAGGTGGATTCCTATCAGAAGCTTCAGGCCTGAAGTTGCGGATTTACAGTAAGCAAAATAATGCAGGCCTGTACATCACTGTCCAGTTTAGAAGGGTATTATGATAAGGATTTTGCCATTTCGAGGAGGGGTGTGAGGGTTGGTGAGAGGCTGCACATCTGAACAAATATTGCCAAGTATCAGGTACCAGGTAAAGGTACCAAGTTGGTTAATTTTAACATGGAATCATGTCTTAGCGATGGATTCCCCGCCGAAAAGTGAGATGAAAGTAGCGCCAATAATTGTGATGATTTCCGCTTACAACCGAGTCGTTGCTAGGGATACGATACTTCGTCGTTTTTCATCCCACAAAATTCGTTGACCATTCGTTCGAAAGCTCTCGATTTATCCAACCATACTATATTAACTACTGCGAAGTGCGTGGCCAACAAGCTGAGTTATGAGCATGGTTATATGAATAATTGTTTACACACAGGTGATCATTCTCAATTATTGATATTGTGAACATGATTGCAACCGCTTGTTAATTTCTGATGATTTCATTGAGCTGGTGTTTCGATTATGTGATTCATAGCAGGTGATCCGAATATTGCGAGAGCGGTTTGATTTGTGAAGCGGTGGTTAAATCATTTTAATAGGTAATTTCTATACTTTACACTCTAGGAAGCTGTAATTTCGTATGTAGCCTCTTTAGCCTCTTTCTATAATAAAGTGAATGTTTACTCGCGAGTTTCTATTAGGAGATCATCTCACAAGAGCTCAATCGTCGTGATCATTTCTATAATAAAGTGAGAGCGAGGAGCTAAAACATGATTCCATGTTTTTGACATTTTCATGTCTTTCATATGGCACATAACAAAACTCGGCGCTCCGCGCCTCGCCAGGGGGCAAGCCCCCTGGACCCCCGGTTACCTCTATTTACATACTACTTCGGACGAAATTATTGAAACACAGAATGTGTTTGCGTTGTCGCGCAACCAAGTGACAACCAAACAAGCGTCATTGTTTACTATTCATTTATAACATCAATTTATATAGTTATAGTATGAAACTACGAAAAAAAATACGAAATAAATTCGTGATAAATCAAGAGCGATTTATCAAGTAAATGTCCTAAAGAGGCTACATACGAAATTACAGCTTCCTAGAGTGTAAAGTATAGAAATTAGCTTTAAAAGCCACTCATCTGATCCGGACCCTGGACATCGTCAAGTAAATGTCCTAAAGAGGCTACATACGAAATTACAGCTTCCTAGAGTGTAAAGCATAGAAATTAGCTTTAAGAGCCACACATCTGATCCGGACCCTGAGCATCGTCAAGTAAATGTCCTAAAGAGGCTACATACGAAATTACAGCTTCCTAGAGTGTAAAGCATAGAAATTAGCTTCAAGAGCCACACATCTGATCCGGACCCTGAGCATCGTCAAGTAAATGTCCTAAAGAGGCTACAAACGAAATTACAGCTTCCTAGAGTGTAAAGTATAGAAATTACCTATTCAAATTATTTAACCTCCGCTTCACAAATCAAACCGTTTTCGTAATACTCAGATCACCTGCTATGAATCAAATCATCGAAACACCAGCTCAATGAAATCATCAGAAATTAACAAGCGGTTGCAATCATGTTCACAATATCAATTATTGAGAATGATCACCTGTGTGTAAACAATTATTTATATAACCATGCTCATAACTCAGTTTGTTGGACAAGCACTTCGCAGTAGTTAACATAATATTGTTGGATAAATCGAGAGCTTTCGAACGAATGGTCAACGAATTTTGTGGGATGAAAAACGACGAAGTACCATTTCCCTAGCAACGACTCGGTTGTACGTGAAAATCATCCGTCACACATTTCGTTACCATCCCGCGTTCCATTTTCGGCTAGTTAGTCCATGGCTAAAACACATTCTGTGTTAAAAATCGTCACGAAAATTGCTAACGAATTTCGGTCCCAAGTGGCCATTATGCGAGTTTCTATTAGGAGATCATCTCACTAAAGCTCAATCGTCGTGATCATTTCTATAATAAAGTGAGAGCGAGGAGCTAAAACATGATTCCATGTTTTTTACATTTTAGCAGTCAGGCTCAAAGTAATAACATCCGGGGGGGGGGGGGGTCCAGGGGGGCGAAGCCCCCCTGGCGGGGTCAAGAGGTGGAGCCCCTTGCGAGGCCCGAAGGGCCGAGTTTTGTCCGCCACTCATTCCGACATCAAATTTAAACTGCTGAGTACAGTATGGTGGCAAACATTACTCTGAGGCGGCAATGGGAGGTTAGGTATCGTTATAATTTCAGACAGACCACTTGAAAGATTATTGCTTTTTTTTTGGTAAAGAAAAAACAGTTTTCCAAAACCTTTGTTTATCAAACTAAATTTTACGTGGAACAGAATGCTAAAAGAATTATCTAAAAATTCTTATTAGAAGTGCATCAATAAAATAATTTGAGCTAGAGCGTGCCCGTTCAGGAGGTGAGACAGGGCCGACTCTACTCTAGGAGAGATCATCCCCCTTTTACGCAGCCAACAGGCATTTCAATACCATGGATACTTCATGCAACAGCTGATTACAGTTTTCTGCTTTCTTTTCTTCTTCTTCTGCTTTCAAAATATGTTCGCACTACAGCTATGATGAACATAGACTTCTCAATGGAAGTTTGGAAGGGTTTTGAAGCCCATGAGAGGACGTCAGAACAGGAACATCGTTCTTTTTCGGAAAGTCTCGGTTCCTGAAAAATGATGTTAACAGCGCTTTTAGTTCCATTTTTTCTGTTAATATAGAACTTATCGCCTTGATTTTTTCAAATCGTACTTCAATATGTAACAAACAAACGCATTTTCGAATTTCTTTTCTAGAGAATCAGAAAAATGTATCTGTTTTTCAAGTTTCAAGCTTTTACCTATTTGAGGTTTTTTTTCTCTTCAAAACCTCTGAATTCATTAATTAAGAAATTTCCTTCGACTAAATTTCTGAGCAGACTGAAAAAGGAACATGAAGATGACCTACTTATCAGAAATTTTCATCAGCCCAATAAAAATGCCAACTTACCTTAAGGTTCCTCAAATTGGAACATGATCGAATAAATAGGTAGTTCTTTAAATTACATTCAATTTAATCGGTTTTTGTTGACGAACGAAGCGTACCTAATCATACGAATAAAATCGTCAACACGATACCAGAAAAATCAGAACATTAAGGCCATCGCAAAAGAAGACTTAAAAAAATAACTAAAAGTTAATAAGACTAAATGCTAGCCGATTTAAAAGCTAATAAAATCATCCTTGTAGAAAAAACGATTTTAAACACATAGTGATTCGTGACAGTTGTGAGATAAATGCAACTCTTTCGAGACAAACGCATTTTTCTTACATGTCAAAGAAACTCAATACATGTCAACTTGGGACATAAGAGCTAGGTATTTCATATTTTTTCGAATTTCATACAAATTTCATTATTGCACTTCTCCTACGACATTGCAGCTTGTTTTATCTACGTTTCGGAGAAGAAAGAACTGCTAATTCAATCTCCATTTGGTTTGAAACAGTTTTTCACCCACATGACGCCAAACACGCAATCCACGTAAAAAGAACAACCGACAGAGTTTATGGTGCAAAAAACATATCAGTTTCATTGTTGCCAAATCAATACTTCATTCTGCGAATGCGCGAACGTAAATTCCATCATGTTCCATCTTTTCACTCCCTAGTCGTTCGAGTTCGCTTAAATTAGGATGATAGTTGAAAAAATATGATAAAAAATGAAGCTATTGCAATGGCTTGGACAATTTTAAAATAAAAAATTTTGAAAAAGTTCTTCATTGAAATCCGTTTTGAGGCATTCTGAAACGAATCCTAGAGGTCAATATATATATATATATATATATATATATATATATATATATATATATATATATATACATATATATGTATATATATGTGTCATGACCTAAGGTTGACGTATATAGATGCATAGGACATATGTATGTATTCATTTATTTATGTGTCATTCCAGACAATAACTCTCATTAGGATTGAAATAAAAATTTGCCCCAAAAAATCAACCTTTCCTAACGAAAGTCTGAGTTCGTTGGCCAAATATTTTTGAGCACATTAAATTGGTCAAATTTCAAAAAAATTACTAAAATAATCACTAAAAATTGCTAAAAACGGCTAAAAATTGTTAAATTTATATTTTTTGGTAGAATATTGCTCAAATAAAGTTTATCAACTATTGAATAGAACCTTCAAAAATTTTTGTACAAAATTATGCTGAAAACTTTACTTAAAATTCATTACAATTTGCTAAAAAATCGATAAAAACTGCAAAAAAGCTACTAATTCAGAACCTCTATTTGAATAGAAGATTATAATTTAGAATACGTTTTTTACCATAAAATTAATAGTTAACAATTTCCTTGCACTCAAAAAGCTCAAATTCCAAAACAATTTAGCAGTATACAATACCGCAATTTACGAAAATTCGCTCATGGGATCATGCTGCATGACTGGAACTTTGAATATTTCATGTCTTTAACCCTAATTTTAAAAAGGTCAGGCATCAATCCGATACAGAATTTAATGTTTTTATAAACGGTATACTCAAATTTGAATTTACATAGCAAATGGAGGGAGTTATAATCGTTTTAGTGTCAAAAGATCAAAACACACACACACACACACACATACAAAAATCTTGAGAATCAAATTACTCAAAAATTAAGCAATTATAAAAATTCTCGAAGAAGAACTTTCGATTAGAAATAAGCTCTAAAATCACCCCCCTGAAGTACTGGCCACCTTATCCGGGACACACGTGTCGGAGGATGACATGATACATTTGTATAACAGATACTCGGGATATGATTTGACAAGCAACATTGATTTGCTATTATGCAGCGATATTTTAACGGTGTCACTTGTTGACTTTCCGTTGACGTTCAAGTGAGATAGGATAGTATTGATTCTAGACTGTGGGCGGCCGAAGCGAAGAAAGGTCGTTCCAACTAAGTCAGAAATTGTTAATATTTCAGATATGCGTCATCATTTTTGTGTTGATTCAGCAGAGTGGAAAACTACTGGTTTGAGTTAGGTAAATTCTGAAGTGTGCAGGAAAACGAGAATATGACGGAAGAGTTGTTTGGGAATGGGGAAAAGACACCTTTTTCCTATGTGTTACATAAAATGAATAGGTATAGGTACCTAGCAACAATTAACTATTGCTAAAAAATTCAGCCAGAGTGGGCGTAAAAGTTGTAAAGGTGATCGTGAATTTTTTAAACTTACACTGCTTATATTTGAAACGGAGCCTGTATGGGGCAAGCGGATACGAGATGAACATACGAGAATTTACTGACTTCTTGTCGAACCTATGATCCCGAAATTTGGAATGTAACTTTTTTGGGTTTTTTGAGATGACGAATTTGTGAATACAAAATCATCTGAAGAGAGCTTTACGAAGAATACATACACTTCCGAGTGTGAAGACCCACATCTGATTTTTCGTTGAGGAAGGTTTTCCGACGAATCGAGATGCAAATAACACTACTTGACAATATTTAGGGGAGGTTTGCATCTGGCCAGAGCTTGTCGGTTTCATACGTTATTTGATGTGCTGAATCCGAATCCGAGGTCCGTTCTTTGGTTTAGCTCGTTTTTTCCATGATATCGCTTGTTTTCATTTTTTTGTGCGCAATCTTTTCAGGATTTTTCATTGAACACTCTTCCAGATAAAATGCTTTCCAAAGGTGCCTAACTTATGTAAATTTTTTCGCTCATTCCGAATATCACCTCAACTTTTCTATAGCACAACTTCCGACCTCCGAGGGGGTAATACTGATAAATCATGATGTTTTAACTATTCTCTTCCGATTTTCGTGATTCTTTTTTTGTTGATATATGAATTTGGTCTAGTTTTGAAAAATATGTCAAGTGATTCAAATCTCATGGTGGAAGGGGGTAAATGGAGGGGTGACAGCGAGAAATCGTGATATTTTTACTATATTCATCTGATTTCCGTTACAGTTTTTATTGTTTGTTCGATCCAGATATCAGTTCAGCTATGGGATCTTGGAAATTTCTAATTTACTGTCGCTGACGGGATTAAAGGGCGGGATTTTGGGGTAATCATGATTTTTTTCTCTTATTTTAATTCTAACCAAAATAGTATACAATCCATTCATAAGGACGTCCCTGTAATGCGTGCATTACGTACCCATAAGTTCTCCCCCTTCATGTGACCCGCCCCGCCTCGGAATTAGTGTGTTTTTACTCGTACCTTTAAAGGAACACGGAGCTGCCAAACTCCATTACTGTTATTGATGCCGAATTTGATAATGGGAGCTCAGACTAGTAACATTAACTTCGTTTAAAAATTAACACTACATTAAATTGTTTGATTTGTTTTGCTTAGGGATGTGCTAGCAGAGGATGGGACTCTGAGGGCGCGCGTGGTTCCGGCAACTTGCTGCGACCCCTCCGTCCGCCAGCCCTGTTTCCACGACACGCTGCAGCAGAACTCGTCTCCCGCTGACCCCCGCACGGTCCTCCACCCAGAAACGGTGTTCACAAGAGGTTGCGGCTCTCTGGTGGTCGAGCCGGCTGCAGCCACTGTCGGTCTCTTCAAAGTTCTGGCCATCATCATTCTCCTCCTCCAGGTTAGTCCTTGCAAGCATCGAGAGGACTTAGGAGGGAGAAGTGGACTTTTATTTTGTTTGCAGGTCTCTCTAATCTACCAAGATAATATTTAACCCCCCCCCCCCCCTCTTTTAAAATTTGTTGGTTCATGTTTCAAAATGCGTAAAAAAAAATTAAAAGAAAAGTTCTTCAATGAAATGCGTTTTGTGGCATTCTGAAACGATTCCTGGATTTTAACACTATATATATCATGAATACAGTAAATTTGATGAATAGGTTAAGATTATAGCTCTCAGATGGCTACCCAACATACTTATGTCTCTCAGACAGGTCAGTTGGTTATCGCGAGGTACCTCTACACGGGCGCTCGGGATGTAGCGAAAAGTGCAGATCACTACGAGCAGTGTTCACGAAGAAGTTCGAGAATTCGCTGTTCACCATCTGGATTAAAATACAGCCCGTCAGGTTGGTGAAATACACAACTCCAGTGGTACGTTAATATTGTTTGTTTCCCCAGGCCGTGTTGGTACCTACTTAGTTTGTATATTTAATAGGATATTCCGTCACTATAGCACTGTTAACAGAGTATAAATAAACGAGCATGATTGCGATCATTAGCGGACGACACTGAGAATTGTATTAATAGGAAAAAAATGAAAAAAAAAGTTCAAGTTATGCTGCATGATCGTACGAGCGAATTTTCTTAAATTACCTATCGTATAATAATATGTTAAATTATATCAAAATTTGAGCAACTTGAGTGCAAAGAAATATTACTAAATAGGTACGGAAGACCCTTTATCAGCTGAGGGTCTCCTGATTTATTTTCTTAATTTATCAACTGTCATACATTATTTTATTGTTGTTGAGAGTTGTATGTGCAAAAAAAAGTTTCAAGTCAATATACAATGTATGCAACCCTTCTAAATGGGAAAGTGACTTTGTCATTCTCATCATTTTGTTTCTTGACTTTACTAAAAAGGGGTCCGCTTATGGGGTCCTGGTGCTGTAATGGAGTGAACTCATTAGTGAGACAAGAAGCCCCTAGTTTCGATGGTAAATATACTATAAATAGGGTTTAATATTTATAGACTAGTGATCTGCGTAGATCGGGTAATCTATAATACAGAAATAATAAACCTCTGTGTAATAATTTGCAGCGTTTTGAATTTCACTCAGGTTGGTGCCAATAATTGAAAAGATTGATATACAGAATGACACACAATCTCATTTTACACTAATTGTATTTCGTTTTCATATAGTTAGCGCTAAAGTTGGCAAGGATGATCCTATCATGCTCTTAGCCATTTACATAGCTCAACGCCCGATTGTCAATCAACAGGCACACGTGCAACCTCTCCAACGTGTTGTTATGATCATCGGGGAACTCAGAAAAGGACATTCAATTTCTTCAGTCAAAAAAGAACGGGGACTAGCGAAACGAGCATCGCCAAGTCCGTGAAGAAGATCGGAGATGCCATAAAATCTGTGAGCCGCTCCGTGCTGAGCGCAATAACTGAGCGGTTGCCATGGAGTTCACCCAAAGCTTGTTCTTGGGATGGGAATTCTTCCACTGGAGGACGGTAACGTATTAAAATATTTGGGAGCCTTTGCAGTTTTCGTCTGAGTTGTTCAGCTGAGTCGTTATACGAAAAGAGGTTTTCCTTCCGCAAGCAAACCAGAAACTAACGTGTGAGTTGTACTGTAGGAATAGGGAATCGTCGTACGATTGCATGCAACGATTCAAAAGTCACACTAACGTGACTACACTATGCTTTGAATCTTCGTTTAAGCCCGATTCATATAATACTTACCTATGTATTCTATATAATACCTAACGTGTAATGTATTCTTTCATAATGGAAGAAATATTAAATTACCAACAAGATGTTGTACGATATTTTACGTTTTTTTCCCCTTGTCCAATTACGTTTCATTATTGAAAATAATGAACCAATATTGAAGATGTGTATACATGCTAATACGCGAAAAAGGGCGAAAACAGCCCATCTTCAGAATTGGAGCTTCGTCTATAACAACCAATTTCCGGGTTGCGCATGTTCAAAGAAAAATTTCTCTTCTCTCAAACAAAAACCCTCCAAATTTGGACGAAATGGGACGAGTGGTAGATCGTGAGGCTTTAGAATCCTTTGATAAGGTATCAGCAAAATTTAGCTGAGGATGAATCCAGCAAACCAACCACCTTTTTTGAAAATCACGAATATTACAATGTGCATGTCATGCCACCTCGAAATAGGAACCAACAAAACTGATTACAGATTACCATTATGGGAGGTTACTTGCTATTCGGAGCTGTATGGCTAACCTTGAGCCACGAATAGGATTTTTCTATCAGTACAACAATTGGCCCGCTAACCATTAGCATTTTGCGCTTATGCACAATGCTCCATTTCTACTTATTCGTAGCTCCTCCCACTCGACTACGACTCAGCGTTGCTACTGTATAGCTACCGAATGCGCGTCTTAAGGGTCTAAGTACAATTAACCTTAGAAAAATTGAGCAAGTTTAGATTTCAAGGGTAAATGGTCTTTCGTTTAACGAGTAATTATAGTTATTCTCGGTAGCATACTTGCAGTTGTGTCGAACCTTGTACTTGTGTCACACTGCATCATGCTATGCAGTTTTTAGTGCCCTACGGCAATATAACTGAAGCTAAATAATTCTGTTCAGCTGGTCGCCTCGGTCACTGAGCAGGAGTCCAGAACCGATCGCAAGACCGTCCGGATGGCCAGCGTACGCGGGGATGACAGGCGCCCCGCGAAGACGCCCCGTTCCTCTCAGGGGCGTCGGCCAAAAACGAGAAGCCAAGTTGCTAAACATGTATCCAGTGATAAACGACACTGATGCAAGTACCAATCTTCAAGATGAACTCCGTAACACAGATGGTCGTTCTCAAGTACTCAGGACCATCTCCATCAAACCTGGGAAAATCGTCAGGGGGAAATTGAATGACGAAGTTCGATCAACGAGCTCCTTTCCTGAAATTAGCCCAAAACTGCTAGATGGCTCGACGAAATCCAAGAGATATCACGAGCTTGACCTGTTGAATCTAAATTTGTAATTATCCAATCGGGATTACTCAAAATATTAATACCTCATATTTTTAATATAAAATGGTTCATTATAATGTTGTTGATTCTTTTGTGAGAAAATTTAATTGCTTTGTAAGAGATTGAAATACTAATATACCTGTTAGGGCTTCCTAAGCCCCAATCTCGGGTTACATATTATGCTCGATCAAAGTTTATAATGTTAAGTGTGGATGTAGTTCAATAGTAGAAATTGAACAGTGATTATTGTCATATTGGAGTAATAATAATGTTTGGATGAATAGTTGTGATATGGAGTCGAAGTTTGTTGAAGTGCGTGGCTTGTCATGGTAGTAATGGATGTAAGTGGAGAAATCCCATAGTTTATGTGAGTTATTTGGAGAATAAGGTGATTATATGGGATACGTGTACTAGGAAAGTGTAGGTGTGCTATTTAATCTTATTAATTTCCGTTCGGTAGGCTTCTCACGAATGTAAATATATTTGGATACCTAATGTACAGTAGACTTCGTTTAATAATTACAGACAGGTGTTCTGCGTAGAGGGCTATCTAATACAGAAATAATATACCTTTGTGTAATAATTTGCATAGTTTATATGTTTGTGTATCGCAGAGTTATTTTCCAGTTTCTCAACGAAATGATGAATAATGGGATGGAATAAACGATATCTGTGTGACCTAGGATCTGATGTTTAGAGTTTCAAGGGTTTCCCCAGATTAGACAGGAGGTGGAATGGTTGGCATGATATAAGAACTGCGAGCCAAACGAACATACAGTCAGTCTGCTAAAACCACCAGTTCAAGAAGATTTTATAGTTTATCGTTATCGTTATATCCATCACCGCAACATGAAACTCGTGAGTACTGCCGATTTGTGGTCAAGTATAATTTAAACCTATCGTTCCGGGAGCAAAGTATAGGATACTAACTAGGTACTCAGAACTAAAAATTAAATAAATAAATAACAAATAAAGTAAATTTCAGTAGGTACGCTTTGTGAGGTGCGGAAATGAGTGAGGAAAAGTGCAAATCTGGTCGATTGTTCGGCGTTTTCCCAAGTTGGTGTTGCTAATATCAATAATAATTGAACGGTATTACCCTAAATCATGTATTACTCGAGGCAATTGAATTTCTTCAAAGTTCCAGTCATGCTGCATGATCGTATGAGCGAATTTTCGTAAATTATCGCATTATATTGTTACATTGATTTGAAATTTGAACACATCGCGTGCAAATAAATAGTTAACTATGTACCAATTAAATGGCATCAAAACTCGTTTTAAACAATATTCTGCAATACAAAAATAATTTGGAAATTTTAGCTTTTTTTAGGAAGATTTTATCGATTTTTCAGCAAATATTAGTAAATGAAATTTAAGTACCTACGTTTTTCTGTATAATATTTTGCATGAATTTTATAATGTTCTAGTTCGTTGTTGATACACTTTATTTGACTAATAGTTTGCTAAAAAATATAAATATAACGTTTTCTGGAGTTTGAACGAAATCGTACCAAGATTATGAGGAATCGACTTTATAATCAAGTAACGTTCAAGCATGCGCACAGACTACTATTTTGGTGACTGCAATGAAAGTTATGGGAGACTGTCTAGAAGCTATCACGCACGATCCCTGAAAATTTCATCAAAATCTTTCAATTAGATTCGGAGTTTCGCCTTATTCAATCATTATTAGTTTCCCGCAGGCGCAATGGTTCCACCAATCGCGATATAACTAATGTGGCATTTTTCTAGAACATTTACCCTATTACCTACCGCGTTTAGGAAATAGGACTAACAGATGATGAGAAATCGACGATATGAGAAATTCAGGTTTGAGCATGCGCACAGGCTACTGTTGATTCACGTCATTGACAATTATAGGGCACGTTTAGGAGCTAACCCGCACAATCCCTGAAACTCATCGGAATCGGACTGAAACTTAGTATAGGCTTGGGCGTGACAAGGATTAACCACAAATATACAGCAGACAGACGGACAGTCAGACAGAAACGGAACCAAAACTGATCAGCAAGCTCTGAAAAGCAAAATGCGAATGGAAATTTTAATTTTGGAGGACAAAAATTTTTTTGACTTCTATCACGAACACAAAGCTTCCCAACCTTCGGTAGTGAGGAAGCAAAACAGTGGTCGTCCTTTCGTGGCTATGTTCCGATGGTTTTTTCCCCGAATGTATCGTTTCAGCGAATGTTTGTAGAAAATGAAGGTATTCCTTCCAAAAAATTTATAATTAAAATTTTCGAAAATGTTCTTCATCGAAATCCGTTTTGTGGCATTCTGAAATGAATCCTGGAGTTTATCGCTTATTCATATATATATTTGAAATATTTCAATGTGTATGTTTAATTTCAATAATGTGACGAAAAAAAGACATGCGATACCGATAAAATTGTTAGCTAACCTTCGCTTATAATTATCAACAGTTGCTATGCGTAGGATTACTAGACTCCCAAGTTATTTCTTACACATTATTATTAGGTACGCATTTTTATTATCAAATGAGGTTAAATTAACATTAAATACACGAAAACTCATGGTGTGTTTTTGTTATTTCATACAGAGTATGGAAAAAGAATCAACCGGGGGTGTAGGAGGCTGGAGCCCCTCCACCAAGGCACAAAGCGCCGAGTTTTGTCCCCGAAACCATAATTTCCACTCGCATTTTACGTTTTAGACCATTTTGATCAACTTTCGTTCCATGTCTGTCTGTGTGTGTATCTGCGTGTGTGTACAAAGCGAATCCTTGTAACAAGCTTAAGTTCCACAATTTTCAACCGATTTTTATGAAATGTTCATGGAATGTGCGTGTTAGGGTGTAGCTGGTCCCTTAACAGTTTCGTGTTCCCTAATCAACAGATGCTTCACTCAGCGTTTTTTAACAAGTTTATGAGTAAATTATGAGTAGTAAAACCTTGAAATACAAGAATAAGATAAGTTTTATGTTAAGAAATACCTGTAAATAGGATAAAATGTTTTACTGCAGGACTTTATGGATCTCCCTAAGGATGATTCTCTCAGGCTCCATATAAATGTTTTCAAGCAGAGTAAATTAAAAATGTGCATACCGACGACATACCTACAACATAGTATGGAATAAGCAACTACCCTTATTCACCTGAAGGGGCCTATACAAAGGCAAAGATGTGACAATAAACCTTATATACAGGAAGAAACCCCCTACCTTCTACCCACATATCAATACGCCTTTGAAACGTAAATCACTTCAAGTATAATTTTTTCACACCCTGGTCTTCCGGTCTTGTTCGAATTTAATGGATGGTTGGGCGACGACAATTCAATCATTCCACATCGATTTCGCCATGATTGCATCATTAGTAACTCCTGGGCATTCACGAAAGTCTAATTCCAGGAACAAGCACAATTTCTAGTTTTCATCCAACTTAAAAGAAATTGTTATGCTGTAGATTGTTTCCTACCAATTCCACTTTTATCAGCGCTATCGCAAATCGATATTTACTATATAAACCGTAAAATTGAGGGATCCTGGATCCAACGATGCACCAAATTTTGATCATTTACTATATTTGCGGGGTTTAATAATAATTCTATACCATTGATCTGCATATAAGGGCTATCTAATAATAATAAACCTTTGTGTAATGATTTGCGGCGTTTTTGAATCCTCAAAAAAGATTGTGAATAGGAATTTTTTACTCAGAAAATTAGAGAAAATAAAGGGGACCACCCTATAGGCCAAAGAAAATTCAAAGAAAAGGTCAAAAAGAAAATTTTATCTTGGCTTGTAAAAAACGGGGCAGTGGAATGCGAAATTATGCTAAACAGCATTTACGTACAATAATATAAAACAATAATTTTAGTATAGACAATTTTCTACTTATAAGAAGATAGGGACATTTTAGACCAATATCATTATATTATTTAAGCTATGAGTAGATTATGTAGACGCATATGCGATGTTATGTCAAAAGTATGGTGCTATGTTTAAAATTATGGGCAAATCGCCAACAGACCTTATCCAACAACAGGGGCCAAGCCTACCGTTGGAAAAGTAAGCTAGGCGAGTAATTGAAGTTCTGAATTTGTACTATCAACATTGGTATGCTTATTGTGTCTTTATTGAATGAATTCTATCTATCAATGAAACTATCCCCTATCTGATTCTCATAGTTGTATGTGTGTTACAGATCCTGGTTTTTGCTTTAATCGCCGCCTTCGTGATGACCGTATTCGGAAGCCCCTTTACGGGTTGGGACTCGTCCCCTGAGTCTGAATCTGACAACATCTCCTCCAACTACACTCACTCGTCCAATGAAATAAGGAAAAACATCTGCCAGAAAAACGACGGAATTGTGATCGGCAGAGGCGGACAGGCCCATAAAATCGACTGCTCGAGATGGCCTTGAACTTCTACCCTACTATTTAATATACTATTTAATTCTGCCGTGTTCTCAACCAAAATTACACCTTGCATATTGGAAAATACGTTGTTCATTTAAAAATTTTCAAAAGTGGAAAGAAGGTTTAATTAATCGTTTCTTTCCTCCGCAATTCGAATAAGTTATAAACCGTAAACCCGTCAAATAAAATTCTGTTTCTTACCAAATGAAGTTGTTATGATTACTCAAAATAAGGTATAGCATTTCCTAAACCTTTCTTACATATACTGTATGGGACATGATGACCCAAATAGCGCACTAATGCACACCTAACATAGTACAGTGGTAAGAAGGCCTCAGTTGCTTTCCGCCAGGGCCTTTGCTGGCTTAGATGTGGGCAAAACCCTCCTGTAAAGGTGAGTTGTCTTCTAAATTTTGAATGCAGTAGGGGAATACGAGGTGTGGGTCAATATGGCCCTATATTCCACTTGTATTCGTTTCACATGTTTTAGTCAAGGCAAATTGGTTTTAGTAAGGAACAGGCTTTTACTGCGGCTTAAAGTGAAAAATATGTTAAAAAAATAATGTCACAAAATATTTCTCGAAAAAACGAGACTAAAGCAGCGGCGGATCTAATTTCTTCGCTATTCAACCTATTAAGCTGAAATTTGAAATGGAGGCCCCTTGAACACCTAAAAACGAATCGTAAAGTCTGAAGCTCCCTAGATAAGCTGGGTGAGCTCCAGTGCTTTTGCTATTTTGTTATTATCATTCATTTATTTTATTTTATTTTTCACATTGAACATTTTGTTCCCTGGACGATAACCAACAAACGACTTAAACAAAGCCATTTAACTAACACTAAAGCCATCTGATGCTTTTAAAATAAATTCTCAACGTTTACTCCCCCCTGCAATAAATTCAATAGTTTTGCTGCGATGAAAAAAACTGCATGCACCGCAAGGACGGCCCCTTGACCCCACTGGGGAGGCCCAGACCTCTTCTGCTTTTACCTTGAGCCTCGGTAAAACATTGGAGGAACGTAGAACACGTTCCATTTAAAATTTCAGTTTCATAGGTTGAATAGCAGGGAACTTAGCTCCGGATCTCACTCAGCTGATCTGGGGGACTCTAGACATCATGATTCGTTTCTAGACGTCACAAGGGTTCTCTATTTCAAATGCTAGCGTCATAAGTTGAATAGCGAAGAAATTAACGTAGGAGCTTACTAAGCTGATATAGGGGCCTCAGATTTTATAATTCATTTCTATTAGATGTTCCAGAGGCTTTCATTTCAAATGTTAGCTTCATAGGTTGAATAGCAATGAACTTAGCTCCGGATCTCAGCTGATCTGAAGGAATCTAGACTTCATGATTTGTTTCTAGTCTTACCAAGGGTTCTCAATTTAAAATTTCAGCTTTATAGGTTGAATCGAAAAGAAATTAGACCCGCCTGTACTTTAGTCGGATATCACTCAATCGATATGGGGGCTCTAGACTTTGATTCGTTTTTAGACATCCCAAGGGCGTCATTCATCTTCGGAAAACTTTCTCACCGTCTCCGCCATTGTTCTCTTCACATGACGAATTTGTCTATATTTTCACCTATTTCTCACCAAAATCAAGAACAGTCACCTCAAGCTATTTTCAGCTCAAAGCCAAGTCAGCAACTTTCGGAAAAATTTTCCTGAACTGGCGAGGTGGCTTAAACGGGATATTATTTTTATTATATCTACTAGCTGACCCGGCAGACTCTGTGCCGCCTAACATATTATTGGTTACAGTCATGGTTACAAATAACAATAATTTATTCATTACAATTTATTATTTAATTGAAGCGAAGAAAACGTTGAATATAAATAATAAAATAGTACGTGTAAAGGGTAAATACGGGTATTTGAATTAGTTTCTGTTGATGTATTGCTCAACCTTTCTGAGACGTTTAAAGATACGTCGAACACTGTAAGTGATGGTTCATAGAAAGAGACCATCATTTTATTCAGTTCTAGATGTCCAAGAGAGGCTCCATATCAAATTTCAAATTCGTAGGGTGAATAGTAGAGAATTTAGCTGAGACAGCTGATCTAGTTGGAACTTGGCATTGCATTCGACTCTTAATGTCTTAGAAAGGCTCCCAGTAAAATTTAGAGTTCATGGGGTGAATAGTAGAGAATTTAGCTAAGTCAGCAGATCTCGTCATTGCATTCGTCTCTTAATGTCCTAGAGTGGCTTCCTATCAAATTTCAAATTCCTAGGGTGAATAGGAGAGAATTTAGCTAAGTCAGCTGATCTCGTCATTGCATCCGTCTCTTAATGTCCAAGAGAGGCTCCCTATCAAATTTCAAATTCCTAGGGTGAATAGGAGAGAATTTAGCTGAGTCAGCTGATTTAGAGGAGTCAGCTTTCTCCTCGGAGAGCTCACCAAATGGGAGAGTAAGAAGAGGACTGCCCACTGGCTCCATGTCAAGGGCCTGAGGCAGGCGAAACAATTTATTCACTTCTCTAGGAAGAGAGCTAAGGAGCTGCTCAGCCTGGGGAGAAGGGAGCTGCGTATGGTTGTGGGGCTCTTAACTGGGCACTGCCCACTTAGATACCATCTCCATAAAATGGGCAAATCAGACTCCACTCTCTGCCACTTTTGTGGGGCGGAAGACGAGACGGCGAGTCATGTGGTCTGCCATTGCCCTATATTGGCAAGACATCGCTTTTTGAATTGGGGCAGAACCTCCATCGATCCCCAAGACATTAAGACGGGGGAGATTAAGACTCTCCTCGCTTTTGCCAAAACGTGGTGGGGAAGGATTGACTTCCCAGCTGTGGCTGGCATTGGTGATATGGCGCCAAGCCAGACTGGGGCTGCGACCCAGTAACTTACCGAGTGTGGAGCACTCGGGTCCCAGGTAGTGTCTGATGGCGGGCAGGAGTGCCGGGACCGGGCAGATAGTGCTTGGTTTGGCAGGGCTGTCGGTATCGGGCAGATCTAGTGTCTGGGATGGGGAGGAGGTACGGTCTCCTTCTCCAGCTACAATAGGCCATTGCGGCCTCAGTGGCTTTAAAAAAAAAAGTCAGCTGATCTAGTTGGAACTTGGCATTGCATTCGACTCTTAATGTCTTAGAAAGACTCCCAGTAAAATTTCACGTTCATAGGGTGAAAAGGAGAGAATTTAGCTCACTCAGCTAATCAGGAAAGATCATCATTTCATTCGTTACTCAATGTCCCAGATTTCATATTTCTCGGGTGAAAAGGATAGAATTTAGCTGAGTCAGCTGATCTGGTTGAAACTCATCATTGGATTCGACTCTTAATGTCCGAGAAAGGCTCCCTGTCAAATTTCACGTTCCTAGGGAGAAAAGGAGAGAATTTAGCCCGCTTAGCTGATCAGAAAACAGGCCATCATTTTATTCGTCTCTTGATGTCACAGAGGGTCACCCTATCAAATTTCAACTCCCTTGGATGAACAGGAGAGAATATTTAACTCTTTTACTTTATTTTAGCGAATTTTTGAAGAAAATTAAGCTATTGCTCTCGCCTCAAAATTTGTAGAATGTGAATTTTTGAAAAAATTTCATGCAGAAATCCGTTTCAGGCTATTCTGAATTATATTCTGAAGTTAAATGCATTTTTTTATGAATGTATGTATGTATGTACCTATACATATGTATGTATGTGTCATTCCAGACGATAACTGTCCGTAGAATTGTGCTAGAAACTTCAAACAAATTTTAAAATGTTAAGAACACAAAACGAAAGTTCATGTTCGTTGGCCAGCATGATCGGATTACATCTTCGGGTTGAAATTTTCAAAAATTTAGTAAAAAATGTCAAAATAGCCTGTTTTTTGCGAGTTGTTGTGGGAAATAATTTTTTCAGCATACTAACATGTGGTATATTCGGAATCAGCGTAAACTTTCCTATAAGAATATGTATCAGGTTTTCAAAAATTTCAAAGTTGAAAAATCAGTCAAAAATCGAAATAATGCCGTTCGCTAGTTGTAAAAATCGGTAATATTTGCATGAAACATTGTCCAAATTCAGATTGAACTACTCTTATGGAAGTATCCCTGTATAACCAATCCTAGAACCATGCTGTTTAAAACGTTTCAATTTCTTTCTTGTTTTTTTTTTTTTTTTTTTTTTTTAATAATAATATAACTTTATTGCTTAAGTAGCATTACAGTTGAGAAATTGATACTTCAAATAATTCACTTGTAACATGTTTGGGGGTCAAAGTCCAGTGACTTTCTCCCACTAAATATGTGTATTTATTATTTCAACAGAGATTTAAATATGCTAGTAAGTAAATATATGCTTAGTTGACTAGGACTAGTTAGGGTAATAAATCTATTATAATGGTAACAGTAACATAAATAATAATGGTAACAATAAACAATCGTGGTGTTATGGGTCATTATTTTGGTTATCGATGAGGAGGTCTGTGTGGCGCTTTCGTTTAAGTCTTCGGTGGGATCGGTCTGGAGGGGTTGCATCCAGGATGCCAGCGGCTAGTGGGTTCGGATGGTTTTCAAGTTTGGTGTGGAATCGTTGGTATGTGGTCTGGATAACTTCTTGGATCGTGGGAATGTCGATGTCTTTGTGAAGGTTAGAGTTTCTAATATACCAGGGTGCGCCTGTAATGACTCTCAAGACTCGATTTTGAAAAGTCTGCAGACGTTTGACCTGAGAGTCAGAAGCACCTCCCCATATTTGACTGCCGTACTCCCAGATGGGTCTAATTAACATGAGGTAAATCAGGCGCTTTGTGCTGATTGTCAGTGGGGACTCTTTTCTTAGGAGTGGTTTGAGACTTCGGAGACGATGGCGGCACCTCGTGAGTATTTTGCCTACCTATAGAAGTTTATACTCAGTTCATAGTCTTTCTTGTTGCTACGGAAAAGCCAAGTGACACTTCCCCATAATTTAGGCTGTCAATAGATGCACAGAAACTACAGTTTGTCTGTCAATTTCTTGCTGTAGGATACTAGATTCGAATGCAACTGACTTTATATCACTCGTAATATAAAGCCTCATCATCAATTGGCTGTGGAAATACGTTTCTTTCATATGACGTCGGTATGTTATTTTATTTTATGTCAAGATTTGATGATGTTATGATAGGATACTGTTAAGATTTCAACTGCCTTCAATACTGACCACATTGGACATCGAAATCTATGAATATTTACCTACGTTTGTCTTTAAATCTACAAGATTAGTTTAATAATAATAAAGTATGAGTACCTCCTAATTATTTTTAATAATTTGATTCCATGTTTGTCTATCAAAATCATAAACTAAAATTTCTCTACACGATCAATAGCGACTGAAATGTCGAAGATTTCTTCAAAAATTCGCTCATGGGGTCATGCTGCATGACTGGACTTTTTTAATGCAATATTGGTACTGGTAAAAATGTCCTGGTTTCTTCAACCTCAATATAACCTTAACTACGTTGAGACTCTTCCCGACCAAGATTGCTGCAGTTAATAGGATCAGCAGTAATGCATTATGCTCGGCTCAACCCACCAAAATGTTTTGGTATCGTTTAATTTGTTATCGAAAGTCCTTTAAGCCTAAAATCCACCATGATGATATCTAATGACATTGTCAAAGTGAATCAATTATTGTTGAAATGGAGCATTTAAAATGAGGCAAGTAGCAAACGATGTTTTTCAATAAAATGGTGATTTTAAGGAAATTTCTATATAGCCTATCTTTCTCTCTGGTGTTCAAAGGGCATGCTGTAAAGAACAACATCAAAATCGGTTCATAATTGTGGTTGCGCATAAAGGACATACTGTTCTATTTAACTCTATTATAAATAAGTTGATTTACAAGTCCGAGTTTAGCAAACGAATGAATCTTTTATTTCTAACGTAAACACACGTTGCCACAGAACATGTCTGGCAACGACCATTAATTTAGATCGAGTTTCCCAACATCTCCCCTCTCAAATGGACCTGTACCGAGCTGGAGGTCGTCTAATTCGTGTAGGGGATTGAACTTCTGTTTCTGTGCTTGTTGATAAGTCCTGGCGCAGAACTCTTTCATCTTCCGATGAATCCCTGTTCGTCGGTGATGCATTCAGGTAAGGAGCAGGTTTGATATGAAATCTGTTCCTTCCAACAATTCTCTTTTCCGTCTCTACGGTGATCATGGTTCCTCTCTAATCTCAATCACTTTACCATGTCGTCTATGATCCATACATGGTCTCCAACCGCCAAAGGCTTCCACTCTTTGACTCGATGTCGTCTGTCGTAATTATCTTTGTATATCTTCCGATATTCCTCCTCTCGATGTTTAAGTTGGCTTAAATCTGGACATTCTTGTAGCAGGTCAGGGACCTGAGGAAGCGTACATCGTAGTCTTCTGTTCATAAGTAGTTCAGCAGGACTTACTCCATTAGAAAGAGGAGTTGTGCGATATGCAAGTAGGGCCATGTAAGGGTCTTCTTTGTTCTTTTTCAAAATCATTTTTGCGATTTTTACTGCTGCTTCTGCAGCTCCATTACTTTGAGAAAAGTTAGGGCTACTAGTAGTCAATTTGAACTTGTATTCCTGAGCAAAACGCTGAAAATCCGAATTTCCCTGGAATTGTGATCCACTATCCGTACGAATTTCTTCAGGCAACCCATGGCGGGACATGAAAGCTTTGCATTTCAAGATTACTTCTGAAGCTGTTAGAGAACGCAGTTCACCTATTTCAAAATAACGCGAGAAATAGTCTGTCAGTGTTACAAAACATTTGTTCTCAAGTTTGAAAAGATCTAGGGCTAATAATTTCCATGGTCTATCTGGGAAATCAGTCGGCATCAAGGGCTCATGACAATTAATAGAACTTTGAATACAAATCGGACATTTTCTTATGTACGCCTCTATTTCTTTTGAAATTCCGGGCCACCAGATACTTGTCTTGGCCCGTAACCGGCACTTGGTGATACCCATATGGCCCTTATGAAGTTCTGCCAACATCGCAACACGTTGACCCTCAGGAACAACGATTCGAGACCCTCGCAAAATGATTTCGTTGCTCAGACTCATTTCATCTTTCACTGAAAAAAAAAGGTTTCAATAGAGGTGATATGTCTTGTTTTCTAGGCCACCCACCAATAATTGCCTTGGACAGTTCGGCACAAGCGGGATCTCGCTTTTGTGCTTCCAGAATAGATGCAAGGTTATCATCAGTCAAATCTATGGAAGCAATGACTAATTGAATGAATGCCTGATTTTCTTCGTGCAATTCCTGATCTTGCGTTTGACCGAGGTGCTTCTGTGGGGCCTTTGAAAGGGTATCGGCGATAATCAAATGTTTCCCTGGTACATAGACAATGGAATAATCGAACCTCATCAACCGCATGAGGCCGGGTGACAATCCTCTTCTCTCTCGATTCTTTATGCTGATCTTGAGGTGCAGATTTCTGGATGGGGTTCGAAGGGCGTGGGTACAGATCTCGCCTATTTCTTTCAAGGATTCTTTCAGAGGATGTAGCAACTTTGTACGACCGAGGTCTATCCGTTTTATCCAGAACTATTGCTGGCTCCAGTTTTCTGGGAATTTTATGGTTGTCAACAAATACTTTCGTGCCCGGACGGCACATTGCAGCAAAATGTCCACGAATTTTGCAGGCCCCACAAATTGATAACTTAGCAGGACAAGAGTGCCGGGGGTGAGAAGGTTTCCTACCACACCACCTACATTGATTTGGAAGTTCTATTCCACGAACCTTGGAAACCTGACTTGGGAAGTTATCTCTTCGTTCATTATATTTATTAGTGCTAGAACTAGGTTTAGTCAAGGCATCTACTTTGATTGAACTTGAAGTTTTCAATTCTAATGATTGAGCGGTAACTAAGTCTGTGTAGCGTATCATGTTCACAGCTTTTTCTAATGTCATCTCGGAGTCTAGTTGCAACTTGGTACTCAACTTCTCATCTTGAATACCTAATATTAAAACAAGGAGAATCGTGTTGTCATGAAGGTTGCCCCAATCACACGTTTTTGAAAGTGCATGTAAAGAAGTAATGAATTCTTCTACCTTTTCACCATTTTGTTGGCGCCTCCTCAAAAATTTAGCCCTTTCGAAAATCAGATTCCTTTTGGGGATAAAGTATTCTTCGAATTTATTAATTACTAACTTATAATCTATGACCTCTTCTTCATCTAAATTGAAAGACAAATATATCTCATCCGCTTTCTCGCCCATAGTGTAAGATTACATACTTATCTCTCTATTGACTCATCTGAAACACCTGAGGCTATCCGAAACCGTTCATATCGTCGTCTCCATGCAGGCCATTCAGCAGCAACAAACGAAAAAGCTTGAGGGCTCTCCACCTGGATGTGAGAGATACTGCTGTTGGCGTAGCTAGAAGTTTCATTGACTTGATCTCCACGGTCCGCACCTGCTTGTCTGCGAGTCTTACTTTTCGGCTTTTTTTTTTCTTCTCTTATCTTTACACCGCTGCCACCATGTTCTATTCAAATCTATTATAAATAAGTTGATTTACAAGTCCGAGTTTAGCAAACGAATGAATCTTTTATTTCTAACGTAAACACGTTGCCACGGAACATGTCTGGCAACGACCATTAATTTAGTTCGAGTTTCCCAACAACAAACATAATTTGATTTTTATAGATATAGATTTGAATATTTCCTAGTGGTTTCAAACAAACTATTATTTTAATAATTCGAAAGGAGCGAAATCAAACTCGTAAACGAGTTCCACTATCCGCTTTACAAGCAGATACCATGTTACATGGATTTGTCTAAAATTTGAGAACTCTTTTACTGTGTCCTCCTCAAGCAATTTTGCTTCCTCACTACCGATGGTTGGGAAGGTATGTGTTCGTGAAAGAAGTCGAAAAATTTTTTTCCTCCATAATTAAAATTTCTACGTGCTTTTAGCGTTTCAGAGCAAGCTGATCAATTTTTGTTCCGTGTCTATCTGTCTGTCTGTGATGAATCCTTGTCACGACCAAAGCTGAACCAAGTTCAAGTCCGATTTTGATGAAATTTTCAAGGTTTTTGCAGGGTAGCCTCTAGTCGGTCCTCTGCGATATTCAATGCGGTCAGATCAATAGTAGCCTGTACGCATGCGCAAACATGAATTTCTCATAACGTCGATTTCTCCTCACCTGATGGTCCGATTTCGTTCATACTCGGTAGGTAGTTGAGTACCTTAATGTTCTATAAGAAAGCTGTATAAATTATATCGCGATTGGTGAATTAATAACTATTGCGCATGCGCAAAACTAATATCGATTGATATAGGTATGCAAAAGTCCGAGTCTAATGGAGCGATTTTGATGAAATTTTAAGGGATTGTGCGGTTTAGCTCCTAGACGGTCTCCCATTAATTTCATAACCATTGAATTAATAAGAGAATATGCGCATGCGAATAAGTTTTTATAATGTTGAATATTATTTTTTATAATGTTGATTTCTTATCACCTATTATTATTTATTTATTGGCATCAAAATAATACACGTGAACTTCAATTATACAAATAAAAAAATAATTATTCAAATCCAAAATTATACTGAAAATTGTCGACAGTACGACTTATAGGTAAATAAGAAAACAACTGACGCCCACCAGAAAATAAGTTCCTAAGAACTTATGCTATCTGGTGGAGTCGCAAATCCAAGCATAGTCATTATACATTAAGACTAAATAACAAAAACTCTCAAGAGCCTAATTATTGAAAGAAAAAAAATAAAAGCACTAAAACACTAAATTCGAAATAAACTTCCACGAAAAACAAAAATTCACTGAAAAGAAGGCTAACTACACTTAAATGTAAAATTTTACTACCTTCATAAAACTTGACAAACTATGAAAGTATGACAAATTAATATTATTATCAAACAGAAATTTTAAAACACCTATTACACGAACCTATTGGTCCGTTTTCGTTGGTCCCTTCGTATCAAATTTGCTCCAATAATAAGTAACTATTGCGCATACGCAAAACTAACATTGGATGACGCTCCAAGAATAATGAATTGATTTTGATGACATATTCAATTATTTTGTGGGTTAAACTTTAGACAAGTTTCGTTCATGCAAACATGAATTACAGTCCTATTTTGCAACCTAGCATCTATACATACTCATGTATTAGATACTATTATATTTTGCATTCAATCATTTCGACTCTTACTACGTACTTCTACTAAATGTATACGCCCATGTTACAATATGAGAGGAAGCTATACCGCCCACCTATATTGGCAGACTTTTTTATTATCTTCATTAATGTTGTACTAGTGGCACCGAGTGAGGCACAATGCGGGAGTGAGGAATCCTTTCAACCAGACGTAAATAAACAACAATGCGATATGCCCTGAATCCGCGATTTACCGCTCTCTCTCTTTCTGGGATAAAAATTCCATTTATGGATCTATAACCTGGGTTTCTTGAATCATCGAACAGCTAGAGAATTATTAATAGGAAGGCGAATATTCCTCACCGCCATCGATCGAAAGCCTCAGTATCCGTTTTGACCCACCACTCGACAGTTGTTGAAGCCGTTGGTGTGAAGACTGCCCTAGGTAATAGCTCTTTCGTTGTTCTTCAAACGCTTGGTCGCCGTTCGCATGTCTTTTCCAAGTGCGCTCGCAGTGGATAACGAGGGGTTTAGCCCACACGCGAACATTCGCCTCGAACGTGTTATTTCGGGGTTTGAATTCTTAACGGCTTTGATTTCAGTGTTGAGCGGTGCCAGAGTCAACATGGCTAAGATTACGATTTATCTTATAAATAGGGACAGGAGGGGAAATTGTGAAAGGGTTGGCTTAAATGTATATATTGACAGCAAAAAAGTTCCAGTCATGCAGTATGATCGTTTGAGCAAATTTTCGTAAATGATCATACTATATTATGTTACGTTGTTTCAAAAATTGAGGACTTTGAGTGAAAAGAAATAGTTTACTACCAAATTTTATGACAAAAAACTCATTTTGAATAAAATTAACTTAATAACGAAAATTTTCTAAAAGATGAGGGGGAAAAACATGATAAAAACTTAAATATTATGGTTTATCAGAATTACCCTCTTCTTCACCCCCAGATCCAGTAAATTTTAACCTTTTAAACTTTTTTGAATAAGTGACTGGAATCAGGAGAAAAATAATGAAAGCATAACTATTTATTATTAGTTATTACCTGTACCTATCAAAAGATCAGCAGTTTTATACATAGAAACTGAATCTCAGTAAACGAATTGGGAAAACGAATGGATTAATCACTTTTTCTTAACATTTACGCTACCCGAAAACTCGAGGAGAATCCTCCTTACTTATTCAACTCTTGTCAATTTCTTCTTTTTGATCGACTTTCAGAGTATATCAGCATTTTCAAGCCTTACAAGTACTTCGTCAAGCTTGTCAATACTGCTTTAATGTTGTAATTAGGTTTAGTTTCGTACCATTGTCTGCCTGGAAAACAACAATAATTGTAGGTGTTGATTTGAAGCACAATTTTACATGAAATAAGTTATACTGGGGTATTGTCACGGATGAACTGAATGACAACGTTTTGTTCTCAATTACTCAAATGATGTCATTTTCAGGGGCAATGGTAAACTTGGAATTGTAATTCCCATAAACATATCACAAGCAAAATCATGACTGTTTCTGGTAGTTGTGACGTGAAATAATTTATAATATCAACAAGAAAAACGACAAATCCAAATATGACCGTTCCAAATTTCCTTAACAGGGGTGCTGAGATAATTTGTTCTCAGTTACCTAAATATTATTTTAAGAAGTGTTCCTTTTTCAGAAGGAAATATCGTATCTAGGGTACATTTTACATGAAGCAGGATTGAGAAGTGACCCCGAGAAAACCGTTGCTGTTGTTGAATTGCCCACCCCCAACAACAAGAGACGAATAAGAGCTTTCTTATGATTTTTTCCTATTACCGGAGCTTTCTTAAGAATTTCGCGGAGATCGCTAAACCAGAGACAGAATTGACTGAAGGGTATGCTGAATTTAATTGGTCCAGGCGGTGTAATAGTAGCTTCCAACAGTAGAAGAAACTGCTAACAACTTCTCCAGTGTTGGCGTTTGAAAAGCCATTTGTCCTGGATTGCGATGCCAGTGCTCATAGTGTTAGTGCAGTGCAGTCCCAAGAAAAAGGTGGAAAGGAAGTGGTTGCTGCCTATTTTAGCCGCACACTCGGTAGGCAGGAACAAAATTACTGTACTGCGAGACGTAACATTTTATTAATGGTGTTGAGCATGTTGCATATCTACTAATATCTGTTTGGGAAATAGTTCAAACTGAGAACGGATCACGCTGTTTGAATGGTTAACGTCTTTTCCCCGACCAGAAGGCCAATTTGCTAGGTGGCTAGAAACCCTTCAGCAATATACCTTTGACATAATACATCGAGCTGACTAGAGTCATGGTAATACAGAGGGGTTGTCTTGCAGGGTCTGCAAGAAGAGATTACTGCAACTACTCGTACTAATCACTGCAATAAGAGGGAAGAAAATTGCAACAGATCTCATAGGCAGCTTGAAGGAAGTAGGCACACCACAAAAATATATATATATAGCAGTCTACAAGCCAGTTATATCATCTACGAGGTGATGAAAAATCTGTTAGGACGCCACCCGGTGCAGCTAAGCAACGGCCCGAAGACCCAGCCTTAAGTGCATTTCATTTCGTCTAAGGAGAGAAAGGACAATGGGACGCTCACGGAAACCAGGGCATCGCAACAGATCTTCCTACTGGACAAAAGCTGGGCCGAGTAGCCCAGCAGTGCGCCCTAAACTCGCTACGTCTGGTATTCGTTCGAGAAACTTTCGAACAAGCCTCGCCTATACAAAAGATCGAGGAAACTTTTCAGACTCGCTCTGAAGCCGATCATTACGATTCGACCAAGCTGTCCGAATACCCACGATATTCGACGCAGGCTTACTCGGCCGATCCGAGTGTCAAATACACTCCAAGTGCACAAAAAGCGAAGGATACTTTTCAGTACCTCAACCAAGCTCAACATATTCCCCTTTCATTGGAACTACATGAAGGGGAGCTGTGACATAAATGGTCGACTCCAGAAACATCATGGCTTCAGTGGGTAGTTCCCACCGCACTCTTGCCAGAGGTTCGAAAGAAAGTCACAATCAACGTACTGGTGGTCGTGTCGGGTATGTCAAAACACTTGCCAAAGTTGGATAGGACTATTTTTGGTCTGAAATGGCCTCAGATGTCAGAGCTTCATGCCGTACATGTCAGATGTACAGGAAATAATATATAAAGGTCCAGGCAAGCGAAATACTGCTCCATTATAATAGATGGTAGTTATTGGTCCTTTTGAAGACTAGCGGTAGACATCCTTGAGCCATTTTTGATCTCAAAAAGAGGAAATAAGTACTTGTTGGTAGCAGTGGATTATTTCACCGGGTGGCCGTTCGCAGTGGCCATTCCAGATCAAGAAGTTGAAATTGTTGCTGCTGCCCCAGTCGAAAATATATTTAGTCGCAATGGGATATCTATCAAGATCCACACTGACCAGGGAAGAAATTTTGAAGACAACCTCATGAGAGAAATTTGAGATCTACTGGGACTGCGAAGGACGAGAACTACAGCTCTCCACCATCCAATGGGCTAGTGGAGCGAATGAACCGTACTCTTCCAAAGTTTGTGAGAATGTTTGTGAATTCAAATCTGGATGACTGGGATGAAAAACTACCGTTATTTCTCTTGGCTATTAGTCTTCACCCCAAACATTTACAGGCCCCAGCACAACTCATAATTGACCGAAATCTCCGGCTTCCTAATTCGCTACTGCATACAATCCCTGTACACAAACCTCGTCTATCTAAAGCCTACTCTCTACAACTAGGTAATCTTTGAAAACTACCCATTTATTTGCTCAAAACCATGCTGGACTTAGGATGAAGAAAGCGTATGATCGAAAAGCACGAAAAATAAACGATATCCTGTTTTGAGTGAAATTAGGTAGAAAAACGCGACATTTACATGCAGACCCCCTAGCGAACGCTGATATACGGCCTGAGGACGGGTCTGAAGAAGGAGGGACCTGTGTAGGAACTTGAGTCACCTGGATATCACCATTGAGTTTAAATTGTTAACACTGAAAAATCCTGTTGTTGTGTTTGAACTGTTGATGAATACAGTTATTGTTGGAACTTCAGGAATTATTTCCGTATGTCTCAAAATGGATATCCACGAAGAAATTTTTGAGAAAATGATTTTAAAATTTTTGGAGCTATTACAATAGCTTCATTTTCTTCGGAAATTCGCTGAAATGATAGGGTGATTCGTGAATAGAAGGGTTACAATGAGCTAAGCCTATTAAAAATTAATGCCAGCTGGTTTTGAATTCTCTCCACACCTTGAAGGTCAATGCGCGGTTTTATCGATTGTCGAGGAAACTAATTGCCATCGAGCGATAAAGGTCAACTACTATGGGTATTAGAGAAAAACGTGTTTCAACGTTTCAAGTCACCTTGATTTCAAAGGTTCAGCTTGAACATATCATCAAATTTTCGGAATTTTTCGCTTTAAATTAATGTTAATTAATAGGTTCTGGTTTTCTTAATCAGAGTTGACTAAATTTCAAAAATCTAAACTCATGCCTTTTGAAACCACAAACCGATTTTCGGCATTATTAGTTAGGAAATCTTTGTCTGTCATCTCGAAATTGGTAAACTAAAAAAAGGCGGCCTCATAAAGATGGGTGAAATTGAACATTTTAAAGTTTATCTCCAATTAAATCTGAACTGTGCACACTCACAAAAAAGCATGATATGTAGCAAAGTTGTTGAGCATAAAAAATACAAAAACTATGAATTAGCGAATTTTTGTAAGGTTGCGAAGAGATTTGCGGCGGGCGGTTGAAGTGTGATATCGCTTACGAAGGCAAGGACGTCACTTTCCAATGCCCCGACTAGTGTAATGTATTTCGTGACATCATTAGAGATTCCAGCGTTGGAACCAGAGTTTTGGGTTCGCCTTCCAAAAAGGAGGGACTTCGATTGCCATTCTGCTCAGCTGTACCGTCGGACCTTGTGGTTGGACTTCAGGCTGAAGAGGAAAAGCTGGAGGATCCATTCCAAAAACGAGTTCGAGACGAGAAACGAGATCAAAATCACCGATCGCGGATTACCACTTTTGTAGAGGGTTCGAACTACAAATTAATTAAAATATCTGACTCCAATAACTAAAGAAAACTAACGGAAATTTATTTATGGAAAGTAAAACCTACACCAACAACTTTTAAGCAACAAATTTAATTAATGGGAAAGTAAGGATTTTTAGAGAAGAGAGAAGACGAAAGAAGATGTAAAAAGTCCAGTCATGCAGCATGACCCCATGAGCGAATTTTTGAAGGAATCCGACATTTCAGTCGCTATTGATCGTGTAGAGAAATTTTAGTTTATGATTTATACAGGGATACTTCCATAAGAGTAGTTCAATCTGAATTTGGACGTTTCATGCAAATATTACCGATTTTTACAACTAGCGAACGGCGTTATTTCGATTTTTGACTGATTTTTCAACTTTGAAATTTTTGAAAACTTGATACATATTCTTATAGGAAATTTTACACTGATTCCGAATATACCACTTGTTAGTATGCTGAAAAAATTATTTCGCACAACAAATCGCAAAAAACAGGCTATTTTTAAATTGTTGACTACATTTTTGAAAATTTCAACCCGAAGATGTAATCCGATCATGCTGGCCAACGAACTTGAACTTTCGTTTTGTGTCCTTAACATTTTAAAATTTGTATGAAGTTTCTAGCACTACGGACAGTTATCGTCTGGAATGACTCATACATATATACATACATGCATTAAAAAATGCGTTAAACTTCAGAATATGATTCAGAATAGCCTGAAACGGATTTCTGCATAACATTTTTCAAAAATTCACATTCTACAAATGTTGAGGCGAGAGCAATAGCTTAATTTTCTTCAAAAATTCGCTAATAAAAAACATGACTTGACTCGACCAGATGGAATTTTCAAAACATCTAATCGAAACAAAATTTGATGATGAACTGTAGGCACTACAATATAAATTCTTCTATTCTTCCCCTTATCTTTTTTCTTTCCTCATTCCTTTTTATTTCTTAACTGTAACCTTTTCACCATTAAAAAAAAAAAAAAAAAAAACTTCTGTTTTCTTCTGAAACATTTTAAATTTTATTTTGTAAAAAACCAAACTTTTTTTAAACCATTATAATACTTGTACACGATGAGGGACAACTATGTTCTTGTACAATAAAGAATACTATTATCATTACTCTCAAGACCTTCGCGGCTTAGGGAAAAAGTTATATAGCTGGTATCTACAGATATATTTATTAAGTATTACTCCATTCTCTGTTGTAATTTGTTAAGTTCAAGTTTACTATAATAATCTTAACTTGGTTTCCTCTATGAAGATGATTGTGATTTCAGAAACCAAAATGACGATAGTAGAAGAAAAACTAGCTGTGTGCGTTCGAGATGCTTGGAAGCGATATTCGCCAAGTGTTGTGATTCTCAAAGGTCTCAACATGAGTGTTGTCGAAGGCTCTATGTAAGTTGGTCAAATTCAAAATTCATAATCATATTATTTTTAAAAGTAGTTCGGTATAATTGGAGTTGGGGTGCGCGTAGTTAGACGTACTTGTTAGTAGTAATTATTAGGTAGTAGGTAATTCGGATTTGCAACGGAAAACTACTAGTAGCAGAAGTAATGCTTTCACTTTCGAGAAATTACACATATCCAAAATCACATTTTCCACAAGCGTTTCACGTTTTAGACAATTCTGAACAACTTTCGTTTCGTGTCAGTGTGTGTATGTCAGGAAATCCTTGTGACACGCATAAATTTTACAGTGATTTTGATAAAATTTACAGGGAATGTTCAATTTAGGCTATAGAAAGTCCGCTATCATTCTTATCAATCTCAAATCAGTTCCTCAATCTGCGCATGCGCAAACGTAAAATACATAATTTTCTTACCGTTTATTTGTCCGATTTCGCTAAAATCGTTTAGTATTCGGCATATTCATTCCATATACATTTCAACATGACAGTATCATCATCAGCAGATGCGCATGCGCGAACCTCAAAACTTTTTTTTCCTTTTTTGGTAAGTACTAATGGACTGATCTTGATATTTTCTTGTTTTAATTTCACTGCAATCAACGATAGAATCGGGTACCGTTCCGATACCCATGTGTTGCACTCTCCTTTGTAGAACGTTTTTTTAAATATACCTACATATTTTATTTGGTATCAATTTATTAAGCATCCATAAAATGGTCATAAAACTACTTCATACATACATATTAGAATCACTTACTGATTTCGATATTTCTTTATGAACTGAATAATTATCTTTCTGTACAAATTAAAATAAAAACATTGGTAGTACAACTGAAAAATTGCTGTCCCTGAATTTCAAATAGATTGCATTCCATTACTAGATGTTCTAGTGTCCCGTGTGGTTGTCTGTTTCCGGTGCAATATGTTGCTTCTTTTAAACACATGTAACTCCTCGCAGATTCGTGAATAGTCCTTGGTATTGCTTTTTGCAAAATCTTTTTGGACATTTCGTGTGGCTAAATGTCCCCACACTCCAGGTCCTAATGCCCAGTAAAACGAGAGAGAACAGAACATCAATAGCTGTTACAGATCGGTGGCCAGTCCATTCTGATGATATTCACGGTCTGTAGGTAGTTTTGGAATATTTTGTGAGGGCGAGCGTTGTCGTCGACTATAACAAAATTTTCTCCATAATTTTCGGCAATTAGTGTCACTATAGGCTGGAGGATATCCCTAAGGTACGGATTTGCATTCATCGTACCTTCTATGAGCACTAGCTCGGTTCTGGCGTTGTGCATATGTAGGCTAGCGCCTACAGCACCATCACCACCACCAATTTATTTGGCAATTCATCTCATCTACACCTGTATTCATCCCATGTAGGTAGGTCTATTTAAACGTTCCCATGGTAACCTGCCCCTCAAGCAGCTATTCTGTGGCCAGCTACTCCCACCTTCAGTGGTAGTAACTTTACGCACTATAGTGGTTACCTTGTAACGTCCCCCTTCAGTCACGACAACTTTGTGTCTAATCCCTAAAGTAACTTAGCTTCATTTCCTGAGCTTGAACCGGCTTACATAAATGGGCAGCGGTGGGATCTTAGTGTCCATCTCTGTGCTCCATTGTGTAGCCATAAGTGACTATAACAGTAGTATCATTTTCTCCCCCTATTGACCTTCCCCTTTAGCTTGAACTTGCCTACACATAACACCAGCCCAAAACATGACAGAACTACCAAGTTGCTGAGCGCGGCTTGTGGGGTATCTCAAGCAACTTGGCTTCCCTGGAACTCTCCATACTCTCACTCTGTGATTGACTGGTACAAGAGCAAGGCGAGTTTCGTCAGAAAATAAAAGATTTCTCCATTCAGGGAGTAGCCAGTTTTCATGATCTCTGGTGTTTCTGTCATCTTTTGGGCTGGTGTTATGCACAAAGCCAGAACCGAGCTAGTGCCCATAGAAGGTACGATGAATGAAAATTCGTACCTTAGGGATATCCTCCACCTTACAGTGACACCAATGACCGAAAATTAGGAAGAAATTTTTGTTTTAGTCGACGACAACGCTTGCCGTCACAGAGCTAGAATCGTCCAAAACTACCCACAGACCGTGAATATCAACAGAATGGACTCGCCACAGATAGCTCCGGATATGAATACAATTGAATATGTTTGGAATAGAGCAGTTCGAAATAGGCTAAATGTTCCTACGGCAGTCCAGGAGCTCAGGGATAATAGTAGCGCAACTTGGACCAAGACTCAATCATCTCATATTTTGCACACCTGTTCGCGTGTGAGCTTTAATATTACAGCCAGAAGTAGTACAGGGGTAGTATAGAGGTAGTACAGTCTAGTCTACTGAAGTTATTTTTTTATGGTTTTTTTTACAACTAAAGTTAATTAATTAAAAAAGTTAATTTTTCAGTTTTTTGCTGTTTTCTAAGGGGAGAAAATGCAGATGGAGAAATTTATCGAAAGGAAGTTTTTCTGTTGTTTGTATTTTTTAGTAAGAAACAATTTTCAAAAATCCAAAACCCAAATTTTTCCCGTGCATATTTTCGACTGAAAAAGCGTGATGTAAAACTTTGTTTGATGTGTGTATCTGAAAATTATTGAGTTTTGCTTGTTTAATTTGTGTTAGTGGCTACGATCGATCTAAAAAGGCATAATCCAGCAAACTGGGTGGCACCTTATAGAAAATTCATCATAAATTACGAAAGTGGGGTCAAAATGTGCATTTCAAAGCGTTGAAGTGGATAAATGTTGTTTTTTCTAACAACAATCGGGTTATGGTTGAAAATACAGAAACTGAGTTATC
Organism: Adelphocoris suturalis; assembly: GCA_030762985.1. Taxonomy (NCBI): domain Eukaryota; kingdom Metazoa; phylum Arthropoda; class Insecta; order Hemiptera; family Miridae; genus Adelphocoris; species Adelphocoris suturalis. The sequence goes on along the minus strand of CM061043.1, from coordinate 119,729,596 downwards.
TCGAGTGAAAATTGAAATGAAAAATCGCGGTTTACGGTGTTGAACTACGTTTTTGATGCGGTTTCCACCCTGCAAGTATTGGCATTTCTTTCTGAAAATGAAGAACACGGGACTTTGCGCTCTAGGGTGAATCTTCCACCTCTTTCAAACCACATCCTTCATTGTGAGTTAGGGTATACACAGGCCAGAGAGTCAAGAAGTCGAACTCGCAACTTAATCAGCACGAAACACAACAATGTCTACCAATAAATTGAGTAGGAAGGCTTATAGAAAATCCGTCAGGACAAATAGCCATCAAACTGCGACTGTTGTTTAGAGAGTGTTGAAAATCGGTTTCCATTATAACGTAAGCTTCAATAACCTTTTATTTAATCGTATGATGAAGAGTTGTTCAAGTGATTGTATATTTATAGTGATTATTCAAAGCAACATAACTGAAGTTTTTGTTACCTGAATACTTGCAAAGTTACGGGCTGTTGGGACCCAGCGGCTGTGGTAAAACGTCTTTGCTGAGTTGCATTGTTGGTGTACGAGCGTTGGATACTGGGACTATTGACATAGCTGCCACTAGGAAAGTCGAAGTTGGATTCATGCCACAGGTGAGTATCTTTCAACTCATGCAATGTATGGCCACACTGCTGATCAAGTGATATAGAAACTATGCAGCTGATTATAAGATGAGATCGGCTTAGGTATAGTGCTGAATAGTTCCATTTATAAGGACCTAATCTGAACTACTACGCTATGAGTCGAAAAAGCAGAGTCAAAAATAAAATACCGTTAAGTTTATATTTTATTAGACATTTATATCAGACTATTAGACAAAAAAATCAAACTTAATTTCTCCCTTACTGGGAAAAACGCCTGATCATGGATATGTCTATTTTTCGCAGTAAGGGAGAGAATTTAGCTCACTCAGCTGACCGGGAAAGAGCCTATCATTTCACCTTCTTTGTAACACGATATTGTTTATTGACCTCAGCATTTCGTTTCTTCTTCTTAATAATTTACTATGATATACTGTAGATTAGCTTAGAAATTATCATAGAAATTAATTGTAATCATTAGCCACTCAGCTCATCCGGGCCATATTCTGCTTAAAGTGTATGTCCTAAGGAGGCTACATGCCAAATTTCAAGTCTCTACAACCACGGGAATAACGTCACATTTTTTGTATGGCGCAAATTTTGGAATGAGCCAAGACATATCCATGTCAAAAAAAAAAAAAAAGATGAAAATAAAATAAACCATTTAAGAATAGTAAGTTTGATGCATGCAGCACAATAATTGATATGCATACTATTGATAGTTGGTATGAATTATCTATAATATTCATTTGCTAATATGTTCACTAAATAACATTTTCTTAAACTTAAGTAATTTTTGTTAAAATTTTATGAGATGTTTTAAATATATTTTTGTGTATAGATAATTTCAACCAGTAGGTACCCCTTCAATCATTCCTGTTATGATAATAGTAGTTATCACATTCATTCAGAAGATTGAACCTAGATATGGAGCACACCTGTATATAATAGAGTTTTTTTCGTTTCATACTAAGAATAAGAGCTATCCTGGAGAAAAATCTAATTATTTATTCTTGATTTTATGTTTAGGAAATTACTCTGAATAAGGAATTCACTGTGTCCGAAGTCTTTCACTTCTATGGCGTGATATATGGCATGACTGAGGAGCAGATAACCAAGAAGGGCGCTGAGTTGATCAAATTTCTGCAAATACCCCACGACGATCGCTATATCGGAGATTGCAGGTAACACCGCAGTATTTAGCTGTACAGAGTGTACCACTTCAGACTGAAAATACTTGGGATTCAGAATTTCCTTGTCATTTCCAACAAAAAGTCTATTTTCTGTTTGCATTTAAAAATGGAAACCCTTAGTTTTAAAGTCATTTGACATTTTTTTCGTTTTCTTACCTTATAACATTAAAATGGCGTTAACACAATGTAAAACTGACAATTAATTGCCAGAAAAAATTGAAAATAATAACACTGCTGGAAATAGTGTTCAATTGGCTGCAAGAATAAGGCTCTTATATAAAATTTCAAGGGCAACCAGCAGGCAAAAATCTGATCATGGATATGTCTGTTTTGAGCAGTAAGGGAGAGTCTCTCCTTATCAAGTTTCAACTTCCTAGGGTGAACAGGAGAGAATTTAGCTCACTCAGCTGACCGTGAAAGAGCCCATCATTTTAAATAATTTCTAACACGATAGTGTTTATTGAGCTCAGCATTTCGATTCTTCTTTCCAATCCTTCATTATGAATTACTGTGGATTAGCGTAGAAATTAACTGTAGAAGCAACTCAGCTGATCCCTGCTATATTCTACTTAAAATGTAAGACCTAAGGGAGCTACATGCCAAATTTCAAGGCTATACCACCACGGGAATTGCGCCATATAACGTCACATTTTTTTATTACGCAAATTTTGGAATGACCTCCAGCCATTAGACATATCTATGTCAAATCTGGATTGAAAACAAAACGTCCTTAAAAGTAAACCTTTTTTTTCTAAGGGATTCTCTGGATTTTAAACTTTCAAAATTCAACGAAATTTCGCATGTGCCACTACCACCAAAACAGCCCTAGAATCTCAGCTTTTCTACAGTAGAGTTAATAAATTTGTAGTTAATTTTTGTATACTTAATTAGGTACTTTTCCGTTATCCCCCCCCCCCCCCCCAGTCAATTTATCTTCAACACGCCCGCCCGATGTTTCTAGACATTCCTTCTTAGGTACTTAGATTACATATTTTCGTAGAATTTCATGCTTTTAGGTGACAATTTCAAAAGAAATTATATTATTAAAAAAAAAAAAAAAAAAAAAAGATTTACCGTGTTTTCAGAAGTTGCCAATGTCGGTGAGGATTTGTTGAAACAAATTGGCGTGTTTGGGGTTTGATTGCCTCCACATGAATTTGCATAAATAGACCTGCGTATTTATGAGTATACCTACGTATTAATACGAGGTAATGACCTGACTTTGCAATTACTATTCCCGTTCCTTATCGCCTGACCTTTGTGAAGAGATTAGTTAGTAAACCAACCGGTTCATCGGGAAGACATTGGACCCAAGCAAGCGCGCAGCGCCCGTGGTCAATGACGTTACCCTCTTGTTTTTCCAAGAATTCAGAAATGCCTCTTTACTCCCTCAAACTGAACAGAGGGGGGGGGGGGGGGGGGGGGGGGGGGGGAGGGGGTCATGACGGAAAACTACCCTTAACTGAATATGTTTTTAAGGACAAAACTCGTTAATTGAAGTTTGAATGAGATATTTTTTGTTTAGCTGTTCCTATTCAAAGTCCTTCCTTTATATCTCACACTCTCTACTTAGTAGAAGCCTAATAATTCAGTTTCTCATAGATTTAATTCACCACAATGTACTTACTAGTCCAAATTTGAATGTCCCTCTCATAACCCTAGCATACCAATGTTGTAAGATGTGTTATAGGTTCTTGTTCATTATCAATATTTAAAATAATCAATACTTTTTTGATATTTTGAACAGTGGTGGACAACAGAGAAGAATTTCAATGGCCGTCACGCTTCTTCACGATCCTAACATTCTAATTCTAGATGAGCCAACTGTTGGAGTCGACCCTGTTCTTTGTGCTGAGTGAGTAGTGAGAGAACAGACGTACATATTATGTTAAAATGTCTTTGGTTAAGTTTTTTCACAACGGAGCTAAGTAAAGGGTAGTTGAAATGACTATAAATTAAAAGGAGTATAGGTACCTACCTACTCGGTCGGCCAATTCTGTAAGAATACAATAATTCCATCATCCGAGCAGTGAACCTTCGGCTCAGAGGAACAAGGAGGGCGACAAGAAGCCTGGAGGATGGGGCAGCTACTCTACTACTGACGTAGTAGCCCAATAAGTGTTTAGAGGGAAGGTCGTAAGAACTTCTAAACCGAGAATAAAAGTCAACAGCCTCATAAAACTCTTCCAAAATCCCCATTTCCATAACTTTTCTCACAATAATGTTACATTACAAAACAAAAGAAGATTATACTTATTGTGAATTCAAAAAAATGAAAAATAAAAATAATAAAAGAAAACGCTTGCATACGAGTCTGCAACACATTGGGACGTTTTTTGTCTTTAGTTGAAGACAAGTATGTGTTGCAGACTCGTATGCAAGCTCTAAGAGCCACTCAGCTGATCCGGACCCTAGGCATCGTCACGTAAATGTGCTAAAGAGACTACATACGAAATTACAGCTTCCTAGAGTGTAAAACATAGAAATTAGCTTTAAGAGCCACTCATCTGATCCGGACCCTGGGCATCGTCAAGTAAATGTCCTAAAGAGGCTACATACGAAATTACAGCTTCCTGGAGTGTAAAGTATAGAAATTACCTATTAAAATGATTTAGCCACCGCTTCACAAATCAAACCGTTCTCGCAATATTTGGATCACCTGCTATGAATCAAATCATCGAAACACCAGCTCAATGAAATCATCAGAAATTAACAAGCAATGGCAATCATTTTCACAATATCAATTATTGAGAATGATCACTTGAGTGTACACAATTATTATTCAAATAACCTTCCTCATAACTCAGCTTGTTGGCCACGCACTTCGCAGTAGTTAACATAATATGGTTGGATAAATCGAGAGCTTTCGAACGAATGGTCAACGAATTTTGTGGGATGAAAAACGACGAAGTACCATTTCCCTAGCAACGACTCGGTTGTAAGTGGAAATCATCAAAATATTTTCGTGAGCAATTTTCCGTGACGTTATTTTAGTTTATGTGCCATAGCAAAGACATAAAATGTCAAAAGAAGATTATACTTATTATCAATTCAAAAAAATAATTTCATGGATAAAATACCATGTATTGAACACGTTTTCAGAGGTAGGGGTAGATAAGATAATTATGTATCAGGACGTGGCTGAATTATATATGACTGGAATGAAGGTTCTACCACATGCAATATTGTGCTGATTAAGCATTAAATATTATTGAGCACAATTTGTTGAGGTATAACATTTACGACTATGAATTATAGAGCCAAGATCTATTTTTAGTCGATCTCACACGGAATATTCGCACTCATGTTATTGAAAATTCTAACATTTTCAATGGAAACAAACGCTGCAAATGACTACCCAAAGGTTTATAATTATATATATATATATAATCAGATGTACCTTCAATGTAGATTATTGGTCAATAATTATTAAACGGTCTATAATGGTTGCTAATACCGAAGTTGTGGAATCACATGATCTAGCAATACGAGTACATAGGCCAGAATTGATGAACAGGGTTATTCCATTGCGACTCCATGTCGCAATATATATGTCATTCCAGACGATAAATCTCTGGATTGAAATAAAAATTCTATTCATGTGCCAAAAACCAAGCTTTTCAAATGAAAGGATGAGTTCGTTGGCCAGCACTTTTTGAGTACATTAAATTGCTCAAATTTTAAACAAATTTTTTACAAAATCTCGAAAAATTACAAAAAAAGTGAAAATGGTTACATTTATTATTTTTAATCGGATTATCACTCAAATAAAGTGTATCAACTAGAAATTAGAACATTCAAAAATGCATGCACAAAATTGAGATGATAATTGTACTTTAAATCCATTGATATGTCCTGAAAAATCGACAAAAACTACAATAAAAGCAAAGATTCGAAATTTCTTTTACAATAGAGATATAATTATTTAGAAGTGTTTTGTCATAAAATTGATATAACAATTCCATTGCACTCAAATTGCTCGAATTTCAAAACAGTTAAACGTAAATGTATTACTCGTATTCACGAAAACTCACTCATACGATCATGCTGCATGACTGGTACTTTTTTATATCATCCCATATAAATTTCAGCACCCAATCAATGATACGATCGTATCAGCACGCTACGCATGCGCAAATGTAAAATCCTTCTAAAAAGCACTTCTTCTGCAGTCATGATTGGATAGAAATATCAGAGATGTCCTGGTTAGGCTGCGGTTGGTCCCCAATCCATTTCATCAGTCAAAAAGTAACAATTTTTCCTGCGCATACGCAAACTTTATATCTAATAGGTAAGTGTAATTTTCTCATGGCCTATTCGATTTCTCTCAAATTTGGAGGGCAGTTAGGAAATGTCGGTTTGATTGAGCCAAATCAATTTCATTACGATCGTGTCATTAGTAGCTGCTGCACTTGCTTGAACCTCAAATACTTGTAACAATCCTGACTTCTTCAACGTATGTATTTCGATGAAACTTTCTGGAGTTGATCAATTTAAACTGTAGATTTATTATATTTTTCGTCAGTATCAATGTTTACACTGAATTTTTCTACACATTCACGTTACGGATGCGAGGAATCGATGTGTTACACCTACCAAATTTTAAACGTGTTCTGATGAATTGCGAATAATTCATAACTGGTGAATTTCAGCATATGGGAACATTTTCTGGACCTAGTTCGGACGAAGCGAAAAACAATAATTATCACGACGCATTACATAGAAGAAGCGAAAAATGCCAATAGAGTGAGTATTTTGATTAATAAAAATCACCATATTTGTGATAGTAAAATAAACTTATAAGTTTTTTGCTTGTGGTGAAATTTGATTATGTTAAGATTTGCTTATGCTTAATAGAACCTAATATAAGCAGGCTTACTTACCTTAAGGCATTTTTTAAAATCTAAAATGGTGATCGAACTGCACTTTTACACTAGTTGAATAATTTCAGATCGGTCTCATGAGAGGCGGTATATTGTTAGCTGAAGAACCTCCCCTAGCACTCTTGGTGCAGTACAATTGCGACAGTCTCGAAGCCGTGTTTCTAAAGCTTAGTGCCAAACAAGAAACTGATGATGTCGACCCGGTATGTTGATCTTAATTTATGACTAAGTTATTTACAACGATTTGATTGATTGATTGATAATATGCTATATTTGCTAATAATCTGAACAACATATATCAATAACAGCAAGATTCGGTTTTGGTAATGCTACCGTGAACCCTAAGTTGTGACAGAGTTCCCGTCAGAATCCCAGAGAAAGCGCTGCCGTCGCTCCGTTGTTTAACAACGGGCGTCGCACGCCTGACTCGTGTTCTTGAAAGGCTGCGTTAGGCGTTGGATGGGTGATCCAAGAACTGAAAAACCAATCTACTCCGAACATAGCTCGTATGCTATTAGTACGAGGGGTACCTCTTTTGACGGGATAGTGTCATTCTCCCCTACCTCTTTTTCGAGGATTTAGGGCCCCATTGCATCTCTGGGGGGCGACCTAAGTCCTTGATAAAGTTCGCCTACTTATCCTACTTCATAACTTTTAACGAAGAGGAGAGTAAGCAAACACTAATGATAATTATAGTAGGTAACTAATGATTCTCATTTAGCAAATACATAAATCTAAGTACAATCTTTAAAAATTCACAAATATTCCCAGTTTACAAATAGTTCTAAATTATTATCAAAATACTTCAATCAGTTGATGGGTCTCTATGGAATGTACACCATCTGTCCACATATCTTTCCTATTTCCGATTTCCGATTTCCTAGTTCTAGCTCCGTCTATTAAATATTTTATTTTAATCTTTACTTAATTAAATAATTATACCTACAGGTTAGATATTCATTTAGTTCGAATCAATAGTTAAAAAAAACCCGTTTTTAACATTTCGGTTTCTTTTTTTTCAATTATTATAATTAAATTGAGACACCAGGAATTACATGTAATTCCAAGCTCCCCGTATATATCGAGAAAGTACATTCCAGTCCGCCCCATTAAAATAGTGCGACCTCGTGAGGTTTGGTTTCCCCTTGTAGGACATCCTATAATTGTTTAGAATGAGGCAATGAAGTGTTCCGTCGTCTTGTTTTCCCCCATATTACAAAGAGAACATAAATTGATACTCCCTACTATCTACGGTTTATAATTCAATGCGAGGACTTCACATCTATCTCGGAAAATCTCTGGCTCTTTTGATGTAGTACAATTGCGACATTCTCGAAGCTGTGTTTCATAAAGCTTAGTGCCAAACAAGAGACTAATTATGTTGACCCGGTATGTTGACGTTAATTTATGATTTAGGTACTAACAACTATTTTTGATGGTGTTCAATTTCAATATACTCTTGGGCCCTTGAATTTTACTCTTTGGAATTCACCAAAAGTAAAGCCGAGATTATAGGCACATACCACGGTAACATAATTTTTCGAGCCAGACATTTCTTATGTCCTGTAGTTTCGGAAAAGTAATTGAGGCAGCAGCGGACTTTTTGTTTGTTTAATGTTTATAGTTTTTTTTTCGTTTATTTCTAAGAAAACAAAATTTTTTTAACAAAATGAATCAATCAGTAAAGGAGAAAATCAATTAATTCATTACTTGGATGAGGGGGTTTTCGAGGATTTCTTCATACAAGTCTTAGGCGTAGCCCCACCCTATCTGTGAACCCTAGGAGCTCGTCACTGCTCCGCCACTTTTTTCTCGGCCTCTGATGCACATGGACGATGCGCGGATAGTTGAGAAGGAAAGCGTTGCTCTTAGCCATCATCTTATTTCCCCATGTGGTCTGTCCCATTTTTCACTTATTCTCTCCGCTAGCACTTTGAGGAATATCATGTCTGAGGAGCAAAAGCACGAACACATTAGCGGTGTAAAGAAATCGTGTCGTTCTTTACATGCTGATAGGTACTTCCTCTTCTTTTCATCTTCGGCTCTTGAGAGGACTGCTGGCACAGGGAGGGAAGCGTAAGAAGGAGCATGCAAGATCAACTCGAAGTTCAGGATAGGAATTTGAGGTTTCCCTCATCATTGGCTCCTTGACATGCTTCATTATGCCGTCTTGTAATGAGTCCTCCGGTTTTGCAACTAAGGGCGTGTTCAGGCAAAAATCACCATGTCCACACCCATCACATGAAGCTGGCATTCCGTCTGGCTATCCCTTGTATCGCACAGCTAATGCTTCCCAACCTCATAACGGGACAGATCGAAGTTGTGTTTCTTCAAAGGAATTGCAGAAAGCCATCCTGAGGTATTCAGTGTAGAGGTATTAGTTTAATGTTGTTTCTCCATTGATTACAAAAGTTAATTAAGTACGGGAAATTATAAACCAAAGTTCTATTAGCACTAGGCGATCATATTGAAGCAATTAGCACATAAAAAAAACGGATTAAGTCAAATTAATTGAAATAATTTCATATTTAGGTATTTTGGACGATTAAGCCCTGTAACCATGATTTGGCTGTCCTTTTACATTTTACAGTGCCAAACATTGAGCAACAATTTCAAAATAGTATTTTTATCTAGGCTGAGGTAAATTGGTAAGCTCAAATTAGAAAGACAAAAATACCCAAGCGTTCACCTCTCCTTAGACAATAGGAACAGACCTTACACGATAAAACAGGTATGCCAACAAAGGCTTAAACAGAGAAGATATAGTTATGCAATATTTTACATATTATTTTACATGTATGATGGGATCAGCATGAAGTGTTCATAAGAAAGTGGGGTGTATGGTGAATGTGATGCTGGTCTATGCGATAGGACCAACACTAATACTCGATTTTTTGTTTCTATATGTATCTTGATCTTGTGGACATTTTTAGAGAATTTAATATCATTCTTCGGTAAATATTTGGATTGATGTCTATGATAAATCAAACCGTAATTAAAAAAAAAAAAAATAATAATAATAAAGAAAAAATAATAATACCTACCTAATATAACAATAAAAAAATTGAATAATAAAATGAAAAACCGTAGTGAAAGCTAATTCATTCGCCAAAATCCACTCCAGTCGGCTTGATCCATCTTACCAAACCCTCCAATTTACGAAGAAACATTACAAACAATGCTTTTATGAAAATAATTTTAGTGTTAGTTAAGAAAAGTAAAATACTAACTGTAGATAATTCAAGTAGGTAAACTTTTGTGGCATCATGACTCTACAGTCTACATGTTTACTATTTTTTTAATTAATCTATTAATATATAGCCTAGAATTATGTAGTGTCTTATTGATGGTTTCAGAGTAAGCAGTATTACCCTCCAAAGAAACCGTATAGGCTGCCACTTCAAAATGAGAAAATGTTCGAGTTCAGCAGGTTCAAAGCACAAATGATTAAGAACATAAATTGGACCCGAAGGAACTTACCGTAATCATATTTTGAGCCTACTAAAATAAACTTACCCTTCACAGTTCACATTAGTCACGTCCAATTTGGTCAGCCATCTTCACGGTGTTTGAGTATATTGTTGGAGTTAATAATGTTATTTTTTATACAAACACACTATTGTGAACTTTCATACATCGTGTGGGTTCTCTTAATAAACAATGGCCTCAGTCCGAGCTTGACCTTCATTTCCACTCCGACCGACAGAAGGTCGGCGCATGCTTTACAACAAGTAACTGGGCATATACTCGTAAGCCCGAGTCAAGCTCGGAATGCTGTACATTCAGCCAACTAAACTTTCGTATTCAACATCTCAACCTAGCTACGATCGTATTTCCTACCTTCCATATTTTCCCTGTCACCAAACTCCAGATTCTTTTCAACGCAGAGTGCACAGTGATATTATTTCGCCAAAGTTTTTGCGGCCTTACCAACAAGGCGTATGGTCATATTGGTGCTTCACCTTGTCAGCCTTTTACTGAGTCCTCGGTGGTATTTCCACCGAATTAAGTAGGTACTTTATCCGTTTCAGTGTGATATTAGATATTGTTTCGCCGAGCTATTCTTTTGCAAGTTCCTACCCATACCCTACCTCAACCCTCAAGTCAGTACCAAGTTGCAATTAAGACCTGTAAATAGCTAGTGAGTCATAGCAAACACTAAACTTAGAATTGCAACACCCCCTGATTTCTGAAGTTTTTATTCCCTTTAAAATACACGAGCAAAACAGAAAGCCGTGAAATTACACAGCCTTAGTCTCAGATTTATAGGCAATAAGAGTACATATTGCCATTAATTTAACACATCATCACTTAATATTTTCAGGTCCTCAGCCTGATTTGTTACAGAGGACAGTTATACCTTATAATTATAGACTACAGCTTACTAAGAGATGGTGTACTCTTCTTTTAATGTGAATGAATAAATTTAAGAATGGATCTAAAACTCTCCAATTTATGGATCTAGTTAGTAATCAGCTGATTGTACTCACACTTGAAAACTACTACATCTTTGGAACGACTGAAATAATTTTGAAGAGTGTGTACCGATCCCTTATTCAGTTGCACTATATTTTGGCAAGTAGCTTCACCTTCAATCTTTTAGAAGTAAACACATCATTTGAATTGCGGGCACCTCATTGTTCACGAATTGTGCTGTCTTTATTATTATTATCAGATGAAGTAGACGTAATGATTGATTTTCCTGCCAAACTCACAATAATTGAACGTATTGGTGTAGGTGCTGCTTAAAAGGACGTCCCATTGAATGGGTTTTACATATTTTGATGAGGGTCAACATAAGTGAAAAAAACCTAAATATGACTACTCCGAATTACCTTACCCCCCTTTTACCCCCTCTACCGATAATCAATTTCCATCATAAAACTCCCAGCATGAAATTTGAAAGTCCTGACATATTTTCCAAATCTAGACCAAATTCATATTTTAACTAAAAAATGATCAGGACAATCTGACGAAAATAGTCAAAACATCCTGATTTATTTCTATTACTATCCCCTCCATTCACCCTCTTCTATAACGAAATTTGAAACTCCTGATATACGAGCCAAAACTTGACCAAATTCATAGATGGAAAAAAAAAAAAAAAATCACGGAAATCGACGAGAATTGTTGAAGCACTATGATTTATCAGTATTGCCCCCTCCATTCACCCCCTCTCATGATGGAATTTGAATTCCTGATATACGTTTCAAAACCATATCGAATTCGTGATGGAACAAAATAAGAATCACGAAAATCGGTCAAGATTTGTAGCTTGAAAGAATCGATAGTTATCCCCTCCACCCCTCACTACGACAGCAAATACGAAGTGCCCAAGGTTTGCATAACTAGATTAGAATTGAAATCGAACCAAATAAGAATTACAAAAATTGGTTGAGAATTGTAGCCTGGGTAGCGTCAACAAAATTTGTCGAATAAAACCATGTTTTTTCGACTTTACCCCCTCCATTTCCCATCTTCCATCATGGAATTCAAAAATTCCGGGGTTCGTTTCACATTTAGAGTAAAACTGGGATAAAAAAAAATAAAGAATCTCAAAAATCGGTTGAAAATTGTGGCCTGAGCAGCGTCGACAAAAATTGTCACACACACACATACTCACCGCCGCACACACACACACACACATACACTCATACTCCGTCTTTAGCACGGATTCGGTCTTAGAACCGTCTGAAACGGATTTGTATGCGATCAACATTTTCTCATGCTTGGGTTGTCCCCAGGACCCCTGGATCAACACCCTCTGGATCTTGATCCCTTTTGGATTTTTTTTCCAGATTTTTATTTGCTTAAGACATAGTATCAGGCTCCCCAAAAACGCTCTCCAAGTTTCTCTTCAAAACCTTAAGAACTGTAGAAAAATGTTAGGGGGAGGTAGGGGTCCCTGCATATTCCAATGCTACAATATTGAAGGAATGAACTCTGAATATCCAAATTGGTGGACGATTTCATTTACTATTTTTAACGAACCATTGTTTTGAGTTCCAGAGTAACGATGTTCGTGATCTGCTTACCAGCATTATTATTCTTTATATTGGGTCACTTGAACAACGTGAAGAACGGCGACTACCCTGTGAGTATCAAACCGATCGCCCTGGTCAATGACGAAGTTGAAGACTGCAGAAACACCACACCTTACCTTAAACTCTGGAAGACGTGCCAACCCACTCGCCCCTTCTCATGCCGCTACACTGAAGGCCTCCTTGATGTCTTCAAGACGGTAAATCGCTACCTACTGAGGTGTGCACATCATAGACCAAAACTTCGGCATTGGGAACAGAGTTCACAACAGACCAACTACATGATTTATACACGGTGTTCGGATTAAGGAATGAAACTTAAGGGATCGATTCTGAAGCTCACTTCTGATTTTTTTTCAGATTTTTTTAAGGCATAGTTTTCGAGTAATTTAATTTTAAGATTATTTAATTTCGTGTTTTGTACCTTATGAAATTAACACGGCTATAACTCTAGTTAGAATCATGTAAACTCAAAAATTTGGTCTTCGTTGGAAAGAGAGTTAAATGTCCTATCTACCTGATGCCAAACCAATATTTTTTGAGCTGACTTAATTTGTAAAAAAGAGGCTAACATTTTGTTTTGAACATTTCTCAAAAATATGACTATTTACCGTTTGTCTTTCTGCTTTTATTAAACACTATTTTGAAAGGGTACTCCTCGGGGAAAACTTCCTTAAAATCTCGTCTTTCCAAAGGTACAGTCAATGTTACTCTTACTTTGCTAATTACGGGAGGATACCACGCTTTAGTGTTGAAAAACATGGTTCATTAAATGAAAACGAGGGTTTTCATGAAAAATGACCCCATACGAAAATACCAGTTTGGGACCAGTTCCTACGCATTTTCTCTCGCTGCATGTAACGCTTGCAGATCTCCCCATCGCCTTTATAACTGAGTTCTACACTTTAACTCACGAATTTTTAGTGTATCTGATGTGTTCAATTTTATGTGTTTTTGAGGGTAAAGCTAATTAGTTAAAGTGTAGAAATACGGAGTTGAGGAGATCTGCAAGTGTTACTACCATTCGATTCAGCGAGAAAAAATGCGTAGAAACCGGACTCAAACTCGTATTTTCATATAGGGTAATTTTTCACAAAAACCCTCGTTTTCATTGAAAAAAAAAAGAAAAGAAAAGTTTTTCAACATTAAAGCATAATTTTCTCCCATAATTAGTAAAGTAAAAGTAAAATTGACTACACCGTTGGAAAGATGATATTTTAAGGAAGTTTTCCCTACTCTTTCAAAATAAAGTGTACCTACGAAGAAGAGAAAGTCAAATGAAAAAAGTCGAATTCTGAGAAATTTTCAAAATTTGTTTGTTAGCCTCTTTTTTACGAATTAAGTCAGCTCAAAAAATATTGGTTTGGAATCAGGTAGATAGGAAATCAAACGCTCTTTCCAACGATGTCCATATTTTTGAGTTTACAAGATTCTAAGGGGAGTTATAAGGTACAAAACACGAAAATAACCTTTTAAATTACTCGAAAACTAAGCGTTAAAAAATCTTTGGGAGGAACTTTCGGAAATGTGCTCTAGAATTGATCTCTGAAGTTTCGTTCGCCTTAATACGAACACCCTGTATACAGGGTGAGTACTTCAGAGGAAGTCAGTACTTCAGCAGTCGATTTTGGAGCTAATTTCTGATCAAAAGTTCCTCTAAGAGATTTTTTTTTTTAACGCTTAGTTTTTGAGTAATTTAATATTTAAGATTTTTTTCGTGTTTTCGACCTTTTATCACTAAAAAGATTTTAACTCTCTTAATTTGCTGTGTAAAGTCAATTAAAAGAGTAAAATTTAGTTTGCAGTGTAAAAAGAGCATTGAATTTTCTATCGGATAGATTCCTGAGTTCTTAAGAATCCAGGTTTGAGACATGAAAAAGCCCTTTTAAAAGCAAATTTTACCTACTTTGGGAAACCATGAGTTTTTTCAATCGATAATAAAACTACTTGTGAATGAATACCAATATTTTTTCAAGACACAAGAACAGCAAAAACTGCGCCAAAATCTCACATTTTCAAAGGTGCAGTCAATTTTACTTTTACTTCGCTAATTAGGCGACGAAGCTATGCTTTAATGTTGAAAAACACCGTTTTTTCACTGAAATCAAGGGTTTTTAAAAATTACCTACGAAAATACGAGTTAAGGTCGGTTTCTACGTATTTTTTTACGCTGAATCGAATGGTAACACTTGCATACCTCCCCAACCCCGTTATAATCAAGTTTTACAATCGAGCTTACTAGTTTCTGCCCTAAAAACACATAAAATTCATAATACCAAATGAACTCTAATTTTTGAGTGAGCAGGGAACACGCGGCGTTGCAATGACTGACAACTGTAAGACCCTGACTGACGGACCTCCAGGGAAGGTCATTAAGTTTATAGGTACAACTGAAATAGAAGGCCTAAATCATGTCAGAACTTATAAGGCCGTTCATCCATAATAAAAGTGTTAATTTGTTTTAAATTCATATCCTTCTCCTTCATATGAATGATTTATCATGACTTCGTATTTCTATCTTGACAGGATTCCTATTCTGATTCTTGAATGTGAATATACAGATCCCACAATTTTACCAGTGAAACTTGTAGTTGGTCTGTTGCGAATCTGATCCGAATTCCGAGGTACTGGACTGTGATGTTGACATTCCGGCTCAGCACACCTCACTACATTAAACATATTTTTCCTTGTTCGCCATATGAGGACATTGTGTCGCCTCCTTCCTAGCTGCACGGTATAAAATTAATATTTCTTTTCTTTCCTATGACAACGCCAATTGAATTCGTCAAATACTTTCTAAACTACTTTTCTTAAATAGAACATAACTTACTCCGGTTATTAGACCGAATGGGATAGAGGAACAACAGTTTATTATTCAGCTACATCGAGAAACCAACAAAGTGGAAAGCCAAGATTAATAGTTGATCAGGTCGATCTGTGGGTCAAGATGATGGTTTCTCCACAAGCTGAATGAAAAGTTAAATTTTATTATAGTTGAACAGTATGTTACTGTATGTGCAGTTCTTAGCAATAACCAACGCAGATGCTCCATTAAGGACCTGCTGATTCGTAATCTATTCTCAGGTTTAGATTATACATAAGGAAAAAGTATCTAACAAACAATGGGTAAATTGATGTATATTTTTTCTCAAACTTAAATTTTTTGTAAGGATCTCAAAAATTACAAACTTGCGCTTTGCGCACTTGCATAAACTTGCGCAATTGACATCAACTTTTTTTTTACATGGGAACCCCCCGCAATATGAATTCTACGCAAATTTCAAGACGAAATGACCCACCACCCGATTTTTTTAGTGCATCAAAAGTGAAAAATTTGTGAAATACTCACTGAATTTTTGAAGGTATTCGATTGCCACATGTAATCTATGTTTTGGGGTATTTTCTCGTTCTGAATCTTGTAATGATCTTCATTAATTTATAATAATATTTGCAGTAGGTACCAAGTTGGGGAAACACCAAAAATCGACAAGAACTGCACTTTTCTTACTCATTTCCAAACAGCACAAAGCGTACTAAAATGAAATTTTTCGGTGTTTTCCCAAGTTAGTGTTGCAAATATTAATAAATGAACATCATTACGAGGTTCAGCACGGAAAAATACCCCAAAATCATGCATTAAATGTGGCCATTGATTATCTTCAAAAATTCAGTATTTCACAATTTTGCATTTTTACAGCGGAATTGCGCGTCTTTGTGCGCAATACAGAAATCGAGTGATGCGTCATTTTTTTCAAAAAATATTACGTAGATTTCAAATCTGCAATAAAAAAAATGGGCTTCCCATTTGAAAAAACTATGATGTCAATTGCGCACGTTTGCGCTAGTGCGCAATTTGGTAATTTTTAAGATTATTACAAAAACATTGAAGAAAAAAAAAACTTTATGTTGACCCATAAAAAACTATTTTAGCGGGGGGGGGGGGGGGGGGGGTGTTGTTTGTTCCATCCTGTATGTAATTAAGTTTGACCCTTCTACCTTTTACGACTAGGTCCCTGAAAATGGGTGCAGCTGTTGATCTGAACACAATAAAATAGTATGTAGTATTCTTTGAGCTTTTAATTTTCTAAATTGGGTAAAAACCGGACGGAATAGGATTCAACAGAGATGATTTCAGGTGGAATATGATGATTTGGCAGAAGCTAAGGAAGCCGTGAGACACGGGCACGCCTACGGTGTACTCCATTTCGGAACCAACTACTCTCAGTACATGATGCTGAGGCTTAAAGATCAAACGGCAGCCCCCAAGGTCGCTATAGATGGGAGCGACATTCAAGCCTACCTCGACATGAGTGGTAAATTTCAAATTTTGAAGTGCTCTTC
>CM061043.1:119502551-119707551 GCA_030762985.1 Adelphocoris suturalis | reverse complement strand
CCATCCACGCAATAACTGAGTGCAATATCCCGAAATCTTCAGCATTGAGTAAAAATTGATTTACATTCAAAAAAAGATTTTTCAATTTTATTTTTATTTTTTTTGTTATGAACTCCATCAGATTCAGACACGGAAGAACCAAGAGTCCAATAGTTTTTTCACAAGGGGGTGGTCACACGTATTCGACCACAGTAGCCAGGGAAAAATTATTTAAAGCCGAAATCCATTAAAAATAGTGTTTTCGAAACAGCTTGTGCCCCACGTTCCTGTTCCTACCGCATTCTAACACTCAGATGTGTTTCTACATAAATTTATATGATGGACATGGGTGGGGGTTTTGTAATAGGTACATCCCTGGAAGGCCAGAATAAAATATCAAGTTATAGGCAAACGGTAAGTAGGTTTTAGCATGGAATACGGTTTTACCTGGACCTAGAGTGAAACTAGGTTAATTTGTTAATTAAATTGTCAAATTTATTAATTTGTCGGTTCAACATTATTTTAAAAAGGCACTTAGCCCAAATATAAAATTTAGTTTGTGGTGTTCGTTTCTATTTCCTTTGTTTCTTAACTGTGTTTCTGAATATATGCGTCATAAACATGATTGATTTTTGTAGCACCATTACAAGGTATTTTATATTTTATTTTAGCTAGAGGAGGAGGTGTACACTGTGTCTGACATAGTACATTGTTTTGTTCCACCTTACTTCGGATCGTGAGTACTCTCTTCATTTTCTTTTACTTCATTTTCTTTTTTATTTAATGGTTTAAGCCGCACCTTAACCAGAAGGGTAATTAGCGGCACTGAACATGGTGTCCAAAGGAACACAGCAAGTGGCACGATTCTAAGGGGAGGGGGGGGGGGGGGGGATGCTGCCCTCCGTTACAGCACAAAAAGGCTTCGATATATATATATATATATATATATATATCTCCATTAGGTATATATATATATATATATATGTATATATTTACAAACATATATGTCCTTCCGGACGACAACTATCCTTTTGGATTGAGATAAAAATTCCGTTCTTGCGACAAAAATATCAAGTTTCCCAAACTAAAGAATGAGTTCGTTGGCCAGAATTTTTTGGCCACATTAAATTGGGTTTCAAAAAATGTGCTAAAAAATCACTGAAAACGGCTGAAAATCGTTAAATTTATATTTTTTCTTTCAGAATTTTAGTCAAAATAGGTTTATTAACAATTCACTAAAACATTATAAAATCTATGCAGAAATTTATACTGAAAATGTACTTAAATTAATTAATTTTGCCAAAAATAGATTTTAAAAAACTGCAAAAAAGCTAAAACTCAAATTTTTAAATTGCTGAATATTATTTAGAACGAGTTTTGCCATAAAATCGGTAGTTGAAAATCCCTTTCAGGTTAAAGTGCTGAATTTTCAAAACAATCCAACATAATATAAGTAGTACGATAATTTACGAAAATTCGCTCTTACGATCATGCTGCTGACTGGAACTTTTTCTCTTATACTCGAAGTCCCTATTATAAACGAAGCCTTTTCTAAATTACCTATTTTCAGAGAGACGTCCTAAAAACGTGTAACATATGTTAACAGTTCAACTTTTTAGGCTTTATTTTGAATTTCAGCTTTCAAATTTATACCATTTTACAGACATGATTACTTACTATTGTTTGGTAGGGTGGCGTTCTACACTACAACGATGTTCACTTCGAGCTCAATTGTAATGGAAAGATCATCTGGCTTGTTTGAAAGAAGCAAAATAGCTGGTGAGTTGTATAACTCACATTGACAGAATTAAAAAAATAAAAAACCTTCAAAATGCCTTTCCATTGTGAAACCAAGTTATCAAACAGTTTGTTCGTTCATTTATGTAACCGACTTAATAAAAGATTCTTGAACTTCTCAACGATTTTTTCTTAGGTTTGACGATGGTGGAGATCATCGTTGCCCACGTGGTGATGCAAATTATAGTAATGATGCTGCAAAATACGCTGAGCTTTACAATACTCTACGCCATTCTTCACAATCCAATGGCCGGGAACCCTATGACAGCTTTCACCATCATGTCCCTCAACCAGCTCGCTGGAATGGTTTTTGGTATGACTGAAAGCTCAATACTATCTGCACGTCTTCTCACTCGTGGTAGATTTGAAGGAAAACATTATAGCGATGTTTCACATTGTTTTCTCAGCATGTACACAACGTACACGGGTGCTAATTGATATTTATTCAATAAAGACAAATGCAAACAAAAGTACCTTTGGGAGAGTAAGACAGGCGTGAAGCTCAAGTTTTATGAGGGGCATCCCACGTAAAAATAAAAATATATTCTCCAAAATTGGCCATTTTCGGGGGTTTTGTAAGTCTTGACGAGAAATTTTTTCCACGAAGTTTCAGACCTATTCGTCCAGTTCTCGCCGCTCTACAGGTAGTCTCAAAGTTTGCAATAGTTAGCAATAGTTGGCTTCACTTCACCTGCAGCTAGCGCCCTTATTCCGCAACAAAAAAATTAAGATGACTAGTGTTTCGGAAAGAGAAAACTCCCAGATTTTCAATGAAGTCATAATTTATTCAATAAAATTGGAACTTCATTTTAAAAATCGATTTTGGTAACGGAAAAACGAGTTTTTTTCGATCTTGCAAGTTTATTATAATTATTTTATTTTTTATTATTTTGGTCTTATTTCAAGGAATAGTCAGAACAAGTGTAGAAAAACCAGGGACCAAAAATCCTTGGGGCTCTCTTGACACGAGGAACCAATGGCAATTGACAAAAAACACGATTTTAGCCATTTTCATGGGTTTTAAATTTGTTGCGCCGTCCCGCATCATATTACTTCCTTGAAATAGGACCTCCTCAGGAGCCTAGAACCCATATAGGGCGGATCGGGAAAGCCTCCCAGATAAGGGTGGTAAGAGGGGAATGAAATTCCCTTCGTTAAAGAATAGATATGCCAGAAGCCAACGGTTCTGAAGACGGAGGAGATCCAATGCGGTTCAACGACTGAGGAAGCGGATGAGTGAAGGCCCCACTGCCTAGAAGTTAGGATTTTGACCCAAAGGTCACATAACCGTCTGTCTGTCGTCTCTATGCACGGCCAAACGGCTGAGTGAGGGGAGTCTACAAGTGGGGGGATCTGCTTGGAATTTCCCGAAAGGGGGCTTAACGATTTTAAAATTTTCTAATCCCACACCGAACCATGGGCTGGATAGCGAGGGGGGGGGGAGTTTCTTTTAGTGCGCGTTTTTTCCCGAGCACCCGATCTTCTATCCACTGCCACATTGAAATTTGATCGAGAACACTGTTTCTGGACCCGTAGAACTTGATGGCGCCGTCAAAATAGGCAAAAGGTTCTGTCTTCCCGGAGAAATCAGCGAGAATATGCAGGAAAAGATGAAAAAAATTCGTTCCCCGCTATGGTTTTTTCCATCTTGGACCCAGTAAATTTTGATGGTTTTTGCTCGGGTTGGTCTTAAAATGTTCGTTGAAGTTTCAATTCGGTCCCGTGCGAGTTTCGAGACTTGAAGAAGTTTTCCAATTGTAGTGAACGAAAATGTAGGCGAAAACGTTGTTTTTTTATCTAACTTCCTATTCATTCTACGCAGATAAATGGGACCCCCTTTTAATGCGTATTAGGTAGAAGCTCTAGAAGCTCCTTTATTGAAAGACACTTCCAATAGAAAAATAGACGGGGAAAACAAATGCGTACAAACATTTAATATTCGACAGTTCTGTTAGAACTGAAACGCTTTTAAAATTAAACTTTTCGTGGTTCCACATAAGGTGCCGCGTTTGATAGTCATTCCAACAGAAAAAAAGTCTGCCAAGTTGGGTGGGCAGTATAACTTCCTCACAAATTGTAATATGAATGTATAGAATTAGTTGAAGAAATGAAATGTTCTTAAAACTAATCTTTTCGTAGTTCCACATACTCTTTATTGGGTAGCCCTTCTACGCTGATAAATAGGCTATCTTTATTAAACTTGATGAAATTTTCGTGGTTCCACGTAGAAAACGCAGCTAATTATTACACAGCAGTTTATTATTTTCGTTTTGCCCCTTTTATAAGATTTATTTATTTTTATTTTTTTATTCCCTTGAGATTGTCAATGGAGATGGATTGTAAGCAATTTTAAAATTTTCCACCCCCACCCGACTATGGGCTGTCGGTCTCGATGGAATGGGGACTACCCGGTACCTACTCTGAACTTTGCTTTCGAACCTCTTGATCTGGGAAGGTCTCCCGTTTGAAAGACGGGGATAGCCCTTCTACGCAGATAAAATAATGGCTTACCTTTAGAGAAATATATGGGGAAAACGTATATAAAAATAGATAAATAGAAGAGCGAAGCGAGCAACATCCCCTACACACGTCGGATTCTAACTTTAGAAATAGAGATATAATCATTCTGATCACATTAAACAAAAAATATCAAAATCGATCCAGAACTAAGGGTGTTAAGGGAGTCGGGAGAATTAACATTGATTTAGATAGGGCTGGGAGAGTTGGTCTTACGTCCAGGGCTATATTATTACTGAAACCTCACGTAGGCAATGCCAGACGGATATAATGTTGACCATCTGAATGAAATTAAGTCTGTTTATTTCTATCAAAATACAAATTAAAATTACATCATAAAAAAATATATTTTAGAAAAAATATTTCTTTATATGGGCAATCCGTGGCAGGGAAAGAGAAGTTTATTACCCATATTGGATTCTGGAATGACAGGACGCACTGGGACACAGGAAGGCTAAGGGATTTCTCCCAACGATAGGAACCTGCTATGGAATCTTTTAACCCTAGAGTGCTAACATGACCCTACTAGGCGGCCAATGCTAACATGGAGTAATTTTTACTCCGACCTGGATAAATTGTCTCTACCCCTGGTAATGTTTGCCAAAACTGGATTATAATGTTATTATTTGTTACTGATGATGGCCTAACCGTTGAAATCGATTTGACATTGTAACTCTTTATTTTTCGTGGAAATAGACAACGTTTTTCACTAACTTCCGTTTTGAAATGGGTTTCCACAACTTCGTCGCGAGTGATTTAGTTCGTATAAGCATCGGCAGCTACTCCATCAGGCAATGTTCCTTTTCCACAATAAGCAACTCCATCGACCAAATACTTTGTTCCTGAATCAGACATCAGTATCTTTTTTAGGCCGTATTTTCCTGGCTTGTTTGGCATATATTGGCAAAATGAGCATCTCCCCGGGAATTTCACCAGCTGCTCATCTATTGTCAAACATGAGCCTGGTTTGTAGTGCACCCGAAAATTTCCCAAGAAGGAATTCCAGAGCTCAGAAATTGGAGCCAGTTTGCTTTCGTAGATCCTACTTGGTGTGTTGTTGAGGGTCTTTTCAATGACCTTGATGATGTTGAAGGCTCATTCTGTTCAATGGCAGTGTCAATATGTTTTTTCTATCTCTTCAACTGTCAAAACATCACCGTCCGTGTCAGAGTCACCATCTGACGACGAGCCACCCTCTTGTTCTATGCTCCAATCAACGTCTAGATCGTTATCCTCCTTTTCGTCTTCTGAGCTGTTTATGGAAACGTCATCATCAAGCTCACCCAGCACTGCCCTAATCTCTTGTGGATTGATTGATTTACGATCCCTGTCCATATTAAATATAAGATATAAATTTACTATTAGGAATATTGAATGAAAGGAACAGTATTGACGTGGAGGTATTAAAATCAATGTCTACATGTTTTTGATAGTTGGCAGGAAAGCCAAATAGTGACCAGTGCTCCTGAGATCGGACCTCACCTTACAACATTGATAGGATTTTCCTCTCAGGGAAATGTATGCAACACTAATATGGAGTGAATTCAATTTCAGGTCATCAGCCATTAGAAACTAACTTGGAGTAAATATGTCTCTATCCTTAAGACTATTTTAAAACTGCTAAATGGTCTGAACATTCATGCTACGGACACGAGGAAGCTATGTGCCACTCCTAACACGGCAGACGTTTATCAGTTTGTACTAAAATAATATTTTTACATTATAATGATTAATTGACGATTTGTTCAAAACACAGGAAATATCGGCAGAGCCTAAGTTTGTGAAAGGCACCATTTCGGAAAGTTTTAATTGTAAAATTAAATTTTAATAAAAATTGATTTAATTATAGTTTGATAGAAATTAGCATTTCACTTAGTCAAAATGAATAATTTTCTCGATTCGTAGCATTTCCGATGGTGACAGTGGTACCTAATGACCCTACGCTTGTCAAAATCGAATGATTCTGCTGTTCCTATTACCAGCTAAAAATTAATGAGTTGTCTTTATTCACATTGCAAGTAAATGGATTCGTTCGTGTGGATATTCGCAGAATTAAATACAAATATATTAATCAAATAATGTGATTAATTTTCGTCTAAACGATGAGTTTCGGCCAACCCACGTGGCAGCACTTTTACTATGTATATTTATTGTAGCGCATATACATTTCATTGTCTTACAGCTACCTAATTAAACAGCAGGCGCGTTAATTCACTGAATTATTCTTGATGGTACTTGATTCCCTCATTGTTTCTTCCAGGGTTTTTCCTGTCAATCATCATACAAGTAGAAAAGAACGTAGCGTACGCTGGGATCACGACTGTCTTGACTCTATTCATGTTGACAGGTTAGCCACACCCTTACATAGTATTCAAGTTACTTTTATGGTAATATACCCAGTTACACTTTAGCTCACTAGTTTTACCCCTAAAAACATTTAAAATTTATCATATCAAATGAACTCAAATTTGTGAGTTAATGCGTAAAACTGGGTTATAACGGGGTTGAGGAAATATTTAAGTGTTACCATTCGAGTCAGCGTAAAAAAAAAAAAAAAAAATAAAAATAAATAAAAAAAACAACGTAGAAACCGACCCCAAACTCGTATTTTCATAGATCATTTTTCAAGAAAACGCTCGATTCCAGTGGAAAAAAGATGTTTTCAACATTAAAACATAGTTTCCTCCCCTAACTACCAAAGTAAAAGTAAAATTGACTACACCATTGGAAAGATGAAATTTTGGCGCAATTTTACCGTTCCTGCATCTTGAAAAAATACTGATTCATAGTTCAATTT
This sequence comes from Adelphocoris suturalis, assembly GCA_030762985.1. NCBI lineage: Eukaryota > Metazoa > Arthropoda > Insecta > Hemiptera > Miridae > Adelphocoris > Adelphocoris suturalis. Next base: position 119,700,461 of record CM061043.1, on the reverse strand, counting down.
CCGATTGAAAAAACCCAAGGTTTCCCAAATTAGGTAAAATTTGCTTTTCAAGGGGCTTTTTCACGTCTCAAATCTCAAAGCGCAGGCCAATAGAAAATTCGCTGTACTTTTCAACGGCATCCTTAGATTCTAATTTACACAACAAATTCAAAGAGTTATAATATTTTTAGTGGAAGAAGGTCTAAAAACACAGAAGGACAGAAGGCTAAAAAAATCTTGAAAATTAAATTACCCCAAAACTAAGCGTTTTAAAGAAATTTCTGGGAGGAACTTTCGATCAGAAATGAGCTCTAGACTCGACTCCTGAAGTACTGACCACCTTATACAGGACACCCTGTATACATATGAACAAGTGCAAACTTCAGGAATCGTTTTAGAATTCCTCAAAACGGATTTCAATGAAGAAAATTTTCGAAAATTTTGATTTTAAAATTTTTGGAGCCATTGCAATAGCTTTCTACAAAACTTTTAAAACACTTTCTACAAAAACAATAAAAAAATCGAGGTCTCTGAGTGAAAAGCAATGGTAAACTACGTTTTGAAATTATACGCTCTAAAAAAAAGTTCTAAAACTCGTTCTGAATAATATTCTGCGATTCAAAAAATGTTCTGAACTTATAGCTTTTTTGCTGTTTTTTCCTTTCTATTTTCCGGCAAATATCAATGAGATTTGAGTACATTTTCGAGCTCATCGTTGATCATCATTTGAGCTCATCATTTGAGTTTATCGTTGATTTATCGTTGACTAGAAGCTCCAGGTATAACCTTGGGGGTGGCAGTTACAGGAAACGGGAAGGGGAACTACCGATATTCATCACACTTTCCAATAAGATAAACAATACGATTAACAATTTTCAGGAACATTATGGCCTGTCCAAGGAATCCACTGGTTGTTCAAGCCCGTCTCAGCTCTCCTCCCCGTCAAATATTCTGGCGAAGCTTACCTCAACGTGGCTCTCCGCGGCCTCGACCTCCATCACATGGCTGTTATCAAGGGATTTATAGCGCCCACTGTTGCTATGGTAACTCTTGTAATCATCTCGTACCTTGCTGTCCGGACTGGTCTAGGTAGTATGGATTAGAGAAGCCGAAATCGAATTCGACCGAAAGAGGTCATTGTATTCTTTAATTTATAGTTACGAGGAAAAGTTTCAATTTAGGTACTTCATCCACACTAAAAGTATTTCAGACAAAAATATCAAATTACTTTCTCTTATCCCTACTTTCACCAAAAACGTATATAAAGGAGATTGGCCAAACTCCATTAAAAATAATTTCGAGGATCAAACCTTGGCGTCTTTCACCAACCCGTAACTCGTTCATACCGAGTTTGGAATTACGAGTTTAGGCCAACAGTCCAATAAAATTAGCTAAAATGTTGAAAATTTGAACACAGGGTATTGTCCCTGATGATTGAATATTATTAATCAGCTGAAGTCCTGACTTAGGGTGGAATTCATTGACAAAGCCTGAGTGTGTATGTGTACACTCGCACTCACCTAAATAGAGGATCACCCTCCACTCACTGGTCCGAATTCATAGTTGGGTAGGGCCATTCACTCAGCAGTTAGGGGCACACTCAGATTACGAGATTTTGACAGTGTACTCAGGGGACACTCATCACTTTTTCAACTTAAGTTGGCAGCTCTGACAGTATGTTGTAGGGGAAGTTTCCCTGGGTTGAGGGGAAAGGGACAGGAAAATTCCCTCTCACATTCCTCAATGATCAAAAACAGTTGTCAAAGGTTACATTTCTCTTTATTTTTTCTTTTTGTGATATTATTCGTGTTCCTAGGGGAGACAGGACATAGGTATTATCAGACAAAGACGAAAGTCATCGATCCTCCCGCCTAGATGGGGCTCCCAAAGTTGAATCGAATCCTTGTTTGTTGTGCTGAGAATTTTTGTTTAGAGTTGTGACGAAGAAAAAAGAAGTATTAAAATGAGAAAGCAATGATTCGCCAGTACAGATTCGTCTGTTTTGGAGAACAGAGATGTATTTGAAAATAAGAATAGTTATAGGTAGGTATAACGAGACTGTTGGACAAAAATTAAACGGAGAGCATCAGGCAAGCATATTTTCTTGAAATTCTCATTGATCGCGCTATCATGAAGTATTTACCACCAACTCATTCCTCAAAACAAGATGAATCGGAAAATTATGCACAACAAACTTGGTATGTAGAGCTCAAATAAAATCAAAGAGCGTCCAGCACTGCGGTGGTTATAAATCCTCTTCATTTATTTTAGGATAGTAGTAAAGATTCAGGATTGTAGTTGTCCATGACTATATCTTTCCTGAATCGGAATAGTGTGCGAAATATTCAGTTGTTAATTGTATAACATTCGAATGGGATCTGTTGTTCACTTCTCACATTTACCTTCCAACTGACCGTTTAGGCACCTAATCACATGTGCCGCTGTTCTTGAATATAGGTTCTTGCATATAGATTCTTCGGCCATTGCCAACCATTTATTCAAATCTTCGAAATCCAACTATTAATTTAAATAAAATCCGAACAAAATAAAAGACGTATACTGTACTACATTACCATTACCTAGGTGAATATAACAATAAAAGTTATCAGTTGACAAACTGAGGATTTGAGCTCCTGGCGTCACTCAGGATATTGCACCGTTGAGCTGAGGGCGACACTCAACTCAACGCCACTTTTTGTTTATGAATACCGTTGATTGTGTATTTGGATTGCCCACTCAGCGAGCCTCAAATCACGCCTATGAATCGTGCTGAGTGCGTGAATTACCTTATCGATACACTTAGGGGCCCACTCACACTCAATTCCCGTCTATGAATTCCGCCCCTACTCTACAAGGGATGGCTATCCTTCACCCATTCATCAGTTTTTCATTTAAAAATCAGTTTCGAAAATATGATTTTTGTTCAATTTAATATGGGTATTTTATTTGATGTTTTTAATCTGCTTGATTTACAAGTCGATTTTCATTCAACTGCAGTTGACTAGAACGTATAATGACCAATCAAAATCCCAGGATATAGGTAAATCCATTCATTCTCAATCTCATGCACAATAATTAAACATTAGGTACTAAAAGTATGCTAAGCTATCATATAAAGGAATAAAAATAAATAAATAAAAATACATTATGTTCGTGCTCAGAACATGAATTTACTGAATAAATAATTTACATGTAGCTTAAATATGACTAAGATGACAGGAAGTAAATTATTCAACAGTGAATGAAATCATAATAGTGTACGTAGTAACCAAAGAGTCAGATCTAATCAGCATAAGTAGCATAATGAAGATTATTGGAGGTTTGGAGTTGCATGTATGAATATATCAGAGCGAAAACATGGTTTTCTGTGACCAGTGCCTCCGTGGAATTAATGCTACACCATCGTTTGAATAAGAAATGAAACATACTTGTTAATTATGATACCTTTTGAAAATAAGAATATTACAGTTTTAACATGAATATGTTTTATGGCTGGACCTATTCGCGACATGTTATTTCGACGTGTCACTTTTCCAACGATTTCCGCTTACAAAGGAGCCGTTTCTTGGGGAATGTAACTTCATCAATTTTCACCCGACTGAAGTTTTCACCACTCGTTGGAAAGGCCTCAATTTATGCTTAAATCTTACGTTGCTTAAACCATTGAGAAATTGAAGGCACCTGAGCCACACGCAAAGTCATTAATGAAGTGTGAACAATTCTGGAGTTTTCGCGTAAACCTACTGTGAACCGTGAGGTTTTAAACCATTAGGAGACCCTAATTTTAACATCATTGTGTTAAAATGTAATGTAATGTAACATGACATTTTTTAGTAAAACTGTCTGGGTCATTAAGACACGATTGAAATGATGAAATCTTTCCTGATCAGCTGAGTGAGCTAAATTCTTTCCTGTTCACCCTATGAAGTTGAAATTTGAGTGCTCCTTGACAGGTACGATAAAAATCATAGATGATCTCATACACCGTAAAATATATTCATGATTTTTATATTTTTCCATGAAGAAGAGGACATTTTCGTGTATAATATGTATGCTGTCATCTGCCCTTGTAATCAAATTTATGTTTTCAAATCAAGTGGCGGTGCTTTTTAATAGTGATTACTTATTCTATGCCTTCTAGCCCTTATGTATTTTTCGTAAACAAATAAAGTGACTTGTTCCATGTCAAATACATCATTGATGTGTTCCCTTCTCCTCATTAGCACCTTTAGGCCATCAAGCTTAACTAAATTTGAACAAGGATTGACTAAACACAACATGTCCACAACATTATTAATTTTATAACATCATTAGATTAGGTAATATTGTAATTTGAATTGTTGTTTTTTGTTTACTACCCACAAGTAATATGAAATAGTACAAGAGTGAATCAAGCGTTGAGTTGTGGATGTCAATTATCTTGTAGGGATTATTGATTAAACAAGATGTACACAACATTGACATTTAAATATTATATTATTTCATCTTTGTTTCGTTTTCTTGATTATTTCAATGTTAGATGAATTCACTTTATCGCAGCATTTTGATTTTATTCCTCATTGATTTCTAACATGCTCAGATAGATATTGACAAGTTCCCAATTAATTCAAGACTCATGGCACAAATAACCAAATATTTTTTCTTTATTATATTAAATATGATCATATTAAATTTAAATATGTATTTATTAACAGGCATTATGAGTGGAGCAACTAACCCACAAAACCAATACTAACATTCCTACTTAATGAGTACCTAGCTACAGTTAATAAAACGAGATCATCTATCGCAGAATTTTTTCATTTACGACAGAGAAAACCAACATTATTGACATCTAATAATAACATTGTTTGGTCAATTTTAGATTCACGCCTTTCCCATCTCTTAACACTTTCAATGCGAGTCTGAAATGGGTGAACACGCCCCACACGGGTGTTTCATCTCAAAATAATGTGGGGTTTTCAGGGTTGTGTCATATGACACCATCCGTGTGGAGGATGGGATGTGAGGTATGCTAACCCGCAATACCTATAATAATTAGTATTTTTTCTCGTGCTATTCTTGAGGATTTAGCGACATTTCGAAGCCTCAAAATGATTGTTACAACTGCTAGGCGTAGATGTGTGACGTAGGTATGTATTTTACCCACTGTGATGCAATTCAGGTCTGGGACCCCATCAAGCCCTTCTGTGAATAATACTCGTAGCTCACTCCAAGACAAATTACATGCAGTTTGTCCTAAAGCAAAGATGATACTACGAATGAACTCGTAAACCTGCAGTCTACACTGAAAAAGAAATGGAAAACTGGAAATTGCATGGAAAGGAACAAGGTCGGAACAGGGCTTACATGATGGAATCTCAAAACAGTGATTTGAACGCTCAAACCCCAAATTACCGTTGCACCAGTATATCTGAATATCAAGTAAACATAGTACATCAGTTTTCAAGAGAAAACTACATAAATAAAAAAGAAGAACTCACCAGGAAAGCAGAATTCGCAGAGAAGCCACCCTTATCACTTTTATCAGTGCCCTGACTGACTGAAGGTCAGTATCAGAAAACGGCGACCTCTGGTGGGTAGGTAGGTTCCTACTAAGTAAATCGTGCTGCCGAACGGCCCTTTCCTATCCAACACCATGCTTTCGAAAGAGGCACTATCGTTTTATAGGCTCTGTGTCATATGACACTGCCCGTGTGAGAGAAGAGCAGACTTGTGTCATATGGCACGTCCCACGTTGAAAGTGTTAAGATGGTCAAATGGATAAAAATAGAAAAACATGACTAATTGATTTGTCAAAAAGCATTATTGATACATTACGAAATTCAATTTAATACCCTCATACATTTGACGGTATCGTACATATTTCGTCTTCTTGTGTTCTTCACGTGCACAAGCCCACCTCATTAGGACTCAAAATAGTTTTTAACGGTGGGTAGGGGTGATTGCAAGCGCTACAGAAATGGTCCTATCAATCGTGAAATTAAATATTAGGATACCTATCCTCACTTGGACACTTTTGATAATTTTGAACTTTTCTAGTTCATACCTCGTTTTGAACGAAAATGAATAAATGCTACGAACCGTCAATCTGTCAAATCAAAATTGTAACTATGATATTATTATTCCTTAAGCTGATTTGCAAATACCCTTACTGTCCCTGAATTCCTCCTCAAGCTCGTTTATTCTTTCCGAAAATTTCCTACCAATTTGACCTCAATATTGATGGCCACCAGAGCATTTTATTATATAAACCCACTCACACACTAACCTATCCTCCTCCTTGGGTGGTATCCTGGACACAAATTTTTCTTTAACGGACTCTAGTAAAGCAAATGACAAAAATGAAATTTAATTATGATTAGTTTCATCTTAATGGCGTAGCGTTAGAAATTTGTAATCTTTATATATAATTCCGAACGGTCTTTGAAATTGTGAAGAACTTCGCGGTCCGATTTTAGTGTTAGACGGCTCATTCGAATCAGCACGGCCCCAAGTTTGTTGCAAAAGTGTCGCCGTTCGTCTCTATACCCGCCTTGATCGTGTTCTAGGCGACCCACATCAACGAGAGTTGTTTATTAGGCTGTGGCAGTAACAACGGTTGCCATCAATTCATGGTAAGTAAGAAACGTAGTGTAGTTACTAACATCTAGGAGAGTTATTTCTGAGACTTCATAAATATATAATTCCGAATGGTCTTTATATATAATTCCGAATCAGCACGGCCCCAAGTGTGTTGCAAGAAACGTAGTGATGGGGTCTTTTCTGATCAGCTGAGTGAGCTAAATTCTTTCCTGTTCACTGTAGGAAGTTAAAATTTGATAGGAAGACTCTCTGGGACATTAAAAGACGAGTGTAGTGATGGGGTCTTTTCTGATCAGTTGAGTGGCGAGGACCACCTCAACTGGTGGTATATATTTTATTGCATTGCTTACATTTTGATCGTTATTTCCTCTTTTTTAATAATTTATTAACATCGCCTTAGCTTTGCACCAGGTCACATAACGCCGCAAATAGGTAGAACTTATATCGTTACTATAATGTGCTGGGTTCCTGTTAGGTACTACTGTTATGCGGACTAGATTAGGGCTTTCCAAGCCCTAACAGGCCTCTAGTTATCATATAAGTTAAAATACTTAGAAGGTAAACCCTGAACCCATAAAGGGATTTTGTCAATTTCATTAAAATATTATTACAATATTGTATATATATTTTCAAATGTCACTTTTCAACTTCCCGTTTTCACGCATTTTTTATTCGTAGATACAAAGCGTTCGTCAAATCGATCAGCGGCGTTGTTGAAGCTCTTCAAATTGTTTTCGCAGCATAAATTTCTGTATTTTTCCAGATCCAGTTTTAGGGAAATCCTCCACAAACCGGACGTACCTGGGGATTTTGTACCTCGCTATCTGTTGGAAGTAATGAAAAAATGAATTAATCTTAATTTCAATGTAGGTATGATTCGATGAGTTAAGTATTGATTTGAGAAGTTTAAACAGACAATGTACCATCAATAGCCAAACCGCAACATTCCCTGAAAATTTCATTGAAATCGGACGAAAACTGTAGAAATTAGGCTCGTTACGAAGATTTAGGATTCGGGCATTTGTTACTAACGTTAGGTACAATTACATTATTAGGTACACCTTACTATTCCCTAAATTTGAGTGAGATCGGACGACAAGGGCGAGAGAACATGATACTCGATAGAATTTACGTATACGCTTGGGCAGGGTAAAGTGTTGAATTGAAGCATTGAAACTGATAGGGGACAATCTACAGCCTAAATCGCACATACCCTGAAAACTTCATCAAAATCGAATGAAAACTGTAGAAATTAAATTAGTAACGAGACTCGAATTTTCATCTTGGCACACGTTTTAAGACGTCCCTCTGACATTAGTTCATATAAGCAACATTTGGTATATTAGAGGGACGATGTATTAGAATTGATCCCGGAAGTGTGGGACAAGCTAAGTAAGAGAGTAAGAAGTTCCAGTCATGCAGTCATAAAATACAAAGAAATTTTTAACGTCCCATTTTGAGGCCCACAAAAAAAACTTTTTCTGAATAAGTTTTTGAAATTCACAAAAGATTTTTGAACATAGTTTCATGAAAATGTTTTATTAATATTCTAGTCTATCACTGACAAACATCTTTTGACTAACAATCTGCTACAAAATAGAGATTCAACAATTTTTGACCGTTTCAAGTGATTTTTTTTTTGGCACAATTTTTTAAAGTTTAATGTGCTCAAAAAGTGGTGGCCAATATCATCTTTTCATACGAAAAGCTTGTTTTTTGGCGCAACTATGGAGTTTTTATATCAATCCTAAGGAAAGTTATCGCCTGGAATGACAAATTCATGAATAAATAAATAAAAGATACTAGTATATAAAACAATAAATAAATAAATAAATAAATTCTTAGGCCGACCCCCAACAATTTTTTTTGTAACGTCTGTGACGCGAGGCGAAAGTTCGTGGGTTCGAATCCCAGCCAGGCTTGAACATTTTTTTATATCCAAATAAATAAATAAAATAAAAATACAAAAGAGAAAAAAACGACTTTAAGCGTTTTCAGGCTAAGAATTGCATAGCAAATTATCCTCGTTTTCTACGCAGTACAAAAGAGATAGGGGGGCGAAGGCCGAGTATTAATTGCTATGCAATTCTTAAGCCGACCCCCAACAATTTTTTTTGTAAAGTCCGTGACGCGAAGCGCGAGTTCGTGGGTTCGAATCCCAGCCAGGCTTGAACATTTTTTTATATCCAAATTTTTTTATATCCATTTTTTTTTCGCATCGTGGGTTCGAATCCCAGCCAGGCTTGAACATAATATCCAAATTTTTTTATATCCATTTTTTAATGTAAAATGAACGAATAAATAATAAATAAATAAATAAATAAATAAATAAATAAATAAATAAATATGTACATATATTAATTGCTATGCAATTTTTCTACGCAGTACAAAAGAGAAAAGATCTCCAGGGGGCGAAGCCGAGTATTAATTGCTATGCAATTCCAGGCCGACAACAAGTTTTTTTGTAACGTCCGTGCGACGTGGGTTCGAATCCCAGCCAGGCTTGAACATTTTTTTATATCCAAATTTTTTTATATCCATTTTTTTCGCATGGGTTCGAATCCCAGCCAGGCTTGAACATTTTTTTATATCCAAATTTTTTTATATCCATTTTTTAAAATGTAAAATGAACGAATAAAAATGTACAAAAGAGAAAAAAAGACTTTATTTTTTGAGCGTTTTCAGGCTAAGAATTGCATAGCAAATTATCCTCGTTTTCTACGCAGTACAAAAGAGAAAAGATCCGGGGGGTCCAGGGGGGCGAAGCCCCCCGGCGAGGCGCGAAGCGCCGAGTATATATATATATATATATATATATATATATATATATATATATAGGTATATATATATACTCGTATATACACTTATGGTCATTGCAAATTCGATGACCTCTAATGGACAAAGATCTTGGAATCGAACGTTTTTTAATGAGGGAGTGACAGCTATCATAGTGTAAATACAGCTGCTTTTGTGTGGTCTTCATGTGCACTGCTGTCATGAATACTCGGTCTCTCAGTGTGATGTACACATCGAAGAAGGTGGCACATGATCTAGAATAAGACCAAGTGAACCTCACCAAAAATTGGGAATTGAGTTCATGAAGAAACAACAGCTCTTCTTCCCCGTGTCTTACATCATATTGACAAAAATTTAACTTTTCATGTATCATCTGGTAGAGGAGAGTTCGAATAGTCACTATCCGCACCACGGGTGCGTAGATTTCTTCTTTACCAATCTTGATTTCTTGATTTTAGGACCGTTGACAATCTTCACTGAAAACCCATCTTGAATGTTACCACTTTGCACTTCGCAATGGAGTATCAAGATCCCTGGTTCGATTCTTGAAAAGTGAGCCGAGTTCTTCTTCAATCGAGGATCTCCAACTAGAAGTAACAGCTTCTTCATAAGACTTAGAAACAGTGTCGAGAATATTGACACCATAATAAGCAGCCCTTCATGCTAATTTCATAATCTGAAAGCCATCCAGGCAACCTCCTGTCGCGTTGGGGGCGTTCGGAATCGTAGTGATTGACAGTAGGTTCCACATCAGAGCTTTGCAGGAAGTCATCAGACAACTCATATTCAGATGGGGTCTTTAGAGCCGGAACATCAACTTCAGGTTGTGAGGCAAGCTGAAAAATTGCAGGAGTTGGTCTAAACGTCTGGTCATGTACCACTCAGACATAAAGACGTCCTGTAATGCATGCATTACTTACCGATATAATTCTATTTCATTTTTTATAGCTTGGTTAAAACGGCAAGTTTTGTTATTGTTCGGTACTAGTTCTGTTTTTTTGATGTTTTTGCACTGCTATGAGTAGACACTAAAATGTACCTACTGCTCGTGTGGATCTTACTTGTGCGCTAGTGACAGGGTGCTCTGGTGTTTCTTAAACAGAGCTGATTTCATAATGGGCATAGAATACAGAGAAATTCATAACAGTAAAACTACAATTAACTACGGATATATATTATACAAAGATATGATTCGAAATAGACGTACTTTTCCTTTGCAGAAAGACTTGACTTCTTCTTCAGTAAGTTTACATCCGCTCATCAGACGAATACAAGCGCATACTTCCTCACCCAACCTCTTGTCCGAGACTCCATGGACCTTTCCAAATACAATTTTTAGGTTACAACTGTTTACATACAAGAATAAATTGACATGATTAACTTGAAGACAATCAGCTATTCAGAACCAGTGAGTCCTGCAGGTAGCCAAAATTACAACCAACATAATCCACGCTTACAAACTATATATTTAAACGTTTCAAAAATATTATAGCTATGTGTCATGTTTCATATGATACTGTGACTTGAAAATGAAAGGAGAACAGAACACATTCTGTATTTAGCGAGGTCCTTTTCAATTATACGGATTATATTAATTGATTTTTTAAATTATTATTATTTTTCTTAAGAACTTCAATGTCAATTGCGCTTTCCTAAAAACAGATGGGTTCTTGTCATGTAATATACTTTGGTTTTTTTGTCTATTAAAGAATAAAATACCGTAAAAATATCAGGTCTTAGATAAACATTTGTATGCGGTGAATAACTTGAGTGATGAAAAATCAGAATATTCTTTCAACATTAAATAATTAGAAAGACAAGCATTATTGTCAGATATTTAAAATTTTCCCACGCAAGGGCAAAAGGCCCTGTTGAGGATTGTTTCCGACAGTAATTTTTGTATTTTCATGTTTGTCCTATCATCTCCTTTTGTTTGATTTCATTATGTACTAATAGGTACTAGATTAGTAACGAAGTTTGAAAACAGCAACATCTTCTTCTTACATCTGATGTTGTTAGAACAAAAAAAAAAAAAAAAAAGTCTACCAAGTTGGGTGTGGCACGTAGTAAAGATCCCTGAAATTGTTTAAACAGACTTAAAAAAGCCTATAGCAGAAAATAGTAAGCCACCATAGAAAACATTGAAAGTTGGTCATAATTTGAAATTCATGAACACAATAATTTGGTTGTAAATACACTTCTACCTAAGCCACAACATTCAACAATAAAACATTTCGACATGAACAATGAAGAGGAGACAATGCGACTGGAACTCCTTCGTGGCAGGTCAGTCCCCTATGTTACAATGAGACATAATAAAAGGGATTCCGCAACTCAAAAATTATAGAAAAATGAGAAAAATACAACAAACTCAGAAACTACTGAAGGGCAGAACTATGATGAAGGAAATATCAAACCAGAAATTTATGTGAACCACTGATCAACAACGCTAAATCGATAATAGACGCAGGGGTGTCGTTATAGGGGGGGGGGGGGGGGGGGGGGGGGTGCCCCCCCCCTCAGTTCTTACCGAATCGGGAGATGTTGGGAAAATTTCGGAAGTCGGCAATAAAATCCTTAATTCGAAGAGACCTAATTGGAAGTCAAATCCTAATCAAATCCTGATTTCCCAACATGGAATTGGGCATTGGCATTTTTCGTTCAAATTTGCCCAAATTTCCTCAGCATTTCCCAATTATGTTAAATCTCGAAAACGGATTAAGATAGAAAATTGCACTTGACGGCGTTGCTCTATTTTCGGTCTGTTCCCCCAAAAATGTTTTTCATGCTCATCCGAATCCTACCTGTAGTTCAATGAAGAACATTCAGAAGTTGAAAACATGAAAAACACGTAGTTTAAAGGCTAGAATGACTGATGAAGGCCTATGTCCATTGCTCTAATTATGATGTGAAAAAGATCTTTTTGGGAATCTTGATATAGAAGTTAGAATGTGTGGTGCCTACAAGTTTGGGCTAAAAAAATCGGCATATTCACTTCTAATAAAAATTCAACTTTTTAAACACTAATCGTGTAGAGATAAAAGCTTCAATTATTGTATTTTTCCAATTATTATTTCTTATTTGTACCTTATTATTGTTTCAATTCAAAAAATATGTATACTTAGCTATCTGATTTTACTAATGAGCAAATCTCTTAATGCTTTTAATAATGTCCGAAAGATTTATCCAGGTCATGTAAACATTCATTAAGTTTCGAATAATCACAATAATTGCGATTTCCCTACCATAGATATCTTATCAAATCCTCGTGTAACAACTCACATGAAAAGGTCATTTTACAGAGGTATGACGACTATTAAATAAGTTGGTAATTTTAGGCAATATATATTAACTGTAAATAGCAGATTTCATTTATGATACCTACTTCACATTTTCTTCTTTTTATTTCGCTGTTAATGAGTTGGAAAAACCTTCGTGTTCAGTTGGGAATTTCATGATACTTTCCATCTCACTACTGGTTTATTATTTTCAATAATGAACCTTTGTAATCGAAAAAAAAAAAATTTAACCCCTCTGAAAATTTTTTGGCTTACTTTCATTTTCATCATACGAAATATGCAGAATTTTAGCAAAACATGTTTATTAACAATGAACTAGAACATTAAAAAATTTATGCAAAAATTTATGCTGAAAATGTACATATATTGCATTACTATTTGCCGACAAATAAACGATAACCGCAAAAATTTAAAAATCCAATTTCTTTTTAAATTGCCAAATTTTTTTAGAACGAATTTTTTGGCCATAAAATAGGTAGTTAACAATTCCATTTTGTTCAAAGTCCTGAATTTTCAGAACAATTCAACAGTTATTCAATAATTTACGAAAATTCGCTCATACGATCATGCTGCATGAATGGCACTTTTTTTTAACATCTTTACTATGAAGTGTAAAATTGCGGACTGTGGGAACTAAGAGTAGGTAAGAGTAGGTAACTAAGAGGGGGTAAGAGTGTGAACCCTTCTCGAAGGCACGATACGCCATGTTGTGGCCATATATTTCATACGGGGTGTAATAACTATAGACCAATGATCTGCATGGAAGGGCTATCTAAAACAGAAATAATAAACCATTATGTTATAATTTGCAGCGTTTTTTTGTCTAGCGACGCCCTTGAATAGGCGGACTGGGAAACAATGTTATTTAAAGTGTAATAACGGAGTACAGAATTTTATGATCGAAAATCATCGAAAAAGAAGGAGAAAGAATATCTAACGTATGATCACACAGTGATAAATCGTATGAAGAAATGAAAGGACAAATTACAATTGTCGAGATAATGAGAACAAGGAAGAATAGAAGAACTCCGGGAAAAAGAGCAGAAGGAAAAGTTGACGTATCGCGTCGTCGTGTCGGCCGGGAGTTTAGCGGATCTGCTGCAAATGTTATCAAGAAATTCATTTGGACAATTTGAGCAACTTGAAACAACGTTCACTAAAATTAATTTGGCAAATGATAAATTTCAAGACACAAGTGTTGTTCTCAGAAAAATATAGTAACAGTAAGAAAATAGAAGAGCTGAAAGAAAAAGGTATATATAAATGCGCTTCCACTACAATCTCAATAGATGTTAACCGTCAAAACTGACGAAATCCAAACCAAACACACATTTCGTTCGATGTCGTTGACTATTTCGCCGCCATGGCGCCTCATCGATCGAGCTGAATCAACACCAAAAACTATATACAGCGTATTATTGGGTGTCTAGGAGTTTACCTACCAAATGGCCGTCCGATATTTCCAAAATTACAGCCTACACAGCGATAATTACCATTTTCATTTATTACATTACATCAATATTTCCGGACTATAACGTGTCACCGTAGATTCAACTTACATGAACTTCTTGGACATCAGGGTGGGTTTCTAGGACGTTCTCCACTTCCGATGGCATGATCTTCTCACCGCCTCTATTTATTTGATCTTTCAGTCTTCCCACTACCGTGCCGTAGCCGCCTTCAGTCAAAATTAATTGATCTCTGTGAATGGAAACAGGAAAGATTCAATTCCTCCAAATTAGGCTGGACTGATTGCGTGGTTTGCACTAAGTCTACAAAAGATTCTAATGATCCTTTTCTCTTTATTAATGGTAGAAACTGAACCAGGGCATTAATCCAATACGAGGGTTTATGTTTTTGGAAAATTGGCCTTTGGGGCCTTTGTCAACTAACCTCTGCCATTCGTTTACATTTGCCGTTTTCGAAATGGCCTATAACTCCTCCTTGGGCAATTTGTGATTCAGAATCACCTACTAGGGACGCCTGTTTCACCACTATATCCACCCGTTCATTATATTTTAGTGATCACGTGAGATCTAACCCACACAAAGTGTACATTCATTCCCATAACCCTGCAATTATAGATAAGATTAACCACATCCGCAAGCGATTTTTGAATTTAGTAAGGTATGGTGAGGATATTGCCTGTAACGAGCTAAGCGAATCCATGCATATTACAGTAAGTATTTTACTGTAATTTACGTACCTTTCGAAGGAATCCGTCGTCATTACTGTTTCGACGGCCTGATGATGATGTCTTTCCATCGAAAGCGGCCGCCCCAGGTACACGACTAGCTAGTGACGACGGTTTCCTCCGAAATGTACGTAGGGTGGAGGGGCTCAATTTCTTAAGAGAGATTTTGGCTTTGGCAAGCAATTAAGCTATTTTTTCGTTTGTTCAAACTTGAATCTTACGTCTATTGCTGCATCATGATGTCCTCAAACTTCTTAATATTGGAAAAATCACTAATTCAAGCCAGAAAATAGCATAAATTTGGTTTTACGAAATCAATTTTTTGACACATTATTTGACACCCAAATTTGTTGTTGCACCTGTGATTGACCCCCTATGATTGACACAGCAGTTCTTCTGTAATGAATGATTCCCTGATGTATCAACAAAACATTTATTTCAAAATGTTAGAAATAAATTGAGCTCTTGAACTTAGTTTTATTAATCTAAAAATAAAATTAATCTGAGTATTTATAAAGACAGAGTTGAAAATATCATCAGATGTTTCATCAAAAAATACTCGTAGTTACAACGTTTTCTCGATACGTTAGGTACAATACGCTTCTGATGGTAAACTAGCAGCTTGTGGGTTGTTATGTATTTATATAAATATAAAGAACAAATGACGAGAACGAATAGAGATCCATATTGACAGCACTGTCAATCACTGTGGGTAGCATCAGTGTCGTGACTAGTAATTGACATTTGCATTTTCACATGTTATCTTTGATTATTTCCAAAAAAATGATAGTATAAATGCAATTTACACAAAAATCTGATTGAGAAAAACCATGGGTACAATCGAATTTGAAAATATGGAGGACATGGTGAAGCCCTATAAAATACCTCGTTAGTAAAATCACAAGAAACAGCATTAAAGAAATTACAACACGAAGTTCTGTTGGTAACCTTCTCCAGATTTCACCAAAACCCGTCTGAAACGTTTTCCCGCCTTTATACTTTACTGAGATGGTATTTTGCCTCAAATTCAAATGAATCAAGCCCGTAAAACACTTTTAAATGCTATGTTATTAAAACTTCTTGGTGAGATGTCAATCACTGGGTCCCTGTCAATCACTGGTCCATCCACCCTAAATGATAATTTTACTATTACTACTAGCGGAAATACCCCTTTATACACTTAGCAGCAAAAAAACCGGCGCACCCTATATTTTTTATTTTTTCCCCTTAGCTTCAATTTTTTTTCATGTGCCAAGTAAAGTCGGTATCTTATGAGAGAACAGCAAGGAACAGAGTGGCAAATAAAAAATACCCGTTCGAAAAAATCAGCTTTATTCACAAAACTTCGATGTTTGGACAAAAGTAACAAAACATTCTTCTGCAGTTCTCGTGTGAAAAAAAATTGAAAAATGAAATTTTTTTTTTGAAAATAAATTTTTTTAATATCGGGTGGTACCGACCCTCGGTTGTACCACCGCCTACATTCTTCTCGGCATGCTGTTGATCAACTTTGAAACCGTTTCTTGTCTGATGAGGTCCCATTCTGCGACCACCGCTGTCCTGAGGTCTTGGAGGTTTACAGGAGGGTTCGGTCGCCTTCGGATGCACCTCTCTAGCTCGTCCCGTAGATCTTCTATGGGGTTGAGGTCGGGGCTGCGAGCTGGCCATTGTAGGGTGCGCATGCCAACCTCTTCGAGGTAGCCAGTAACCACGTTTGCTACGTGTGACCGCGCGTTATCGTCCGTAAAAATAAAATTATCGCCGGTGTAAGGGGCGATTGGGACTACATAATCTTCCAGGATGTCAGAAATGTACCTCAGTGTGGTTAGACTCCCTCGGGGGTACACATCGAGTTCCGTATTCGCCTCTGAAGTCTACCCCTAACCATTTCAGAACCTCCCGCGTAAGGCACCCTTTCAGAAATACTGCACTGAGCGAAACGCTGCCCTCGTCTCCTCCACCCTCTAACACGACGATCTGAAGCGAATAGTGAGAACCTGGACTCATCGGAATACATTAAGAGTGCTGAAAGGGTGCCTTACGGGAGTGGGTCTGAAATGGTTTGAGGTGGAATCACTTCAGAGGCGAAAACGGAACTCCATGTGTATCCCCGAGGGAGTCTAACCACACTGAGGTACATTTCTGACATCCTGGAAGATTATGTAGTGCCATTCGCCCCTTACACCGGCGATAATTTTATTTTTATGGACGATAACGCGCGGTAACACGTAGCAAACGTGGTTACTGACTACCTCGAAGAGGTAGGCATGCGCACCCTACAATGGCCAGCTCGCAGCCCCGACCTCAATCCCATAGAAGATCTATGGGACGAGCTAGAGAGGTGCATCCGAAAGCGACCGAACCCTTCTGTAAACCTCCAAGACCTCAGGACAGCGGTCCTCGCAGAATGGGACCTCATCAGACAAGAAAAGGTTTCAAATTTGATCAACAGCATGCCGATAAGAATACAGGCGGTGTTACAAGCAAGGGACGGTACCACCCGATAATAAAAAAATTCATTTTCCAAAAAAAAAAAATTCATTTTTCAATTTTTTTTTCACACGATAACTACAGAAGAATGTCCAAACATCGAAGTTTTGTGAATAAAGCTGATTTTTTCAAACGGCTATTTTTTATTTGCCACTCTGTTCCTTGCTGTTCTCTCATAAGATACCGACTTTACTTGGCACTATTAACCAATACTAGCGGAAATACCCCTTTATATTTAATAAGTATTTTGATTCTGTTAGTAGCGCAATGATATAAAAGAAAGTTCTAAGCCTTATAACTTCAGTTTTCTTAATGCAATAATTTATCATTTTCAATTATAAATCGCTGTATCTAGTCCACATGAAAAAAATAAAAAATAAAAAATAAAAATAATAATCTCGGTGAAAATTTGTTGGTTTACGTTTTAAGATGTGTAGAATCAAATAACGAAAAAAAGTCTGTCAACCATCAAGAGCTTTTTTTTCGAAACTATCACTAGCTGATGGTTGTGTGTCAGTTAACTGGTAGCCTACAACTGTATTCGACTGTGTGAACTAGGCTTGAGGCAGCATAAAATAAAGTCAAAATGAGAGTGAATTAGAACTGGCGAGAACATAATAGTAGTTAAATTCGCCTTAGAAGGTGCAACATCATATCAGCTGATGAAATTCCAATGGTATTCTCCGAAAAAACCGAATTTATTAGGCATGACTTATTTCGTCTTTAGATGGACTAGAGAAGCGAAGGTAGGTGTTTTGTTTTGGAAGATCCATATACGATTTTGTAAAACCAAATCTGATCTAGAAAACTTTTTACTTTCAGATTGTTGAATAATAATTTCTGTACACGCAAAGTGCTTAAATTTCTACACTACTTAACATATATCTAACATAAAAAATAAAGGAATTTAGCTGAAACGATCATACTGTGTGGGTGGAACTTTAAAAAAGCGTATTATACTCCCTTACTTCATACGTACCCAGATTTTAACCAGCCAGACTCAGTTATGATGCTATTAGTTTGTTCCTCGTCTCCCCAGTAACCCAGCATTGTGGAGTAGCCTCGGTACCAGACTTCACCCGGGGTTCCAAAAGGTACCATTTTTCCTTCGCTATCTACGACTTTCACCTGTTCAGAAGGAGACGAATACGAGTGAAGCATGAAACTTCGAATTTGTACATTCTCTCTCAAAAGTGAAATATTAACTAATAACATACAAGGCGACCTCCCTAGACACTTACTGGGCGAGAGAGACGCGACAAGTATCTCGAACCAAGTCGCCTTGAATGAGAAAACTCAAACAGAAAATCAAACGAAAGGACAATTCAAACAAGCCTACTCGCCAATCAGAAACACTGATTACACGAGAGACAATAGGCGAACCAACCAGGAGGCGGCAAGCAACCACCTCTGGTCCAGCAGCCACCTCGGGGACCCCGTCTGAACAACGGACGCAGGGAAACCACCCGAGGTCCCCGTCTAAACTCAAGGTCGTCGGCTCCGCGACGGACGCTCGTAAGCCACCCCCGGGGACCCCGTCGCAACGACGGACGTGGGGAAACCACCCCGGAGGACCAGCTCAGCTATCATACTCGCAGATACTGAGAAAACAATGTGCGAGCCAATGAGATTACACAGTCGAATTAATGAAATTAAGCGGACCAATCAGGAGGCGGCAGGAGGCGGCCACCTCCCTATAAATACCCCGCTCGGAGCCCTCCGAAATTCATTCTACTCTCCGCTCTCGACGACTACACCTTCTACGCTGACGAACCTTCTGCTCCCGAGTTCATCTCAAGAACGGCTTCCTACTGCTTTCTACAAGGCCACAGATCTCGCATTGGCATCTACGAGTCCAGTGATTATTCATCCTGCTCATTGCCCAACGTAGTTCTTCTGTCAGGACGCCACCCGGTACATCTATTGATATTCTCATTAGATCGTACGCCCGCTGGGACGTTCCTAGTCGTGTCGCCCGGGTTTCGTAGCACTAGGCTCGTCACCGACCGCTGTGGGCACGCCGGTAAATTACTCAGCTCATACGCTCTAATTTACCGTCCAAGGAAGTCTTTTTCAAGACTACAAGGTAGGACCCTGACATCCGAGCAAAGGAAAGAAGCTCTGTCAAGCGAGTCCACCTTCTAAACCCTCTATTTCTATACATAGAGGTATCGAAAACGAGCTAATAAACTCGTATATTTCGATGGAGCGTCGGCCGTCCTATTTTCTCATGCAAGGGGAGGCAGAACACGGCGCGGCCGGGCCTCTTAGCCCACGCAGCGCTACCTACCCGCTGCCCGGCCAGTCCGCTGTTCCTAGCGACGGCTCAAGGCTCGATCCTCTCGACGAGATCGCCTTCTCACCTAACGTATTCACGAAGGAAACGTTAGATCAAGCCTCACCTACACAAAAGTTCGAGGATACCTTTCAGACCCGCTCTGAAGTCAATCATTATGATTCGACAAAGATTTCCGAATATCCACGATATTCTATACAAGGCTACCCGGCCGATCCGAGTGTCAAATACACTCCAAATGTACAAAAAACAAAGGATACTTTTCAGTACCTCAACCAAGCTCAACATATTCCTCCTACAGATATAAATCTTAGGCCGGAATATTACAAAACGGCTCAGTACCAAACTGATCGAACCCAGCACCCACTATGCGAGCCCAGTGCTCCACGCGGCTGCGACACGAACTATCCCTCAGTTCATCCCGCCAAGCAAGCTGACCTTGGCGATTTTCGCTCACATTCCTTACAGAAATACCTCAGGGACTAACCCGCATAATCAGAATATAAATGTCCCACTTGGTCTAGAAAACATATATAAATCCACTACAAATGGTGACCCCGCCTTTGAACAGGCTTAACACGGAGCATTTCGTTCCCTCTTATGAAGCTAGTGGATTTCAGGGAACCACTGCGGGCGTGCGACCCCCGCCGGGCCTCTACGCCCCACATCTCACTCAACATCCCTCTACACAAAGTGGCTTTCGAGCACTTTTAGAGGAAATGGGAGATTATCGAAGAATATCGATCGTGCACTCGCCGAGTTCGATCAATACTGCGTGCGAAAACACCTGAGAACGCAGAACGAATGCTTCTCAGCTATATACAAGTGGGTACCAGAAGAAATGAGGGAAGCTATCGACTCAGCTTACCTCACGGCACCCCACGCACCTTATGAAGAGGCAATACAGCGAGAATACGGGTTGTCCTTACAGGACAGGCTCCTCGCACTCGAGGACCCCGCATCTCTCGCCAAAAAACCCAGCACCAAGTTGTACTCTAAAGCTGTTGGGTACTTCTCAGAGGCTCTGATCACTCAGAAGTGGATCGAAACTCTACCTATCGAAGCACGAGGTATGGTCGCAGCTCAGCCTACCACAAACCGCCCGGCTCGACCTAGCTGATACGCTACACGCGTACAAAACAGAGAACCCCTCTCTCAACATACGAGGAGTAGAATCTACTCCGAAACCCATGAAAACTGGTTTCAAAAAGGCCCTCTCACAACAAGCTGAAAACCCAAACCAGTAGAGAGTAGGCCTCACAAACCGACGGCCTATGTCTGTCGAAACCACGCACGTTTCGGTAGCGAAACTCGCAAATGTGCAGACCCAGAACACTGCACTTGGAAGGCAAACACTGCCTCCAAAACTAGCAAAAAGGCAGCGCCTATAAGCCAGCCTAAAACCTGGGTTTCAAACGAAAATACTCAGAGATCGGTACAAGAAAGTACCGTTCCAACCTCCGACGTAGAGAGTTCGGAAAACGAATAACTGCCAGTGTATCTGAGCCTATACACCGGCAGTCTAATGAGTATAAAAGGCTTTTTTTCAAGTGCAAGCTAAATGGCATGAATTTCTCATCGACACGGGAGCAGAAGTGAACATTCTGCCCCACATGTCACCAAAAAATTGGGCTTAAAAATTCGTAAGTCCAACGTAAAGCTCACAGCAGCTAACGGAGCCCCTATAGACACACTAGGGCGTGCGGACACGACAATTAACATCGGCCTCGGAGACATGACCACCGATTTTATGATCACGAAAGTTGATCAGCGATCCTCGGTATACTTCCTCGAGTCTTGGGATATCGGAATACGGGTCAAACACAAATACATTTATAAAGATAAAATAAAAAGCTATGCCGATCAAAAAATAGCTGCAGTCATGAACAAAAAATTCACTGACGAACAAATAGCAGCTACTATCCCTCATCGTGACAACAGAACCAAAGGACGTGCAAATCACGGAGGACGTAAACATTCGCTCTATCATTGAAAAATACAATGATAAAATGAGCAAACTTCAAGGGAAGTGGAAAAACAACGGGGTTTACCACCGTATAACCACGGAAGGAACACCAGTACACTTCCGAGCAAGACCCATGGCGGGCGAAAAACGGGCTCAAGTCAAAAGTACTTTTGACAAAATGCTTTCCGAAGGCATAATTGCACCATCAGATTCCGAATGGGCATCCCCGTTACACTGTGTGCCAAAAAAAAGACGGGTCATGGAGAATCACCGGCGACTACCGTTTCCTGAACGCGAAAACGAAGAAAGACGCCTACCCTCCTCCTCACATTCGCTCTTTCCAAGCGAATTTACATGATACACAAATCTATTCGACAAGAGAATTTTTCCATTATGGAAGAAACGACTCATGTGCCAATTTATTGCCACCACAATGCAGTGCAAAAATGTATCCACTTTGTAATTTTCCTAGCATTTCTTTGAGAACACTAAAACCATTTGAACGTTACGAGATAGCAACTTCCAACCAATTTATTCTCGATTCCATCCGGGACACAATACGGAGACAACGTTTGGGGAACAATTGATGCGGCTCTCGCCCGTCGTTCTGTGAATGACAGCGGGCGCTAGTTGAAAGACGCTGAAGCCTGGATGGAGTCCCATCCCTCAGCCATACTGCCTACATTCGCTCTTTTGGATTCGTCCTTGTGCTCTCTTGCTAGCATCTACACCTATATTTTCAATATGAAGAAAAATTCGAGAAAGATATTCATCAAACTGCATATATCCGGAGGTAAATTGCGTTTACAGTAATAATAATACAGGCCGACATGTTAACATTGTAGAGCGGTGGGGCTTACGTTCCTTGTTGATGGCCGTGCGTAGTATTTATCTCCTATTTCGGAGCCAGCAGTTACAGACATTTTGCTGAGCGTATTGAATAGGTTTTCTCTGAATGTAGAGTTTCAGATAATATGGAAAAATGTTCAAATGATCTTTTGGATACGTTCTTGTGCTTACTTGCTCCATCTATCTTTTCAATACGGGGAAAGATTCGAGAAGGATATATTCATCAACCTGCATTACTTTTACACAGAGGTAAATTGCGCATA
The DNA here is from genome assembly GCA_030762985.1 of Adelphocoris suturalis. Classification (NCBI taxonomy): domain Eukaryota; kingdom Metazoa; phylum Arthropoda; class Insecta; order Hemiptera; family Miridae; genus Adelphocoris; species Adelphocoris suturalis. The sequence continues at coordinate 119,677,744 of CM061043.1, read as the reverse complement.
TAATAATATAGCTCGACTGAATGATGAACAATGGTGACAAATTAGCCTTCTTTTTTTTAAATTTAATTAATTAATTATTTATTTATTTTATTTACTTATCCATTATTATTTTATTTATTATTATTATTATTTTTTTAGCATGGAACTTGCATTATTCATGACCTAACTGCCTGAAAACGTGGCAGGTATCGAGGCACGGTATCAAGTTAGTAAAGACATGTTGTTAGGCAAAAACATTCGAAAGTTGAGACCCAATGTGTACTAGGTTGTAGCTTTAGCTGCTAGTTACTTGTAAAGATAACTTGAAAAGGTAAACTTGAAATTTAATAGGAAGTCTCTCTGAAACATTAAGATACAAATGAAATGACAAACTCCGTCTTGTTCGGTTGAGTGGTCTAAATTCTCTTCTCTTCACACAATAACATTGAAATTTAACAGGGAGGCTCTCAAGAACAACATGTGACGAATGAAATGGCGGGTTCCAGTCTAATCAGCTAAGTGGGCTGATATCTTTCCTGTTCATCCTAAAACGTTGAAATTTAATGGAGAACCTCTCCAGGATATCTAGAGACGAATGACATGTGACGGGCTCTGTTCTGATCAGCTGAATGAGCTAAATTTTCCCCTGTTCACATCAACATTTCCCCTGTTCACATGAACATTTTTTCAAGAATAATATGGAAATACTTCATAATATAATATTCATAGTGTAATACTGACCTCTTGATGATCCGCCACAAATCCAACTGTGGAGGTCCTCTGCTCGAAAGTGTCTTCGTCCGTATTGGTGAACGTGATAGGGCTCGTTTCCGACATTCCAAAGGCTGACTGTCAAGAACATAACGACTCAAGATATTATATTCTATCATATTTCAAGATTTTATAGTCATGAAACTATGGGAGGTATTGAGGCTTAAAACATAATAGTTTCACTTTATGTTTTTTACTTTGTTTTGTTGGTTCTGGCCGATTTTTTGTGTTTGCATACATTTTGTGTGATTTATTACCTTATTATGTTGTATTTATATTGTAATGGGTGCACTGTATGGCTAGTCTAGTACAATAGAAACTCTTATCAGTTGCTGAGCATGGTAACAGTGATGCCATTAGAGATAGACGAAAAAGTTGTTGAGTTGATTTATAATGCTGGATTTGTTGACCTAGTTGTTGTTGTGGTTCTTACATTTGGGGGCCCCGGGATCGTTTCATTCAGAAGAACGACGCAAAAGAATCTGAAGGTCAACAACCGGAAGCATGGGAAAGACTGAATTTGGATGTACAAGATCCTTACTAGAATCGAGAATTCAGTGAGTCGCCTGTTAGAGCAATAATTAATGACTAGCAGTATGCTAAGAACGAGGACTAGCAGTAATGATGGGTGTTGACATTCACAAACTTTTGTTTCTGCATTTGCTAAGGCCCTGACAATGGCTGTGGAGTGGGAAATGGTGGAAAATTCAAATATTTCGAATGAAGTCTAGAGCAGTGAACCCTGTAAAGTGCCAAAATCGCGCTGTAAAGTTCCTGCGAGAACTCAGCAGGTTCTGAAAACTAGAAAGCGATTTCCATGTCGGAAGTGTCAGGCTTACGGCGTACGAAATAGTTGCCCAACCCGAAACAGTTGGGTGATCAGGTTGAAAGAAAGTAAGATATCTTTACTGCTCGGGTTGTGGAAAAATAGGAGACATGTTACGAAACATGGATCGATAAGTGACACAGAAAAAATAGAAAAACAAAAAGCTATTTTAAACTGGATGAGTCAGAGGAGCCAACTGATAATTCCACAGACTTTGTGGATTCCAAAAAGATTTTGTTAATCAAGTCCACAGGATGGTCTCCAAGTGATGGTCACCATAGAATAGTAAGTTGCGGTGCTTCAGAAAAAGGGTAAGCTATGGTAAATGATAATGTCCACACCAAAATAAATTATAAGTTCAGGAAGTCTAAAAAAAGAAGAGATGACGGGAATGTCTGAGGTCAGGCCTGAAGAGGACAAATAAACAAATCTATTGTTTTTCACGGATTTGTCTTAGAATGGTCTGCAACGTATTTGTATTCGGTTATTTTTCTCTCCCGTGCTTGGGTGTCCCCACCTCCCCCAGGATCAATTACAGTCTCTCTATCTAATACATACACGAAGCCTCTCACAATTACCTAGCTTTAAAGGGACGTCCTGAAAACACTACCTTGGTATGTCTATTTCAAAAGTGTTATGACCTCCCAGAAGTCAACACCATATGTAAACAAGTAGAATGTGAAGAGAATAAAGAAACCAGGAAGAGAAATACAAAGGACGGGGAAAACCCAAGTTAATGGTGCCACTACCTTCCTACCTGCCCCGATGGGCGAGGGACAGGGAAGGAGGGCTTTATAAGGGCTATGCCCACAACACTAAGACTCACTCGTCCTGGGTATCGCTCTTGGTAAACTTCCTAAAACCTCCGTGTATTCAATTCAACAACCTTTTCGTTTTACTTAAAAACTCAAAACTTTCAAACTGATGAAATTGGATGGGCTAACGCTCGGGGCCATTTCATCACGTCCAACAGCAAACTAAAACCTTTTCGTTTTACTTAAAAACTCAAAACTTTCAAACTGATGAAATTGGATGGGCTAACGCTCGGGGCCATTTCATCACGTCCAACAGCAAACTAAAATCACTCTACACATCTTTATCTACGTAATTGGATGGGTAAACCTACCCGGGGCCATTACGTGATAAAATACAAAATTTGGTTAGCTCCCATTAACTTATAAAAATTGGATAGGTCACTCGACCCGGGGCCATTTTTATAAGTTATCAAAAACTCACGCACAGAATTCTGAGCGCCCGATTCTCCTACTAACTCGTAAAATTGGATGGGTATCAACCCGGGGCCATTTTACGAACTTAGTAAATAAAAATCTATATAATTCGCTTTACGCGAATTATCAATACAAGCTCCCTTCTTGTTCTATTGTCGTTTATGTATTGGATGGGACACTAAGTCTCGGGGCCATATATGAATAAACAGTAGAACCAAAATTTTATGACTAATAAAAATAAGTACCCTATAGAGGGAATAATTTAATGTTAGGAAAACTAGAACCTAACAACTGGTAACCCCGACGTTAGAAATTGTACGGCACGTAGCGACTAGCTCCCGCACAAAAATTCAAAACTAAATCTTTTTGGTGACCCCACTTAGCAACAAAACAAAAACTCATATAACGAAAAGTAATCTTAAAATTTTGCATACAAATTTCCAATTACCATGACGACCCCCCCAGAGACGACGTGTTCCGTGTCACCAACTCATACAAAACTTCCGGAGTTTTCATACAGTGACCCAAGCTTATGGTTCGTACAAGTGGATGCAGCTTTCGCGGCCGATCGAATTACCGCAAACTCCACAAAATTCAACAAAGTGCTCGCCTCGTTGCCATTGGAAGTACTGAAGACCGTCTCCGACCTTGCCGCCTCCGACTCGGACGCCTACACCAAGCTTCAGGACCGCCTCATCACTACATACGGTGACACGGAGACGAAACGTTTAAACAACCTCCTCTCATCAGCACACGCAGGAGGCCAGAAACCCTCACTGATACTCAATGCTTTAAGGTACGAGGCCTCGGCCGACTTTCCTGCCAATTTGTTGAAAATTCTCTGGTTTAACAATCTACCCCAACGTATTCGAGAATTACTGGCTGCATCCACAGAAACTGAGCTGAGCAAATTAGCAACAATTGCCGATCGTATTTTTGAAGCAACATCCCCGTCTATCAACAAAGTAGATGACCCCATGGAAAATATTTCAAGACAAATTCTCAATTTACAACAACAACTCAACCGCCTTACGGATAATCAACCTCGGGGACGCTCACCTTCACCTAGAAGACAAACTTCAAATTATCGGAATCGATCTGCATCCCCAAACACACGTTCCTCGAGACATCGCAGTCCTACCCCTAAAAACAAAAATGGATTTTGTTATTTTCACACTAATTGGGGAAAGAAAGCCCGTAAATGTCAGAATCCTTGCTCGTGGGCGGGAAACGAACGAGAGTAGCTACCACGGCGGGAGTAGCTATCTCCAAACCTTCCATCCGCCTGTACGTCTCATGCTCAAATTTAAATACCACTTTCTTAGTGGACAGCGGAGCTCAGGTTTCAATAATACCTAACTCCATTTGCAAACGAAGACAACCACGACGAGGATCACTGGTAGCCGCTAATAATACCCCACTTACTTCCTACGGAACCGTATCAACTACACTAATAATTGATAAGGAGAAATTCCCGTGGACATTTACGGTAGCTGACATTTCACACGCCATACTGGGTGCGGACTTCTTATGCCACTACAACTTGTTGCCAGATCTCAGGAACAAACGCCTCATACGACAAGAATGCGGTTCATCCCTCCAAGCACATACAGCTGCGGTGCACAATTCATGCACACCCCAACAACTCGTTGACCAATATAACCCGCCCGATTCATACATCGATCCAGGTGTTGTTCATCACATTGATACCCATGGCGCACCAACCCACGCTAAAGCTCGTAGATTGCCCCCCAATAAACTTCGGGCTGTGAAGGCGGAATTTGATATGATGTTAAAAAAAGGAATAATCAGACCATCCAAATCTCCATGGGCCAGCCCACTCCATGTGGTTGAAAAACCAGATGGCTCGTTACGACCCTGTGGGGACTACAGGCAACTAAACACCAAAACAGTGCCTGACAAATACGCGGTCCCCAATATACGGGACGCTAACACCCTCCTCCATGGTGCTACGATTTTTTCAACGTTAGACATCCAAAAAGCCTTCCATCACATACCTATCAACGAAGAAGATATTAAGAAAACTGCAATAATTACGCCATTCGGTCTTTTTGAATTTTTAAGAATGGGCTTTGGGTTGCGAAATGCAGCACAATCATGGCAACGATTCATGGATCAAATACTGAGAGGTCTTGACTTTGTTTTCGCATATTTAGATGACGTGTTAATTTTCTCACATAACATAGAACAACACACGGAACACTTACGAGAGGTTCTCAGACGATTCGCTCTTCATGGCTTACATTTGAACAAAAATAAATGTACCATTGCAGAAAAAGAGATCAAATTCTTGGGGCATACTATTTCCTCTAAAGGTCTGAAACCATTAGAGGAAAAAGTCAAGACCATACAACAATTCCCGTTGCCGGCTACATTTGAAAAACTCAGACGATTCCTCGGAATGATTAACTTTTACCGAAGATGCTTACCACACGCTGCTGATATACAGAAGCCACTTCACACCCTTCTGCATAATACAAAAAAAAAAGACAAACAACCAATACCTTGGACGGAAGAAACACGTCTGGCTTTCGAGAAAACAAAACAGCAACTCGCTACGGCAGCCTTACTCTTCCACCCTAGCCCTGACAAGACTTTAGTTCTCCACACGGACGCAAGCGATACAGGAATTGGCGCTGTCTTACAGCAGAAGTCGGAAAAAGGGATCCTACAACCCTTAGGATTCTTTTCTCGCACATTATCAAGAACTTAAATGAAATACGCCGCCTTCGACCGGGAACTGCTTGGTGTTTACGAAGCTATAAAACATTTCAGAGATCAAATTGAAGGCCGAGAATTACAAGTGATAACAGATCACAAACCTCTAGTTCATGCTATGGCACAAAATCCTAAAACCGCGTCCCCCAGGCGAATTCGACAACTAACGTTCATCAGCCAATTTACTACAAATATTACATATACAAAGGGTTCTGACAACGAAGCAGCAGACGCACTATCACGCGTTGACACTGTCGACTTCACGGATATAGCGCGCCAAATTCAGGAGCAGCAATCTGCAGACACAACGTTAACTCAGTTTCAAGAAAGATACCCCAATAAACTCATAAAACATAATATTGGCGGTTACGAGTTATGGTGCACAGCTGACGATGAGAGACTCCCCTATCTGCCACCCTCTCTTCGATACGCAGCATTCAAACATTTGCATAATATCTCACACCCAGGCGTAAGGGCTACAAGGAACCTGGTTAAAAGCAGATACTTCTGGCCTTGCATAAACAAGGAAATTACTACTTGGGCCAGAGCATGCACTACGTGTCAAGAAGTTAAAATAACAAGACACACCAAAACTCCGTTACAAAGCTTTCCTGATTCACTACCCCTACAACATCTACATGTGGACATCGTTGGTCCACTCCCGGCTTCAAATGGACACACATACTGCGTCACAATGATTGATAGAAACACGTCTTGGATGGAGTGCATACCAACGTCTAATATTTCGGCCGAAAATGTAGCCCAAATTGTTCTACACAATTGGGTTGCTAGATACGGAGCACCAGCCACAATCACTTCAGATCAGGGCCGACAGTTCGAATCAGCATTATTCCAAGATCTCGTACAACGACTCGGTATCAAACATATCAGGACAACGGCTTATCATCCACAATCAAACGGAAAACTGGAACGCTGGCATCGTAGACTAAAGTCAGCACTATCAGCATACCCTGAGCCTACCAAATGGGCGCAAAATCTACCAACCGTCCTATTGGGCCTCAGAGCCATACCTAACCTCGATGATGGCCTATCTCCAGCTCAACGCCTATTTAAAACAAACATACGATTACCTACAGATCTCATAAATCCCGGCCCCAAGGAACACACTACTCCGGCTTCACGCATTAAAAACAGTATTAAAAACGTGGGAAAAGTATTCATACCACAAGATTTATCAAAATCTAAGCATATATACCTACTTGAACCAGTTAAACCTCCGGCGTTGACATCTCACTACACAGGACCTCACGAAGTAATAAAACGATCAGACAAAACTATTACCATAAAAATTAATGGTGAAAAACATGTAGTTTCCACTGACAGATGCAAACCAGCATACACACTTGATACGGCCGATACAACTAGGCACAGTAAAGCCCGACCTTCAACATCCATTCACAAACAGGTACCTAAACCATTAATTAACAGTCCCACCACCCAGCCCCGCAGGTCCCCACGGCTACTTAAGCGCGTGACCTTCGCGGTACCTGCACAGTCCATCTCAAGTGTTCAACCATGTCAGAGCTCCCAATCAGCCTATGCGACGTCCAGATGGAATACAAGTACGTTAAATACGTACTCTCCAACCCTGTCACGCCGATCCCGGACCACCCCATCGACGCCCGTGAAGCCAGGCACACACAGCAAAATACACCATCGATCCACGTCTCTCCGTTGCCTGATAGAAAGCCAGAGGCAGGAAACAAAGAAAACTGTGGACGAAATAATCTCGCACGCCGCCACAAAATCGATGATAGGGATCAACTCCGACGAGGAGTCCTACAACCTAAACAACTCCCAGAAATACCACAACACAAACCGGTGCAAATTGCACCAATATTTGACGAGGAGTACGACCCGGAAGCCCCGGAGATGTCCACTGCCAAAACCAACTACAACGCAAATAGAAAAAGGTTGCAGAGGATGAAGAAGTCTGGCCTCAACGAAATTAGATTCTGACGACGGCAAATTCAGCCAGCAATTGTATAATAGTTAATACATATAAAAAAAAAAAAAAAATAAAATAATAATAATGATAAAACATGTTTAATTATACTAATAGCATAGTAAGTGTACATAGACCATTGTAAAAAAAAAAAAAAAACATTGCATTACTACATATAACATAATAAGTGTACATAGACCATTGCATTAGTACATTTAACATAGTTAGACCATATCAGGTCCGCCATTTAGTATGTAATCAGACGCCTCACGCAACTTGAAATGTTCAGACGCCTCACGTCAAAATTACAAACACTTGAAAAGTCAAACGCCTCGGTCAAAATATAACAGTTGCTCGATGTAATTCTTTAAATTGTTCAGACGCCTCACGTCACAGCAATCACATTTAACATTGTTCAGACGCATCACGTCACAACATCGGCACAAGATTCCACTCTCCAGGTATAAAATTAGCACAACCTTTGTTACACCAAAATAGTCTCTCAACCTTAGCCTATATCGGATTATAGTACTTTCACTTTCTATTATTATCTCCAATTCTAGGGGGGCATGTGTTATGACCTCCCAGAAGTCAACACCATATGTAAACAAGTAGAATGTGAAGAGAATAAAGAAACCAGGAAGAGAAATACAAAGGACGGGGAAAACCCAAGTTAATGGTGCCACTACCTTCCTACCTGCCCCGATGGGCGAGGGACAGGGAAGGAGGGCTTTATAAGGGCTATGCCCACAACACTAAGACTCACTCGTCCTGGGTATCGCTCTTGGTAAACTTCCTAAGACCTCCGTGTATTCAATTCAACAACCTTTTCGTTTTACTTAAAAACTCAAAACTTTCAAACTGATGAAATTGGATGGGCTAACGCTCGGGGCCATTTCATCACGTCCAACAGCAAACTAAAACCTTTTCGTTTTACTTAAAAACTCAAAACTTTCAAACTGATGAAATTGGATGGGCTAACGCTCGGGGCCATTTCATCACGTCCAACAGCAAACTAAAATCACTCTACACATCTTTATCTACGTAATTGGATGGGTAAACCTACCCGGGGCCATTACGTGATAAAATACAAAATTTGGTTAGCTCCCATTAACTTATAAAAATTGGATAGGTCACTCGACCCGGGGCCATTTTTATAAGTTATCAAAAACTCACGCACAGAATTCTGAGCGCCCGATTCTCCTACTAACTCGTAAAATTGGATGGGTATCAACCCGGGGCCATTTTACGAACTTAGTAAATAAAAATCTATATAATTCGCTTTACGCGAATTATCAATACAAGCTCCCTTCTTGTTCTATTGTCGTTTATGTATTGGATGGGACACTAAGTCTCGGGGCCATATATGAATAAACAGTAGAACCAAAATTTTATGACTAATAAAAATAAGTACCCTATAGAGGGAATAATTTAATGTTAGGAAAACTAGAACCTAACAAAAAGCTTCTGAGATCCCGATTTTTTAAACATTTCAACCTGATAATTCTATCCTTCAGGGTTGATCTAAAGTGAATCCGAAATTACAGGCACATCTCTGGCCTGACGGATGACTGTTGACCCAAGCTTCATGAACTTTAGTATTGTAGTTTGGGAGAAAAGCTCTGGACGGACAGACGGACTTTTTTTTCGATTTGAGGAATCTTGAAAATATTTTGATGGTGTTGGCTTTTTTTTCCCCATAGTCGATTTCAATAGTTCATTATGTATTGAAAATAATAATTCAAAATTATCTCTTGCAAACGTGAGCCAAGAACTAAAATATACCTGTATATTTGAACAATTGAAGATTCGTGAGATTTCCGTGAAGAGCTGAGGCGTACAGAGGGCTCCACCGCTTACAACCACTTTGAATCCTTTAAGACCGTCTTCTAATTCTTTATTCTTCTTTGCGCTCAATTCTTCATTGATGACTTCGCAGACGTCCACATACATCGTGGGCGTACCGTAGATCGCTGAGCACCTTGAATCATCAAACTAATAACAGATTATGTTCGGTTGATACAGCTTGAAAGTTAAGGGCTACAACATAATTAAACTACGTAGGAACAAAAAAAATGTACTGTTTCCGTATGCTACTTACAAGGCCTCTAATGTTGTGGTATGCTATCTACCGTACTTGCCACTGTTTCGGTAGCAAAATTCCTCTTCTACATTGGGGGGAAAAAAAAACGCTTAAAATAAACTCACCTTCGATGGTCTTTCTTCTTCCTTTTTACTTTCGATGAAATTTCTCGCTTTATAATGGGAAGAAGAGTCGCCCTATCACGTGTTTCAACGATAAATAATCGTCTTTCCAGCGCACCACTATGCCGACAACAAAGGCCGAACACCCAGGGTCCTTGGACTCGGGACCCATAGTACTATTGTCTGCAGATTGTGTGTCGTAAATTGCTGTCATCATCTTCATCTGCGGAGTCAACGACTGCTTGACGTGCGCAAGTTCAACCAGTCAACGACTGTTTCTGTGCTCCTTACTCGTCTTATACTGCTTAAATTAGCCCGATACCAGACCAGTTCTACGATGACACAGCGACAGCCTACTAGGTGACCTCCAATTCACATCTCTCTACGTGAAAATTATTATTCTCCATCCGCACGGAGGAAAATGTTTGGCATCCTCATTTCGTGAATCTCAAAAACATACTTGGTTTTTACAAGTTCATCATTACTTAGTTACTGTCCCGCTAACGGCTCGTCTTTAAACATTCTTTATGTTCACTACCGCACGGTTCACCATCTCAAATTTCTTCACACACTCTCGATTCACGCACCTGGACCCCCTTTTCTGTCAAAGTCTTAACACACGTTTCGTCTCCATAAATTACGTTTTTCCCGTTATTATTCGTTATGACCTGTTGTCGTAGAGTAGCTTGTCGTTAAAACAATACCGAACGCAAAAAATATCTACAAACAATACCTTCCCATTCCGACCAACTTATAGATAGCATATCAAAACACTCGAACCCACGCGAAGATATTGACACGGTTCCTGCAGATTCCCATTTCGGTGTAGGTAGATAGCTTACAAAAACAGTACGGCAAAACTCGATACCTTTGAGGAATGCAGGAATGCTCCCTAATTTAAGATTAAAAACAGCTTTTACAATCAGGAAATATAAATGCCACATAATTGCAAAACTGGTACTTTTATTATTGAAATCGTACTCACGTACTCACCCACTTGTACTCACTTGTGTTTGGCTAGAGCTTGTACGGTGCTGTTCTTGTTGAATGACGGGCCTGGGAGGACTAGCGTGGCCCCGTGATCTACGCCACTTACGATCCCCAAAACCGTACCGAATACATGGAAAAACGGTACTTGGTGACAAATGGAAGACACCTTTAAACATACCATTAGCTTTAAGTTAAGTTAAATTTTATAATAAGCTAGCTGTGTATAAATAACTAGTTAAAGGGTAAATGTACCAGTTATTGGATAGGGCCCAGTTATTGTACACTTCGTCGTAATGATTAGATTAACAAGCGTTCTGGCAGTAGTTTCTGTAAATTTTTACATTATTTTTAAAATTTTGTAGTTGCAGCAACTACCCTTGATGGTAATACTGTGCCTTGGTGATCTAAATTTTAGTTTTCCGCGTTCAGTGCTGTCTGAAAGTTCAGACTGTGAAGGTGTAAAGCTTCTTCTGAATTCGGTAAGCATTTTTTGTCTCTTCTCTCTTGCTTTAGACTTTATGATTCGTTTCTAGACGACCGAAGAGACCTATGTGCATTCCAAATTTCAGCTTCATAGGTTGAATAGCAAAGAACTTAGATCCGGATCTCGCTCAACTGATCTTGGGAGGGGTGCTTTAGATTCCACGATTCGTTTTTAGACGTCTCAAGGGTTCTCCATTTCAAAGTTCAGCTTCATAGGTGGAAAAGCAATGAAATCAGGTCCGCCGCTACTTTAGTCTCGTTTTTTCGCGACGTTATTATTCGTTCCAGGCTAAAACATTACATCAACGAAACTGACGTGATTTATCACTTATCTCCCGAAATGGATGGCCAAGAAGCTCAGTAAACAAATGAATACAAAATGGTGTTGGTGTCATTTACATTCCGTTCTTTGTATTAAGCCAGGATTTTATAGTACCTCTAAGTTATCTTGATACACCCTGATTGTGTACCGTTCACCACAAAAGGGGTAGTGGCTGGTTACGTAGGTAAAATAAAAGCGAAAAGTAAAAATATTCAGTTTATGAAAAAATACAAACCTGATTGTGGAACCCACATCGTTTTCCAAAGAAATGCGCATTATTCGCTGCTCCAAAATGTGACAGTACTGCAGCCTTTGGGGTTCCAGTGGTTCCCTGAAAATATAATGAAAGTACCTAGTGGTTATGAAATGTAAAGAGGGTTACGAAAATATAGAAATATGAATAAGTAAGTGTTCAGAGAAGATCAAGTAGCTGAAAAGTAAAGATGTCGATAATGTAAATAAATTATTCACCGTCATTACCAATTGTAATTATTTAATTTATTTGATTACAATAACCAGCGCACAGTTCTTATGAAAGAAGGCACTCACGGAAGTGAACTGGATGTTGAAAGGCTTGTCTGGATCAAGTTTCTTACTGATTTCGTTTAAATTCGTTGTGGAAGACGTAGAGTTGAGGAGATCATCGTACTTGAACGAACCTCTGCCAAAAAGGAAAAGATTTTCTCACGGTAACATTATAATGCACAACATAGCAAAGAAGTAAACTTGTTCATAGAGTGAGTGTAGTGGGTTCTTTATATTGAACGCCTGCATTTCGAGGAATAGATTAAACCAGTAGAACGTACGTGTATTGCGACGTTGATCTGAGTAAACCTTGCTGATTTTGATAAAGAGCTAAACTGCTTTGATACCTAATATACCACAAATTTGTGGAGCGGTTAGATTGTTTTATACGAAAATTCGCTAACATGTTTTATTGCAAACAAAAACCAAATTATAATTTTTTTAACGAGCAAGGCTGCTAATAAATGGGTCCTCCAGCGCCCAAAGATGACCTACCAGAGGAATTTCAAAATTTTCACATTTATCCATCTTTTTCCATTTTTACATATTTTTCATCAATTTTCATTTTTTTAGGCTCTAAATAGAACATTAAATGTGTTTTTACCACCCCCGCCCCTCCCCCCTCCCATTATGACACCGTCACCTGTAGGTGACATTGGGCACCCGAGCAAATAAGAAGGCAAATGAACTAAACAAGTGGTTTCTGATCTGAAAACGTTTTATTCTTACGAATGTACACAATATCAATTCCCTATTTGGTTGTGTAGAACGGCATCGAAGAGTAACGGCTGTGCGTTCCCTATTTGAAAATTAAACAATATGTAGAAAATGGTATGGAGTATAAAAAGTAACTTCAAGGGTTGGTCAATTTGCGATGATAGTCATACCAACAATGGATATGCAAACCTACAGCACATTTTTCACACATAAAACGAGTTTGCTTCCATCAATTCGATAACTTCATCAGAATACGAATATGATATGAAATGAAATGTAGGTACTTGTAAAGCACATGAAAATCCTACTTGTCATGCCAACAAAATGAGAATAACGAGCTGAACATTGAAAACAGTAACCCAAAACACGTAACATGAACGTGAATTGCCAATGCCGAGCTCCTGCAACAGATGAACGTTTAAGTTGCTACAGTGCACAACGTCACCTGCGGGTGACACTCCATTTTTACAGCTCATTTTTCCTTCCAAACAAGGTACATTCACGAATATTTTAACAGATCTCGTTTACATAACTATCTAACTACACAAAAATGTGAAAGCAGTTGGAATACAAACCGTTTTTTGGGCATGGTGAACGAAAAACGAGAGCTAACTCAGCAGGCGCCAGAAAATGGTGATAAGACAAACTTTGGAAGGTCATTGTCTGATCCATAGGTTTCAAAACGAACTTTTTGTTGGTTTTCTGTGTTCATGGATACTTAAAGGAGGTGAAAATATGCTAATCAAGCAGCCAAACCATTACCAGCAGTATTTAAACGTCATCAAATAAGCGTCACCTGTAGGTGACATTGGGCGCTGGGGGGTTAATATAGAAAACGTCAACATCTTATATTAATAAAAAATAAAAATAAAAATTAAAAATTAAAATAAATAAATAAATAAAATTCTAATATCACACGGTTAATTTTTAGTAGTTTTGTTGTTTATTTTTATCAAGTTTCGAGCTCATGTTGATTGCTTTCTCACTACCGAAGGTATGGGAGCTTTCTGTTCGTGCAAGAAGTTGGAAAAATGTGTGTCCTCCACAATCAACATTTTCGCTGGCATTTAGCGAATTTTCGTAGAAAATGAAACTATAACAATGGCTCCAAAATTTTTAAAATCCAAATATTAGATAATTTTCTTCATTGAAATCCGTTTTGAGGCATTTTGAAACGAATCCTGGAGTTTAACGCTTTTTTATACATGTGTATTTACGAGTACCTATCTATTTATTTATGTGTCATTCCAGACGATAAATCTCTTTAGGATTGAGATACGAATTCCGTTCTTTGGCCAAAAAATCAAGCTTTCCAAATGAAAGGATGAGTTCCTTGGCCAGCACATTTTGATCACTTTAAATTTGTCCAATTTCGAAAAATGTGCTGAAAAAATCACTAAAGTAGCAAAAACGGCTAAAAATTATTAAATTTATATTTTTTAACAGAATATTGCTCCAATAAAGATTAATAATAGCACCTTCGAAAATTGTTGTACAAAATTATGCTAAAAATGTACCTAAATTTCATTAAAATGTGCTCAAAAATCGGTAAAAACTGAAGAAAAAAGTTTAAAATCCAAAATGTCACACTATTCTATTACTTCTATTACACTATTTGACGAACTACTCTAGGAAAAGGTAAGCCTCAATCACTCAATATTGGTTTTCAAATTTCGCAATTACCGGGTAAACGACATCGTACGAACTCGGGTGAGTGACAATAGCTGGTTACGAAAATAGCAGTCAAGTGACAATATTGGCGTTCATTTTCGGTGGTTTTAAACTGATTATTGCGAAGTAATTCATTACAGATTTATAGGAGCAAAAACCATGCAAGCGACAGAATGACTCTTACCTGGTTCCAGCAAAGTGCAATAAATCACTAAGTGTAGTAAAATTCAATAGACCGGTATGTAAATAACATGAGACGTTCTCGAACAATCAAGTCGAGTCCTGAGATTCTAGACCCTGACTTGCTCTTTAGTTCGACTACCCCCCACGTGGCATTCCCAGCGCTGCAGTCGTCATGAGTTTTACACAGATCAGTTTTTGCTTACATCAGTGGTCTGGATGCTCGCTACGCTCACATCTCAAAAATACATAACATCGAGCAGTCAATCCCTTAGTAAAAATTCTGCTTAGTTGGACAAATAGATTAGTATCAGCTGGTGGACGTTATTGAACAAAATAATGATTATATTTGCATGAAGCTCTTAATAAATGCCTGTGAGTATGCGTGTATTATGTGCGTGTGTGTCTATGTGTATAGATGTGTGTGAGTTTATAATGATACATTATATAAATTTTAACATAAAATATATATCTAAATTGAATAGAAAATAAAAATAATGGCATTTCAACAGTTTACATATGCAGAGAATAATATTCGCATACAGCTCTTAATAAACGTTGTCCATATTCAGGATTGATTCGTAATACTTTATATTTGGCCCTCGTCGCAGAAAAATCATGATGCACGGCCTCCATAGCCTGTTCACTGTAAACGCCGAGGCTATTTCCGTGTTTGGTACAAAATCCTTCCACATGAAAGAAAACTGTGTGAACTTTTGAAGTGACGGGACACGGGAATATCCAAAGATAAATATGATGCTTTGAATTCATTGATGTATTCAATGAATTTTGGATCCAGCCTGACTGAGAAAGATGCTTTGACAACTTCATTGAACTTCTGGAAAGCATCAACATATTTTAAACAACCTATGATACAGTTTGAACAACGCAACAAATCAAGTTTCTGTAGCAAAAAGCAGCAACTATTTCCTTTTAACGAAGGCCTCCCATGGGTAACACCTTGTTCTCTCACATGTCCAATGAATATGAAGCCGAAGCTCTTCTTTGGGCAGAGCGCTGTAGTGTTCAGCGTGAAATGACCCAAGGGAGCATATTCCTTTCGTTCAAAGGAAATAGTTGCCGCATTTTGCTACGGAAACTTGATTTGTTTCGTTGTTCAAACTGTAGCATAGGTTGTTTAAAATACGATGATGCTTTCCAGAAGTTCAATGCAGTTGTCAAAGCATCTTTATCAGTCAGGCTGGATCCAAAATTCATTGAATACGTCAATGAATTCAAAGCAACATCGGCAACGGTTTTCTCTCATGTGGAAGAATCTTGTACCAAACACGGAAATGGCCTCGGCTTTTACAGTGAACAGGCTATGGAGGCCGCTCATCATGATTTTTCTGCGACGTGGGCCAAATATAAAATATTGCGAATCAATCCTGAATATGGACAACGTTTATTAAGAGCTGTATGCGAATATAATTCTTTTCATATGTAAACTGTTGAAATGCCATCATTTTTATTTTCTATTCAATTTAGATATATATTTTATGTTAAAATTTATATTATAAACTCACACACAAGCGTACAAATTGACACACTCGCATAATACACGCATGCTCACAGGCATTTATTAAGAGCTTCATGCAAATATAATCATTATTTTGTTCAATAAAATGTTGTCATTCTTGTTTTTCTAATTATATTTTATCACGAAATAGATCAGAACTATGAAACTAGATGAAGATTCTATTGTATAATGACACATATATATAATAAATAATATTTTTTTCTGAATTTTGGCGATTAAAGTATCAATTAAAAAGTTAAAAACTGAATTAAAAAAAAAAAAAAAAAAAAAAAAAAAAAAAAACGGCTCAATGCTTGATTTCAGTTATAACAACGATAACACGGCGGCTGGAGCGCTGGGAATGTCGCGCGGTGGGAAGTCGAACTAAAGAGCAAGTCAGGGTACCTATAGAGTCCAGTGACGACTTGATTGTTCAATAACGTCTCATTGTAACTGACATATCGGCAGATTATACCCGTATTTGGTCACAAGAATCCTATAGAAAACAATATTGGAGATAACTTGCCAAAATTTCAGCAGAATCGGCAGACCCTAAATAGACCTCCAGTACTTAATACTTTGAGACTTGAAAACTTTTAATGCATTTATCCTCAAATTTGAAATGTGTCACTTGCCTGATGATTGCGTTACACCGCCCATTCATCCGCTCGGGATTAAAAAATAATGGATGGAACTTCTCTCCTTCACAATTAAAATTTAATTTGTAAAATAATTTAGATAGGTACCTTTATACTATAAATTAGCAGCAGACTCATCGCCTGACAACAGGCCAAGCCTATCTTCAGGCAGCACCTACCATTTAGGAGTCCGAATTAAGAATGTATTTTGTGCTATCTTATGTTGTAATATGCATGTAAAAAAGGAGGATGCAAATAAATTACTCTACTCTACTCTATTCTATTCTATTCTCTGTAATCGGTAGGAGAAACCCCTTAGCTAGATACTTACGAAAGGTTCTCATCGGTAGCTAATATGACGAATTTCAATTCCGGGAGAAGCTTGCTGGAAATAGGAGATGAAGCGGGGGTGGCATTCAGCTCTGGGATGACTCTTGACAGCAGCTGATGATAGTTGGTCGTTTTATACATCAAATCTGCAACTATTGCCTTCACACCCACCTTTTTTAACGTGAAAAGCACCTCGTCCTTCTCATAGTTGGGGTTGAGCCCAGTCTGTAAAAGATGGCACAATAAATGTAACTGTGGAACAGTGTAATACATAACATTTTTTTTTTTACGTTTCCTTACAATTCTCTCTGATATGATGGAAAAACTACACGTGGTAAATCTTTTCGAACATTACACATCTATATGGGTCATTCTCATTTCATCTGCCGCTTTGGGGCGTTTGAGAACCTCAGTGACGTGAAATATGAAAATGTTCGAAAATGAGGTTAGATCGGCAAATACTACTCTTTGAACATTGCTGATTTTTGTTCCATAGATGAACAGTGAGTTTTTCATTGATGTATTTTATATGTTTTTTGGTATTAAAAAACAGGATATCCAACTCATGAGTGTTACCAGATTCCAAAAATTGATTTCTGTAAATTGGATGATGTGGCTAAATTGTTGTCGGGGATCAAGTAAGTACAAAAGAATTACGTTCAAACGTAATATTCAGATTCCACGGAATTCATGTTGAAAGCAGTGTAATTGAGCTTAAATCTCGGGAGTGTTACCCTATTAGTGTTACCGTAATATCAGGAGTGTTACCCATCCCTTGGTCACACTCCTGAGAAGTTACACTCATGAGAATTTCCGATAAAAACGGCGTCACACAGGATGATGGAGTGAAAAAACTCGGGGATGGCTACTGTTTGAAACCTGTCACCAAGCAGTATGGTTGTTGATATAGGATTATTTTGTTTAGGCACCAACAACACTCGTAATTTGTGTAACACTCATGATTGAAAATAAAAATACTCAACATGTTTTTAGACTTCTTTCGCTGTGAAAACTGCTGCAACTCCAAGCACTCCACTACAGTCTCACATCTTCAACTGGACAATATAACCTTCAAATCTGACTGTTTCCCGCCATTTTCCATCAGCTTTCTTGATCGCAAAAATAATTACACTCCTGAGGTCCCATTGAAAAGAGATATGGGGGACTGACTGAAAAACTAGTTTTTCACGGGTTGGGAAAAATCTTAAAAATGTAAATCCTTACTCTAAATAAAGAGGAGCCAACTTACTGCAGCTAGTAACCCTGGCCAGTTCTAGATTGTCATTGTTCTTTGTTTCGTAACTTCCTAACTTCTACTTAGGTGTTAGGTAGGAGGGGACAGTAACACTCATGAGTTTCCAGGATTTCAGATTTCATTCACTCTGTATTGGTTAAAGGGGATTTTGGGAAGTCAAATTATTACTTCGTTGATCTCTCAACTTATACTACCCTATTTTCCCCAAAATCACTAGTTTTGGTCAAGAATTGTGAGAATTCGTCGTCGGGGACATGAAAGCGGCAAATGAAATGAGAATGATCCATGTAGAAAATTTGCATTCTAAAATTGTGGCGTTACTAGAATCCACTCACTACATGTGAGGGTTCCTCTAGCCTGTATTGACTCACCTAACCATGTAAACCCTTCCTTGTGTCTTCTTCTTTTTATATCAATGTATGAGTAATACTTGACCAGCAGGTAACTGAACATTAAATACAAGCAATATTTTAGACATGGGAAGAAATGAGAGCAAAATCTCGGCGATAATGTGCAGACGACACAATCTGAGTTCGTTTCAGAAAAAATACGTTTTCTTGCAAACTCTTTTGGCAATTTGATAACAAATCAAATTGCTTGACCCTTCGTTATTTTTTATTTTATTATTAATATTTTTATTTATTTATTATTATTATTAGTATTATTATTATTATTTTTTTCTTTTTGGAGTTGAAAACTGTATCCTTATTGAGGGCGTGATTTTGGCAGCTGCCGTCCGCGCGACGAAATGGCTTACTGTACCCTTTACATGATCTTTGTACGCAACACCTAGAGATAATATACCACTTCACGAATATTAAATCTCACTAATATTACTCACCAAAATTAAACCAGCTTTAGCGGCCGCCATAGCCGTCACGTACCAGTGAACTGAATTGCCACCGAGAACAGCGATCCGGTCACCAGGCTCCATCCCCATCCTCAACAGCGCAGATCCAAGTCGTTCAGCCTGAGAAGTTTCAGCACGTAATTAAATCACAAGTAGTAATAATCAGTAATTGAGTATGATCGTAGTTTTAGTTGGCTAGCGCCCGTCCAGACTCCTCGGCGTGTCCTACTTCGAGTTGCCACAACCTATACTTCTATAGTTATATACGCATGTTTATATTTCTCGATTTGAGCTCCTATCTATTCAAATAGTTATTGCCTTAATAATATCATTATCTAAGTACGTACGAAAAGTCGAGAGGATATGTTATTAAATATGCGTAGGAAAAGCTTTGGTATTAACACACAAATATGACCTTGAAAAAAACATATTCATGCCTCGAACGAACGCCGGCGCCGTACCCACCACAAGCCGCGGCGCCGCCGCCTCCACTCATTCCCCCCCCCGCTCACACCCCCCCCCCCCCCCCCTCTCCACCCATCGTGACCCCCTGCCAGGCGTGCTCGCGTCGAAAAAGACACGTTTTTGCCCGTTTTTGGCCCATAGCATCTATGCGAGTAAAGCGATCGGGATGGTTAAACGTTAGGACCAACTAGACCCGTCGTAGTTTTAGGAGGGGTAGGGTGGGCAGAGCCCCTCCATCAACCATAGAGGATGCAGAATTTCGTTTTATGGATACAATGAAAATTAATAATTGTAACCTTCTATTTTTAGTACCTACTTCTTCAATTAGATAATGTAATTCGCAAAACACTATATAGATGAGCCCGGACTCGCCGCTAACCTTAGACACCAAAAGGCTGGTGTATCTTTCACTTATCCGGCCGATCTGGAGCTACTCGTGTGGGTTGTGGGGATGTGCTGCTGCACCTCACATAAACAAAATCCAAGTCACACAAAATCGGGTGCTAAGGATGATAACAGGTGCTCCTTGGTATGTGCACAACTCGAGGCTGCACGCTGACCTCGACATCCCCCTAGTGAACACCGTCATCAAAGAAATGTACAAGTCTCTGAATAGAAGTATGATGCAACATGAAAACCCGTTAATAGCCTCATCCGAATCAGCAACACCTCCCTCTACAGCAAGAAGATTAAAACGGAAGAGGCCCCAAGACTCACTACTCCAACCTGCGAACTAAAATTACCCAACTTAAATTATTATTACGAAAAGAAAAAAAAAAGTTCCTTATGTAAAGTTCCTATAAATGTTTTCAATTCAAACAAACTTATTTATTCGTACAAACTTTCGTTATCTTGTTATATTCTTTATTATATTAACTATACTAATTAACTATATTATACTATTTATTAACTGATTAGGGGTTGTACCCAACCTCAAGTAACATATTAATTAAATTTATTTACTATAAACAATTATTATCAAAACTGTATAATCATTGAGTTGATAATAAAGTTGAAAATTATATTTAAAAAAAAAAAAAAAAAAAAAAAAAAAAAAAAAAAAAAAAAAAAACTATAGTTTTATAGGAATCTGCTTGCCTAGAAACTTTAGACGGTCTTAGAAATAAAGAAATTCTTATTAGGTTCATTTGTGTGAGGGCAAAATGGCGTGGATATTATAGAGTCCCACGGAGAGTAATAAAAAACACCTAGTCACGAAACGGAATGTGGATACTACAAACTGAAATCAAAGCGTTCCCCACTACCTTCTGGAGCTAGCCCATATGCGATGTTTTCCTAGAAAAATAGCTCAGTATCCGCAAAAATTCCCCTAGAACTGCCCCTGCTTTTCACTGCCTACCTGATAACGCTTGGATCTTCGATCCAAAACAGTTTCCCTAATGAACTTCTTTAATTAATTGTTGATTATTGGTATACCGTACATATCATACCATTTACACGTATTAAATTCCAGTTAAAATAAAGCAAAAAATTGATAGAAGACTACAATGGTGATTGAAATATCTTAATAGAAAAGATTAAAATATTCTATTGTAGCAATATTTATATTCTAAACTATAACTAGGATATTGGTGGTTTGAGTTTGTTTACATTTTGTTTTGTTTCTCGCAATTGGTTTCCTGTCTCGTATTTTATTTCACGTACTTATACAATACAATTGTGTGATATTGTTCAGAAAAAGTGTTTTTCGCACTGAAACACCTAACAATTGAGGATAAACCTGTGAGGGAGAAACGTCCACAGATATAATTTTGCAGGCAATAAGTTTAGTATAATTGTATATAATAGACCTCTATTCGTATTTATCGTAGTATTTAATGTTCGGATCAGTTAATATTGTGTACTATTTTCTTCTTATATTATGCTTTAATAATCATTATGTAGGTTTGTGAATATGAAAGCGTTCGTGATTTAAAACCATGACAAAAAGCCATTGAACATGAATATGAATTTTTGGCAGTTAAATATACATTCTTCGTATATTCAATAACAAGTATTAGAAATTAATACTAAAACGATATAATAAAATGAAATCCTTGACTTTTGCCTCTCCGAAAGAAATGGATTAGCTACGCCACTGGTAATAATTGCGGTATTTTGATTTGTTGTTTACTGCTTGTCACCTGTCAACATTCAAGGCCACACATCTGATGCAGGTGTAGTATATTTTGTGTCCGATGGGCACTTCGACTCT
This sequence comes from Adelphocoris suturalis, assembly GCA_030762985.1. NCBI lineage: Eukaryota > Metazoa > Arthropoda > Insecta > Hemiptera > Miridae > Adelphocoris > Adelphocoris suturalis. The sequence continues at coordinate 119,655,869 of CM061043.1, read as the reverse complement.
CCCTTCACTACGGTAGAGCCAAATAATATGTAGAAGTCCTGAAGCAGCCCCAGGGATGGATATCATGCCTTATAAAGTTCTCCAACATTTCCAGTGTATAGGCAGAAAATTCTAGGGCTTTTAAATTCGATGTGGCAAAATGGAGGACCTCCACAAGCATGGGAGGACTACATAGTAGTGACCATTAAAAGTCCTGGAAACATGATGGGCAAGTCTCCTCTTATAGGCCAATGACACTTGCGTCATGTCATTAAAAACACTGAAGGGATTAGTAAAGAACCACTTGATGGTGGGGGTTGGAAAAAGAACAGATTTTTTATCTCAATCCTAAGGAGAGATATCATCTTGATTTATATATATATATATATATATATATATATATATATAATTATTTATTTATTTATATGGAAAAGTGTTTAAATCCCGGAATCCGGAATTTACTACCAACAAGCCAGTTTGGCTTTCGATCCATGCCACAATAACAGTCCTTGCTAAAAAGAGCGATTAAAAAATAAATTTATTTATTAATTTATTACGAAATTTTATTAAAAAATTTTAATTAATTTTTTACGAAAATGATTTTAAAATCATTCGGAAATGATAAGTCACTGGGAATGTATAAAGTACCTGGTGTTTGACTTCGGAGAATGTTAGATCTTTGTTTTCATGAACGGAGATGAGGGCCTTACGACTTGGCCATCGATCTGCTGCTGAGTCAAGCAACTGGCCAATCGTGAGCGGTCTCAGCGGCTCAGTCCCCGGGTTGTGGAAGTATGCCGCTCCACTGAAACATCAAACGTGATTTGCATTTGAATCCTGATATTTTTCTTGTAAGGGAAGCAACTTTTGCGAAACAGCACTGTATTTCGAATGATTTGCTTTAGTTTTAAAAAAGTTCCAGTCATGCAGCATGTTCGTATGAGCGAATTTTCTTAAATCAACACCTTTCGTAATGTGTATATAATTTCTTAGATTGTATTGAAATTCGAGCAACTTCAGTACAAAGGCATTGTTGAAAACGCTGCAAATTATTTAAAAAAAGGTTTATTATTTCTATGTTAGATAGCCCTTCTTCGCAAATCATTGGTCTATGGTAAATTATTAACCCCCATACCAGAACATGGCGCAACGTCCCTCCCAAAAGGGTTACACTTCCATGAAGAATTTTACGCTTCACAGTGAATGTTAAAGAAAAGGTCGATAGGTTCAGGAAAGAATATAGGTTCAGAGGCCCCTCAGCTGATCAGTTTTCCTCCGTACCTCGCAAGTGTTTCCGAATGGGACTCTTGGGAAACACTTGCGAGGTACGGAGGAAAACTGATCAGCTGAGGGGCCTCTGAACCTATATTCTTTCCTTACCTATCCTATCCTTACCCATCAAAATAACACCACCGTGAGTCGATTGGGAAAGAAATTAGCCTCAGAGGTTTCGAAGATGATCTGAGTTCCTCCATACTTTGTAATAATTGTGTTCCAGATCTACAAAACGGAGCTATATTTCAGGTTTCAGCATCATAAGTCGATTAAAAAACAAATTAGGCTCAGAAGCCCCACAGCTTATCATTGTGGGCTGATATTGGATTCTTGATATTACGGAGGAGGTCCATTTCAAATTGGAACATCTACATTTTTATAGTCCCCCTGATTTCACTTTAACGTTATTCAAGTAAGGAGGTACCTAACAACTCTAAACAACATGAATGTACTCATAGATCTTGAAATGGTTTTGATAATCATCAAAAATCCTTACCGGAATACAGTCATTCGAGATGTGGGTAACTAAAACTTCGAAATCGGTCATTTAAGAACGGGGAAACGACGCTTGAAGTAATTTACGTTAGTGCATGCGCAGAATGGAGTAATGATTTGAGAAAAATGAAATAGGTAGGGGACAATCTATACAGCCCGACTCGCACACTTCCAGGAAATGCCATCCCGATCTGATGAATACAAGAAATTAAATTTGTTCCTGGGATTACACTTTCGCTACTAATGATGCAATCATGTTGAAATTAATATGAAATAATTACATCGTCGTCCCCAACAATGCACCCAATTTGAGAAAGATTGGACGACCAGGGCGTAAAAAATTATGCTTGAGGTAATTTATGTTAGTAGTGTAAACCTATACACTTACATTAGAACGCTCATTAAAATTGACATGATCATCCTGGAGCTGCTTTTTCGTATAAAAGCGCACGAAAGGAACTGAGATATGGTTGATTTTAAGCTCCAAACCGCCCTATCCTAAAGCTTTTTCACTTGGAAACGCACACACACAGTAAAATTACATGATGCCTGCTATTTAGTAATTAAAAAAGGAAAAAAAAAAAAAAAAAAAAAAAAACCATCAAAATCTGATGAAGACTGGAAAAATTAAACTCGTTCCTGGGATTGCACTTTCAGGCATGCGCAGGAGCTATATACGGGGTTTAATATTTATAGACCAAATCTGCGCAGAAGGGTACACAGAAATAATTAACCTTTGTGTAAAAAAAACAAGGAAAAAAACTTGAAAAGTGACTAGGAAGAGAGAATTAAAATAATTGATATTGTGAACATGATTGCAACCGCTTGTTAATTTTGATGATTTCATTGAGCTGGTGTTTCGATGATTTGATTCATAGCAGGTGATCCGAATATTGCGAGAACGGTTTGATTTGTGAAGCGGTGGTTAAAAACGCTTGCATATGAGTCTGCAACACATTGGGACATTTTATATCTTTAGTTGAAGACAAGTATGTGTTGCAGACTCGTATGCAAGCTTTAAGAGCCACTCATCTGATCCGGACCCTGGGCATCGTCACGTAAATGTCCTAAAGAGGCTACATGCGAAATTACAGCTTCCTAGAGTGTAAAGTATAGAAATTACCTATTAAAATAATTTAACCACCGCTTCACAAATCTAACCGTTCTCGCAATATTTGGAACACCTGCTATGAATCAAATAATCGAAACGCCAGCTCAATGAAATTATCGGAAATTAACAAGCGGTGGCAATCATGTTCACAATATCAATTATTGAGAATGATCACCTGAGTGTACACAATTATTCAAATAACCTTGCTCATAACTCAGCTTGTTGGCTACGCACTTCGCAGTAGTTAACATAATATGGTTGGATAAATCGAGAGCTTTCGAACGAATGGTCAACGAATTTTGTGGGATGAAAAACGACGAAGTACCATTTCCCTAGCAACGACTCGGTTGTAAGTGGAAATCATCAAAATATTTTCGTGAGCAATTTTCCGTGACGTTTTTTTACTTTATGTGCCATAGCAAAAACATGAAATGTCAAAATGTACTGACTCCGCTGAGGTTCTGTAGTGTCTGTTGCTCTGGCCATTGAGCTACGATCACTTGTATACCAATTTAAGCAACGCATCATTTTTTCGTTTTCTCGGGCCTGGAAGTCTGATGGTTTTTCCGAAGTTCTAGCCCTTATAGAAAACGAACGGTTCAACCTACAGCGTTGCGGATATGATGGGCTCTATCATGATCAGCTGAGTGAGCTAAATTCTCTCTTGCTCACTCTAGGAAGTTGAAATTTGATAGGGTGACTCTTTGGGACTATATTTGTATAAAATGACCCGCAGATATGGGGTCCGTGTAACGCACGGGTAACCGGCTAGTATGTTATAAATACATTGAGAAAAATGACATTTATAGTGAATAACGTTAAAGTTTTATCTGTAAAAATAATTAAAAAATTGTATACCTACTACGCAATGGTGCAATCAATGTTGAATTTTGCCATCTCTTATTGGTTGGGACTTATAGGAGCGTCATAGAACCGTTATTTATTTTACAGAAGAAAATATTAAAAATCGGTTTGTACCACGAATAGATTTTAAATCTCCCGCCACGTTTGAATTTGCGTGGTACTCCCATAGTGGGACTCCGCATGCAACAGCTCCACCGATAATTATTCTGAAGACTGCTGTAATGCAATTACTTCTTCGCAACCTGATACCTACCTTTTTTTTATTGTTTAAATGAATGGAAATTATATTTAGTGGGTAAATGAAGAATTTTATTTTCCCAACACACCTCAGAGCAGCTGCCGCCTACAGCATTCCCGACACAACTGCTTGTTTTCTTTGTCTTCTCGTCTGCGTTCCGTACATGCCATATAGTCTCCCGAATTTTACCTTTTTATATAAAATCCTCCCGTGAAGTTGAATGGTTTTAATAACCAGTTCAGTTGCCGTAAAAACAAGTCTCTCTTACCGCTGTCTCCACGATCTTCCGACTTCAGAGATCCTCGAGTTCTGGTGAAAGAACTTCGCCTTTTGGGTAAGCATTGTCCACCAAACCCTTGGCTGTTCTTCTCAAGTTTATTTCCTTCAAGAATTCAACCATTTCGTTTATTCTGTAGCAGATCCGTCGAAGTCATCAACGACCAAGACTTTTGCCTGGTGGAGAACATTCTTTGGGAAAATTCACCGCAACACCCCCCACGATAGTCTACTCTACATCGAAAATTCTACGTGAGGCGAATCAACTACCGTACCGGTATGTCCCGCAATTTAGACTTGATCAGACGTCCAAAATACTTATGTGAGAACGTGCAAAGAATAAGCATATTTCGTTTATTTTATCAGTTTTAGATACCTACCTACCACCTACCTACAGACTGGTTATCTCTGGGATTTGGAAGCCTGCCGTCCGTCCTATCCCTTCCTCACCTACAGTTCTTACCTACAGCAATAACGTATAAAATAGAATATATTGTTGAGTATTTCCACGATCGTCGGAATTTAAGTAAGTGTCAGTGTTACACTTTACCACGAACTAGTGATTTTGTACAATACATAGGTAACTTCCCGAATTTAACTTCGTATCTTTACCGTATTACCGCATTTATTATACCTGCGACATTCCGAACCCTGAGTATTTCCGATTTTCCTGTATATATATATTTTTGTAAACAAGCAAATTTATTTTCTTTTATTTTAGCGAAATAAAATTCGCTAATAACAAGATATAAGAGTTCATGTTTGAATGTTATATCCTTGGGTTCATCCCCACTCTTGAAGTTTAGTTTTATTTTGTCACAGGTTTCAATAAACAGAGAAGAAAACCAATGTATAATTTGTTTAAAGATCTTCAAATTTTCAGTTTAAATCAATTACATACCTACTTACGGTATGTGCAGATACATCCTAAAGAATAAGGAAGAAAAGACAATTTGTTGAGGTTCCCTAAAGGGAAGCCTTAAAGAATGGATCTCCCTAGAATTAGATCGGCTTTTTTAGAACAAAATACAAAATGTTACTAACATTTAATTATCTATTCGAAATTTTTTTTAATCGCGATTCACATCCAATTCATAGATTATTAATCATAATTAAGAATAATATTTTTAAGCTAATGAAGTCCAATTATGAATTTAAGTATCCTACATATGCCTTCTAGTTATAACTAAAAAGAATAGGTAGGTAATTGTTCAAAAAATTGTAGTTTCTGGTAGCACGAATTAAATTAAGAACTGTCCAATTAGGGTTATCGACATGAATGCATGCCAACACAAGCTATAGGCTTAATAGACATACATTTCCCTTCAGTTTTTGAATTCAGTTTAAAAATCATTATAACAATTACTCTTTGCTCTTGTTTCGCTTATATTGTAATGAGTATAATATGGGTATAATATTATGTAACACGAATGTACCTACTTATAAGAAGACGCTTATTCATCTCATTCACATTACTACTAGTGCAATATCAGAAACCTGTATTTTTTTATAAATATTAAAAAAAAAACACCTAACATTACAGAGGGATCAGTGGTTAATTTTAAGTACTGTTATAATAAATTTCACATAGAAATTATTATCTTGTTATATTATGTTTTATATTTTATTAAAACTACCTAGACTTATACCTATACTTATACTTGAAATGTTGTTCTCAAACCTGAGTTTTCGAAAGATGACCAGCGAAATACCAATTCCTTTCCTATGTAGCATCGTAAAAACAAACAACACAAATACCGGGAAACACTAGATATCAGTTTCAACTGCCTTTGATAATGTGATATAAACCGCTACTTTCGATACGGCACAGACCGCCTCGGGCGATCCATTCAACTCCGGCGGCCAGGCTTGAATGACGGGAGTGAGTTGACGGGAATTACATATAATAGCTGGCCAGACAACTAGTGACCTTGTAACTCTTCGTAGCTGTACCAACCTTATCACATCAAACCTAATCTGGCCCATAAACATGACCGCATGAGTTTTTACTTCTAATGGTATCTAAGGAACAATTCAGATGTTATCTTCATGATTTAACCGACAGTATTGGCATTAGACACCTATTAATGGAAATCAAGACTCAAGATCACCGTTTCATTTGAATAATTCGTCGTTCATACCAAAATGTTTTTATCCATATTAGGTATTCCATATAATTAATTTAACCAGACAGGCTGGGAGGAGAAGATCCATCCCTTTTCCCGGCTCGATTTAGAATATAGCCAACTGGCCAAATTTGGCCAGTACTGGACAAACTGGTACGAACAGTGTTGCTCGAAATTAGAAATTTCGTACTACGGATTCAGATTCTACGCTAAATTTCATGAATGTTAGACCCCTCACCCGATTATTTATGTCAATTCGAAAACTGTCAAAAATTAATAGTGATGCCCGCATTTTAATAATTATTCTCCACACGGAATTCCACGGTTAAGATTATTTTGAATATATTTGAAGCTCAACACTTTCAAATTGTGGAGAAAATAGGAGTTTTAAGTTTCAATGGCACTCTAAAATTCAATTTAAAAACATGAATATGCTTTAGCCGTACACGACTCACTCCTCGTCGATTCTCTGAACCCGACCCCCCATCAGCCTCTGAACTCTGTTTATCATTCTGCCATCAATCCTAAAACATGGAATCATGTTTTTAGCTCCTCGCTCTCACTTTATTATAGAAATGCTCACGACCACTGAGCTCTTGTGAGATGATGATCTCCTAATAGAAACTCGCGAGTAAACATTCACTTTATTATAGAAATGATCACGACGATTGAGCTCTTGTGAGATGATGATCTCCTAATAGAAACTCGCGAGTAAACATTCACTTTATTATAGAAAGAGGCTAAAGAGGCTACATACGAAATTACAGCTTCCTAGAGTGTAAAGTATAGAAATTACCTATTAAAATAATTTAACCACCGCTTCACAAATCTAACCGTTCTCGCAATATTCGGATCACCTGCTATGAATCACATAATCGAAACACCAGCTCAATGAAATCATCAGAAATTAACAAGCGGTTGCAATCATGTTCACAATATCAATAATTGAGAATGATCACCTGTGTGTAAACAATTATTCATATAACCATGCTCATAACTCAGCTTGTTGGCCACGCACTTCGCAGTAGTTAATATAGTATGGTTGGATAAATCGAGAGCTTTCGAACGAATGGTCAACGAATTTTGTGGGATGAAAAACGACGAAGTATCATATCCCTAGCAACGACTCGGTTGTAAGCGGAAATCATCACAATTACTGGCGCTACTTTCGTTGCACTCTCGTGGGACATTTTTCGGTAGTTAGGTCACGGCTAAAGCATATTCATGCTAAAACTGGAGTATTTGACGTAATAAGTAGTTTGTAGCCATGTGTCAAGAATAGTTTTTGAAAACATCTTATTTCGGGCTTAATTGTTGGCCGATTTCGGCAAGTTTTGGAAGCGACGTGAAAATCCTAGTAAGGGGTTCATCATTAATGGAATTTGTCGTAGAATGCGAACATGTAACAAACATATTGGTTAATAATATGACAACAATATAAGTTAATAATATGACAACAATATAAGTTAATAATATGACAACAATATAAGTTAATTAACAATAAGTTAATGCATGCATTACATGGTTGTCCCTATGAATGGATTGTATATAATTTTGGTGAGAATTAAAATAAGAGAAAAATAAAAAAAGTATAATGATTTCTCGGAAATCCCCCCCCCCCCTTCCCACCATTTAACCCTTCACTGACGGTAAATTTTGAACTTCCGAGATTGCATAACTGGACTAAAATCAGGATCGAACAGACAATAAACACAGACCCGAAAAGTCTGATGGATATAATGAAAATATCATGATTTATCATTATTACCCCCTCCAACATGAAATTTGACATTATCCAAAACTACATCAAATTCATAGTTGAACAAAAAAAGAATCTCGAAAATCGGACGAGAATAGTTTAAAAATCATGATTTATCAATATTACCCCCTCCATTCACCTACTCTCTTGATGAAGGTTGAAGATCCTGACATACTCTCCAAAACTATATTGAATTCATAATGGAACAAAATAAAAATCGGTAGAGATTTGTAGCTTGGGCAGTACTTGACCGAATTGGTATGTATCCCCTTTCCTACCTCGGTAGGAAATCCGAAATTTCCTAAGTTCGTTGCACAATTAGACTGAAATTGGAATCACGAGGTTGAGAATTGTAGACTGGGTAGCATCGACCAAATTTGTCAAAAAACACGTTTGTTTGGCTTTACCCCTTCTATTCCCCCTCTTCCTTCTTTAAAGTCAAAATTCGCGAAGTTTGTAGCACAACTAGAATAAAATTGGAATCAAACAAACAAAGAATCTCGGAAATCGGTTGAGAATTGTAGCCTGGGAAATGTCGACAAAATTTGTCACACACACACACACACACATACATACATACGAGTACATACATAAACCTATCTTTTTTTTCACGGATTTGGTCTTAGAATGGTCTGAACCGGATTTGTATGTGGTTATTTGTTTTCTCATGCTTGGCTTGTCCCCCACCTTCCTGGATCAATTTCAATAAGTCGTCCCTCTTAAATATGAAGCCTTGTCTGTACGACCTAGCTTTTGAGGGACGTCCTGAAAATTCCTAAGCCTGTTCCTATTGGGAATAACAATGTATATGTACCATTTTCGCAAGTTTTGGAGCGGTTCGGCCAGTCAGCCATAGTCAAGACTCAAGATGTTTTAGCAATCTAATGGGTGTTGGTATTTTGGTTTATTATTCTCAATAATGAACCTTCGTAATCGACCAAGAAATACATACTTGATGACATTTTTGAACACACGATAGAATGTGTTAACGTGCTTAGTCTATTAGAAACTGATTTTACCGTTGCTATACGATTTAAATCTACTCGACGACGTTCACTGTTCACTCAACTATTATTCAATGGGTATTCATTAGAAACGCAAACATAAAAAATCTTGCATACGAGTTATCAGGGATCTAGGTAGCCCCCCAAGAGGTGGTATTTAATGAGCTATGCTCGGAGTAAATTGGATTTCCAGGGACCTGGATCACCCATCCAACGCCAAACTCAGCTTCTCAAAAACACGAGAAAAAGGCGTGCGACGCCCGTTATTCACCAATGGGGAGACGACAGCGCATTCTCTGAGATCCCGACGGGAACTCTGTCATAGAGTCTGCAAGACCTTTAGACATTTTATGTCTTCACTCCCCCGCCCCCTCGCACCCTTTTCTCGTTGAGAGAATTTTTCTTTCTATTCAGCCCATCATTTCAATCGTCTTTTGATGGTCCAGGGAGTCTCCCCATCAAATTTCAACTTCCTAGGGTGAGCAGGAGAGAATTTAGCTCACTCAGCTGATCAGGAAAGAGCCCATCATTTCAATCGTCTCATGTCCCACAGAGTCTCCATAAATTTGAACTTCCAAGTTTCTCTCCACTCTGATAGTGGTTGCATTCATGTTTACAAAATTAACTGAGACCAGTATGTAAACAATCATTCAGACAACCACGCTTTACCTCAGATTATTGGCCACGAACTGCGCAGTGGTTAACTTGATACGGTTTGGTAAATCGAGAGCTTTCCAACAACTGACAAATAGTTTTTGTACGATGACATTATCTATTTCCACACAAAAAGAGTTACAATGTTTTGAATCGATTTCGATGGTTAGGCCATCATCAGCAACAAACAATACCCGAACACAAATTAGAAAGGACACAGCTTATAAAACCAGAGGTGAAGGAAGATTGAATCCTATTGGTCTAGGGAAAGGACAGGGCCGGAAGGTATAACCAATTAAGTGCAAGTAAAGAGAAGGGGGATTATAGCTAATCAGATAGAGTGAAAGGTCTCATACTCAATATGGTTTCAACAATTTGAAGAGATAATTCCAAGCTCCTCAGAAATGTACTTATCAGTGGTGAAACAAATTGAGGGACATCCTTATTTAAACATTTACCAGATTTGTCACTTTTGATAATTTAGAATTTTTCAAGTACATTCAACATACCACTCTTTGGAGAAAAATGGAGAAATTCTACAGACAGTCTATCTGTCAAATCAAAATTATAACTATGATTGAATTCCTAGAGATGTTCTGCAAATGTAGACTTACCCTTATTTTCCCTGAAATCCTCCTGATTATCGTATATCAGTTGATACCATATGGGATATGTACCCCACAGGTCCCAGGTCCCCCCCCCCCGAGGTGCAATGGAGCCTAAATCCTCGAGAGAGAGGGAGAGAGAGAGAGAGAGAGAGAGAGGGAGTGAGAGGGGGGGGGGGGTGACAGTATCCCATAGGAGATACCACTCGTACTAGTAGCATTTGAGTGCTATATTCGGAGTAGATTGGTTTTCCGGTTCTTGATCACCCATCTATCGCTAAACGCAGCATTTCAAGAACTTGACAATGACACCCGGCGCGATAGCGACGGGCGCGCATTCTCTTGGATTCTGACGGGAACTATCACACTCCTCCCCTTAAAGACATACTTGATTGAAGAGCAAGTATGTAAACCAGGTGGAATAGTTTACTGGTTGAGAACTGATGCTCATTAATAAATAGCTGCATTGGCGATTGAGGATGAGAAAAGAGAAATTAAAACAGGTTGGATTGTCAATGAATCTTCATATGAAGTATTCATTAGGTAATTAACCCCCAATCAAAGATTGGAACAATCGGGAATACACGGTGGCTCAATTATGGAGACTTATACCTTTAGGAAAATAAAATAGATATAAAAATATGTGCCCACGTTGGGGACTTAAATTGGGAAATAATAATTGGGAACTATGCCCTTAAATAAAGAATATATGTATAATAAAGGCAAAGGCCTGATACCATAGGTATGAAAATAGAAATTATATGAGGGGAAAAAATTGCGAAATGATAAGTCAATGACCAATGAATTTATTTATGTACCAAAGGGTAATAATGGGAATTCCTCCTGGAAAACCCGGGCCATGTTTCTTCTGAAACATATTGCCCTCAATAATAGTGGACCTCGATGTACTAGGTATTACCATGCGTAATCCAGGGAACCACGCTCTGCTACCATATCAAAGACTTAGGTACCCCCCAGAGGTGCAATGGGGCCTAAAGAGAGGGAGTGTGTAACAGTATCCCGAGAGATACCACTCGTACTAATAGTATTTATGTGCTATGTTCGGATTCTCTTCTCTGAAGCCATCTATCTCGTTTCGTGCCTAGTAAGCCAACTCATAATTTTTCCATTTTTTATTTTCATTCAGCCTAGTGCTACTTTTCTTTTTTTTTCTTTCACAAAGTTAGTGAAAGTGTTTACTTTCCCTCATTTTCGCCACCTGAGTTTTGCTCCTGTGTTAACAGCCAGGTTTGAGCATAATTTAATTTTCTTTTTTCAGTATTGTGCCTTTTCATTTCCATTTTAGATTAATTTCCCTTTTTCCCAGAGGTTCTGATTTTTCCTTTATTAATTTCCACTGCACATTTGCCTTTTGCCTTTTTCAAACAAGTACAGTTTATTTTTCCCTTATTTATCTATTTTTATTTTCCTATCTATTTATTTTCCTTGTTGCTCAAGTTATTAGGCAATATTTTTCTGGATTAATTTCCAGTGGTAGCAGCACTCTGCTGGGACATTGGGTGTTACTTTCTTCAAAATTGGTCACCCATTGCGACGAGCTCGCACTCTCTTGGATTGTGACGGGAACTGTCACAGTAAGATAAACAGTAGAGATAAAGTTTCCAACCAGGTTAGGAAAAAAAAAACAATGGATGAGTATACCTTATTGTGATGGTGATCATCACATGGTGACATTGTTTATTGTTGTTTGAAAAATCCCGTTGTTACCTGTTAGGTTTTGTGTTGAAAGTTGGTTAACAAAAATAAAAGCTCTATTTCGGCCGTTATTGCTGTAAATTTGTACATTTGGCGCCCAACGTCTTTCGGAACCGACACCCTGTGAGGGAAGTGAGTGTTAGATGCCACGACGCACAGTATCCACTCGAAGAAGACCCGCGGATCCGGATGATGATGGCTCTGTGACCGACAACAGGAATGATGAAGTGTCTCAGAGGGCCAATGCCGTAGGGTCAGATGTTGGAGCTATAAGGAATCAAGTTGGTGAGCTCATGAATAACCTGTCAGAACCTAATACTCAATCTAATGTTCTTGCCCAACGAATTAACACTATAGAGTCCGACATTAGCTTAATCAAAGTACAACTTGATCAACTTCTTGCTGCACTCAACAATCGAACTGTGCAAGAAGTTCACACCCCACCTGGTCGAGTAGAACGCACAGAAAATTTTGTAGTTGATAACCGTCGAACGAGACATGCGAAGTTCCCTAAACCAGCCAAATTTGATGGTTCCATTTCATGGGAGGAGTATAGAACCCAGTTTACCATTATTGCTGATGCTAACAAATGGAATGATAAGGAGAGAGGAGAACACCTAGTAGCTTCACTCTCTGGACCTCCTCTCTTAGTTGTCCATAACCTTCCTAGGCAACACCAATCAAGCTTCCATAAATTGTCGGAAGCATTTCAGTTAAGATTTGGTTCCGAACACCTTACTTCATTGCTTCACTCTCAGTTGCAGGCCCGCAAACAACGTGACTGTGAGACATTGGCTGAATTGGCAACCGACATAGAAAGACTTGCAAGAGGTGCATTTCCCGATTGTCCACCAGAAGCAGTCGAGAGGATTGCAGTAAGGTCTTTCGTTCATGCCATTAGGGATGCCCATGTTAAGTCATCAGTCAGCATTTCATCTCCAGACTCAATTAGAGCAGCCTTGAGCAAAGCTCAAAGACACGAGGTTGAACTTTCATCACCAGCCGAACGTAGAACACACAGTTCAACCAAGCTGGTTCAACCAGCACCAATCCCTGGACCCTCTAGGTGTTATGAATGTAAGGGTTTGGGTCATTTCCGGAGAGAATGCCCTAAACGTACCCAGTCGGAAAACTAGTAATAGCCGAGGCGACGGGCCATGCCGAGGCTAACACTCCGACTTCTGGCCCTGTTGAGAGAGAAAGGAAACAATCGAGTGGTGCTGTTTTTGTTGAAGTCCTGTTAGGAAAACGTGGTTGTGGGATGCTTATTGATACAGGTGCAACTGTATCCATTGTGAGACCAGATGTTGCACGAACCCACGAACTTGTGATTACTGCACCATCCACAAAATCTCTCCAAACTGCAGGGAATAGTAGCATTAGGGTCATTGGAGAATGTTTTGCCAAGGTAAACATTGCCAACATGCAAGTTGAGCATAAATTTCTGGTTTCTGATATTAAAGACAAAGGAATTTTGGGGTTAGATTTTTTGGAACAAATTGGTGCACGATTGGACTTACCTCTCCAAACACTTTCAGTTCAAAACCAAGATGTACCACTCTGTAGAAGATGGCAGTGTGTAGAGCGAGGTCTCCAATTAATAGCCAATACACAAGACTCCTCATGGATTGATACAGCTCTATCTGATTCAGATTTGCCGAAAGAAGATGACAAATACAAATCAGCAAAAGCACTCCTTTCAAAGTATAGCGATATTTTTGCTATAGGGGATCGACCATTAGGAAGGTGTTCCATTGTATCGCACTCCATTGATACTGGAGACGCAAGACCCATTAAGCAAAATCCTAGGAGAATCCCTTATTCCCAGCAACAACATGTTGACCAATTGGTGAAGGAAATGTTAGATCAGGGTGTAATAGAACCATCACAAAGTCCTTGGGCGTCCCCTATAGTTTTAGTCCCAAAAAAAGATGGCTCCTCAAGATTTTGTATTGATTATCGCCGTCTTAACGCTGTTACCAAGAAGGACTCCTATGCCATTCCATGCATTCAAAGCATGCTTGATGCTCTCAGTGGGTCCACCTGGTTCTGCTGCCTTGACCTGAAAAGTGGATATTGGCAAGTCGCAATGAATGAGTCTGACAAAGAAAAAACTGCATTCACTCTGTATGGTAAAGGACTGTGGCAATTCAAGGTCCTACCATTCGGCCTCTCCAATGCTCCAGCTACCTTCCAGAGATTGATGGAGAGAGTCATACCTGCCCATCTTGCCCTTGTTTACCTGGATGACATTATTGTACATGGGAAAGACTTCAATGATGTCATTTATAAATTAGAAGAAGTATTCGAGAGACTTAGGGAAGCAGGATTGCAAATACATCCCAAGAAATGTTCCTTTTTTCGCCAGGAAACTCACTATCTAGGACACATCATATCTGGAAATGGAGTTTGCACAGACCCAAAGAAGACAAAAGCAGTTGAGGAATGGCCTACGCCCAAGAGCAAGACTGAAATCAGGTCATTTATGGGCATGTGCTCTTATTACAGGAGGTTCGTGAAAGATTTTGCAAAGATTGCCCAACCTCTGTACCAACTGATGGATAACCATACTCCTTTTCTTTGGGATCGAAAATGTCATGAAAGCTTCAGCCAACTCAAGAAATCCATGACGTCTTCCCCGATTTTAGCATTTCCTGACTTTCAACAACCTTTTGTTCTCGATTGTGATGCCAGTTCACACTCAGTGGGATCTGTATTATCTCAACAGATTGATGGCGAAGAAAGAGTTGTTGCTTATTTCAGTAAGACTTTAACAGCGCAGCAAAAAAACTATTGTGCAACTAGGAGAGAACTTCTGGCTGCAGTTCTCAGTATTGAACATTTCCATGAGTATCTCTATGGAAGAAAATTCACATTGAGAACTGATCATGCGTCTTTGGTATGGTTGACATCCTTCAAAAGGCCTGAAGGACAATTAGCCAGATGGTTGGAAATGCTCCAGACATATTCATTTGAAATAGTTCACCGATCTGGAAAAAACCACGGAAACGCTGATGGACTTTCAAGACGTCCCTGTGGTGATCAGTGTTCATTCTGTGAGAGGAAGGAAACCCAATTCACAAAGGAGATAAATTTTTTATCCAAAGAAGCAATGGATCCAAAAGCATGGCAGGACAGCGTCATCCAGGAAGTAGTTACCATGTTATGTAAGGGAGTAAGACCAACCCAAGAAACTTTAGCCTCCATGGCCCCCAAAGTAAGGCAACTACTGTCTCGTTGGGACTCCCTGCTGACAAGAGATGGGATATTGTACCACAAGTGGGAGAGGCCCCAGGGAAGAAGTTACTGGCAGGTTGTGGTGCCTGAACATCAAATCCCAGGAGTGTTGCAACAAGCCCATGGTAGTGCAACTGGCGGTCATTTTGGATTCTTGAAAACCCTCGGAAAAGTCCGCCAAAATTATTTTTGGCTTGGTATGGCAGGTGACGTAAAAGCTTGGTGCAAAACTTGTGCAGACTGTCAAAGAATCAAAGGCCCCCACAAGAAAAACCAGGCACCCCTTCAACAAATTATGGTTGGTGGACCTTTTGAAAGACTCGGTATGGACATACTTGGACCATTTCCTAAAACGCAAAGGGATAATCGTTTTGTATTGGTAATCTCAGACTATTTTACTAAATGGCCAGAAGCCATCGCAGTTCCAAACCAAGAGGCTGACACAGTAGCAACAGTTCTCATTGAGGAAGTATTTAGCCGATATGGGATCCCGAATGAAATTCATACAGATCAAGGAAGAAATTTTGAATCCAAATTGATGAATGAAATGGCAAAGGTCCTTGGAGCACGTCACACTCGATCTACACCTCTCCATCCGCAGTCTGGAGGGCTAGTCGAACGTTTGAATCGAACCATCACAAAATACTTGACAGCGTTCATAAGTGCGAAACAAGATAATTGGGACACATTGCTGCCATTATTCCTATTGGCATATCGGAGCTCTCCTCATATCACCACTGGGTTTTCTCCATCACTTATGGTATATGGTCGTGAGCTTCAGTTACCCGAAGAATTAGTACGACCAGCTATAATGGAACCACAGTTTTCAACTAACTACGCATTCCAGTTACGCAAGGCATTGACGGAAATTCGGGAATTTGCTCAGACAAATATGAAACTGCAAATGAAGAGTCAAAAAGAAAGATTTGACCGGCATGCAAAACCTGTGAGCTTCCAGAGCGGGGACTGGGTTTGGCTTCATGAACCCAAGAGAACTATAGGGCGTTGCCCTAAATTACAGCCCCAATGGACAGGACCATGGACCATCGTTCGGAAGAAGAATGATGTGCTGTACCAGGTGCAGCTTGGAAGAACGAAGAAGTTCATTCATGTGAATCGGATGACCCTTGCTGATGTTAAGAGGACGGGGGTAGTGTGATGGTGATCATCACATGGTGACATTGTTTATTGTTGTTTGAAAAATCCCGTTGTTACCTGTTAGGTTTTGTGTTGAAAGTTGGTTAACAAAAAAATAAAAGCTCTATTTCGGCCGTTATTGCTGTAAATTTGTACAGTATTATGGGAAAATGTCTGATAAAATCGGAAAAATTATATCATCGAGAGGTTACAATGTGTGTCTTAAAACTATACATAGTCTTATTAGAGCACTACTAGTTTCTTTTAAAGACAAAATCAATGTTCAGGATAAAAAGTGGGGTTTATAAATTAAAATGTGCTTGCGGCTACGACTATTGCGGTCAAACTGGTAGGGAATTCAGGGAAAGAATGGACGAGCTTCAAAAGAATTTCAGGGAAAATAACGGTAAGTCAACATTTAAGAAACATCTTAAGGAATCCAATCATAGTAACAATTTTGAATTGACATACAGACAGTTTGTAGAATTTCTTCATTTTTGTCCATAGGGGTTTTGTAGAATGTACTTGGAAAATGCTGGTAAATGTTGAAATGAGGATATCCCTCAATATATTTCACCACTAATAAGTACATCGCTATGAAGCTTTGAATTATCTCTTCACACTGTTGAAACCATATTGAGTAAATCTTCTCCTCATTCCATTTTATCTGATTAGCTATAATCCCCCTACACTTTGCTTGCACTTAATTGGTTGTATCTCCCGGCCCTGTTCTTTCCCCCGACCAATAGGATTCAACCTCTGACTAAATAAGCTGTATCCTTCCTAATGTGTCCTGTAGTTATTGTTTTCCCTACTGATGATGGTCTAACTATCGAAATCGATTCAACATTGTTACTCTATATTTTTCGTGGAAATAGACAACGTTTTTTCACTTACTTCCGTTTTTCTGGTTCATTGTTGATACACTTTTTTAAACTAAAATTCTTCTAAAAAGTTTAAGTTCAACGATTTCTAGCCATAAATAATATTCGTTATAATCCAGGAATCGTTTCAAAATGCCTCAAAACGATATTGACGAAGAAAATTATAAAAAAAGTCGGTTTTAAAAATTTCGGAGCCATTGCAACAGCTTCATTTTTTTTAATGTGCCAAAAAGGCATCACTCTCAGCCAATAACACGTACATCATGCATATATATAAGCGTTGAACTCTAGGATTTGTTTCAGGATACCGCAAAACGGATTTCAGTGAAGAAAATTTTGATTTTGAAGGTTTTGGGGCCATTGCAATAGCTTCATTTTTTTAACGAAAATTTGCTAAGAACAATTCGCTACTTTTCTAAAATTTATTTATTTTTTTAAAATAAGGCCGACTAGGAACGTAACATAGATTATGGAAGAGTGAAAATCTGTGAATGAATCTGCTAACCGGTCATCTATAAAGCGGTGGACCATTCATCATGTCTCTTGATCATTGTATTGTCAGTAAAGTAAAATATTTAGCACTATTTAGTGATAACATTCTTGGATTTAATTGTGTCATATACACAATGATTTTAACACCAATAAAACGATATAATGGTCGTTCTATATGGTTCATCTAAGCCGATAGACATAAAACTATTCTGATTGTTGCCATAACGATAACTATTATATTTAGGATTGGTAATAATTACCAGCGCTAAATCAACTTGGACTTCATTTACAAATGCTAATCATGCAGTGGGTCTGACCCTGTGATAATTTCACTATTCCAGTAATTGCACTTATATTATGGTTTATTATTTCTGTTTAGATACCCATTCTACGCACAACACTTGTTAATTGTTGTTTGAAATACGAAGGGTGCTGTAATGAGGACACAAAAATAGAAAATGTCTTTTGAATTTTCATCGTCGTTGGTAGAATTTGGAAGAAATTAGGGTCAGAGCCTAATCACCTGATCATGGTGGCTATGTACATTGCTATTGCAACCCAGCAGTTCCGAAAGCGGCTACATTTCAAATTGCAGAGTATTATTCAGACAGTAGTTTGCTTCAGAGTTTACTCAATTGATGAGGGTGGCTCTGTATTTCTTGCTTCTCAAATTAGTACTTCATTCTGCGCTCGAGTAAACGTAAGAAGTGGTTTTGCTGCCTTCCCGCTTTGTTAAAGGTGTGTCTGTGAACCGGCTCGCTCGCTTCTCGCCTTCAGACCTCAGTCGGTACCCAAGTTTTTTTTTTTCTTTTTCTCCCGATCAAACTGTCCTACCTCAACGTGCTTTTTGTTAAGCTCGTATTACACTTCCGCGTGTTGAAGATAAAGGTTTGTATTTTTGTTTACAGCCCCCACAAGCACGAAACGCACACAAATTGGCCAAAAGAGCCATCGTATTGAGATTTTTATACGCCTGTTTGCTGGCGGCCACACCACCAAATTAATGCATTTTTCAGCTTCCGACCAGGGGTTTTTTTTTTTTTTGTTCCTTTTGGTTTATTATTTCCAATAATAAGCCTATGTGAACGCATAGCAAAAAATTTTTATAACCCCCCCTCAAACTTTTACACTTTACGTTTCAAGGTACGTAGAATCCAAATTTGAAATGCCCGTCCGGCGTCCGCCGTTCGCCATTCACCGTCCGCTGTCCACCGTCCGGGCCATAAAAGGCCTAAGAATTTTTTAAAAAACCCGTTCTTTCGCACATAGACTCCATTTGGGGTCTAGTTGGACCTAACGTTTAACCATCCCGATCGCTTTACTCGCATAGATGCTATGGGTCAAAAACGGGCGAAAAAGTGTCTTTTTCGAGGTTTGAGTGTTAGACTTACGCACGCACGCACGCCTGGCACGCTTGGCAGGGGATCACGGTGGGTGGTGAGAAGGGGGTGAGCGGGGGGTGGAGTGAGAGGAAGAACAGAGGTGGATACTAGAAAAGAGACTGGCGAAAGCACCAGAGCATGCTGGTTACTATAACTGGCTATCTGATTCAGAAATAATAAACCATTATGTAATAATTTGCAGCGTTTTTTAATTACTAAATAGCAGGCATCATATAATTTTACTGTGTGTGTGCGTTTCCAAGTGAAAAAGCTTTAGGATAGGCCGGTTCGGAGCTTAAAATCAACCATATCTCAGTTACTTTCGTGCGTTTTTATACGAAAAAGCAGCTCCAGGATGATGACGTCAGTTTTAATGAGCGTTCTAATGTAAGTGTATAGGTTTACACTACTAACATAAATTACCTCAAGCATAATTTTTTTACGTCCTGGTCGTCCAATCTCTCTCAAATTTGGTGCATTGTTGGGGACGATGATATAATTATTTCATATTAATTTCAACATGATTGCATCGTTAGTAGCGAAAGTGTAATCCCAGGAACAAGTTTAATTTCTTGTATTCATCAGATTGGGATGGCATTTCCTGGGAATGTGCTGGTCAGGCTGTAGAACGTTTCCTACCAATTTAATTTTTCTCAAATCATTACCCCATTCTGCGCATGCGCTAACGTAAATTACTTCAAACATCATTTTCCCGTTACCTAAGTGACCGATTTCGACGTTTTATGTTACCTACATCTTGACTGACTACGTTCCGCTATTGAGTTTTCAATATTTATTATAACCATTTCAATGATCTATACATTTATGTTAATTCAGTTGGTAGGTACATACCTACTTACTTAAATATCGTTATACAGAGATAAGGGACTATTAAAATATACATGTTTTAATTAATTGTTAATTTTCTCTTTGCAAGTGCAATTTGAAATGGTCCTCCTTTGTAATATCTGTAATATCAAGAATTCAATATCAAAGCACACTGATCAGCTGTGAGACCTGTGTGCCTAATTTGTTTCGTAAACGACTTATAATGCTGAAACTTGAGATGTAGCTCCTTTTTGGAAATTTGGAATACAATTACAAAGTAGGGATGGACTCAGATCAGCTTTGGAGAATCTGAGGCTAATTTCTTTAAATTACGAGGTATGAAGGGGCAATACTCAGCTGTGAGGCCTCTGAACCTATAATCTTTCCTTATCTATCGACCTGTTTATTTATTTATTTATTTTTATTTTATTGTAAAGCGTAAACCCCTTTTGAGAGGCACGATACTCCATGTTCTGATCATATATTATATGCGGGGTTTGATAATTATAGACCAATAATTATAGACACAGAAATAATAAAACTTTGTGTAATAATTTGGAGCTTTTTTCAATAATGATCCTTTATAATCGACCAAGAAAAGAGATTTTTAACCCCCCCTCTGAAAATTGTTGGTTTGCATTTTAAGATGCGTAAAATCATAAAAAGTCCAGTCATGCAGCATGACCCCATGAGCGAATTTTTGAAGAGTAAACTCATCAGTTGTGATTACGTCAGTCTTGTGCGAGAGCTCGTTGGAATAACATCGGAGCGACCTCCCGCAATAAAGGTTTATTACACTGATGTTTCGCTTCGCGTTTGGGAATGTTTATTTAGTGGCATGACCGACAAGGCCGACGCTGTTGGCGAGCAGACGCTCCAGGACATTGTTGATCAAACAAAGCAAGAGTTATTGCAACACCGCATAATAACAAGAGCCTTCCCGATCGCTGACCCCAACGTAAGTGATGCTTTCAATCATTTGTACTCTATTATAACTGCCTTATGCGATTACCTCAGTCAAGCTAACGATCATATTGTTAAATTAAATGGAAATCAAAAGGAAAAACAAAGGACATCGGAACTGACTCAACCCAACGTCCTTACATCCTACAGTACGGACGAAGATGAATTGTCGAGAGAAACTGACTGGATCCTAAAAAGGGCTCGCAAGAAGCGTAAGGCTCGGCGTTCTCCGGAGGTTGAATGGCCTACCAACACGCCTAAGACTGACAAGGACGTATCCAAGGTAGAAATGATTAAGCCTAAAAAGGACCCTCCTCCACCACCCATAAATGTTGTAGGGCTAAAGAGCTACGCAGCCCTCAAAGATATGTTACTGAATATCCCTAGAGAGCAATTCAAGGTCACTGCTCTCAATAATAACGTTTGGAAAATAAACGTAGATTCAAGATCTAATTGGAAACTGATCACAGACAAATTACGTTCAGATAAAAAACAGTGGTACACATATCAAGATAAAGCAGACAGACCTATTAAGGTCATGGCTAGAGGTTTACATGAAACATGTGAGAAAACTGACATTATTGGAGACCTTAAGGAGCAAGGTCTTGCCATCCTGGATGTTACCAACATTCTCAAGAAAGAGAAAAGGAAAAATGATAGTGGTGAAATTGTAACCATCCATAAACCTCTTCCTCTCTTTATGTTAACCTTCGACAAAAATGAGGATGTAAACAAAATCTATAGTATTAAGGCCATTCTCAACATAATTGTGAAGATTGAGCCGGTGAAAAAAACTTCTAAACTCATTCCCCAATGTAAGAATTGCCAGTCATACATGCATACCCAATCCTACTGCGGGAAGGAATCTGCTTGTGTGAAATGTGCTGGAAAGCATAAAACTTCTGAATGTACCCTGAACAAAGCGGATTCCCCAAATGTGTCAACTGCAAAGGGAATCATCCAGCAAATTATCGAGGATGCGAGGTAGCTAAGGAGCTACAAAGAATGAGAAACAAAATTACTAAACCCCAACTGAAAGAACAGACCAAGCGCGATGCTTCAGTTGAGAGGAATTTTAATAGGCGGAAATCGCTTACTACAACCATGACAGGAGCAACTACTTCAAAGGTTTCATATGCTACCGTTGCTAAAAAAGAGGTTAATGTGTCGAACACAGAAAAAATGCTGGCACAGATACTGGAAAGACTGGATGAACAAAAACATACCAATAAACAGTTATTTGAAAGAATAACTAAGCTAGAAAAAGGACTTACTAGCTATGGACTAATTTAATGGGACCGACTTTAAGAATAGCAACACGGAATGCGAACGGATTGCTAAATCACATTAAGGAAGTCGAATTATTTCTCCACTCCAACAAGATAGACATCTTACTTATTTCTGAAACCCATTTCACTCGGACGTCATACATCAAAATAAGAGGATTCACGTGTTATCATACGTTACACCCAAGTAATAAAGCTAGAGGAGGTTCGGCAATTCTCATTAAAGCTAACATCGCTCACCATGAAGAACCAAAAATCGAAGAGGAAAAAATGCAGGTAACTTCGGTCAAGGTACAACTCAATAATAAAAGCTTTAGTATAGCCGCAATATACTGTCCCCCCAGGTTTAACTTAAAGAAAGATGATTATACGGTCCTTCTTAAATCGCTTGGTAACAACTTTATAATAGGAGGTGACTACAATGCCAAAAATACCTTCTGGGGTTCGCGATTAACCACGGCTAAAGGTAAAGAGTTGTATGAAGCAGCAGCTTCTTTCAAGTGCGACTTCCTCTCAACTGGAAGGCCTACATACTGGCCCACGGATGCTAACAAAACCCCAGACCTAATAGACTTCTTTATAAGCAAAGGTATCTCAAGTGGTTACATAAATCTAGAGGACAGCGATGACCTACCCTCTGACCACTCGCCTGTCATAATAACAATCAGTGAAAAAGTAATCATTAGTGAAAATTCTCCGAGTTTATTCAATAGAAATACTTGCTGGTCCTGTTTCCGGCAGCAATTGGAAACATCGATCGACCTTAAAGTTCCTCTGAAAACCCCTAAACAACTGGAAGACGAACTCGACTTATTCATCAATAACATACAACAAGCAGCCTGGTTATGTACCCCAATAAACCAAAACAGTAACTATGACACTAATTCGAAATCATATCCGTTAGAAGTAAGGGATCTCCTGTGCGCCAAACGTAAAGCCAGAAGGAAATGGAAGAATAACAGAACCCCTGAAAACAAAACTATTCTCAATAGACTCGGTAACAAACTTAAATATCTTATTAGATCAATAGATAACCAATCAGTTGAACATTTTTTGAGTAACCTAACTGCAGAGAAAGACACCGAATACTCCCTCTACAAGGTAACCAAAAATATAAATAGACCTAAAGTTCATTCTCCTCCAATCAAAAAGGATGACGGGACATGGGCCAGAAGTAACCGAGAGAAAGCTCAACTTTTTGCAGATCATCTCTATGAAACTTTTCAACCTCTTCCAGTACAGTCACCTGAAGAAAACGCAACACTGATAGAAAAAACGGATGAGCTTGATATTCGGCCCGTTACGTTAAAAGAACTCAAAGATGAAATTAAGGGCAACATTAATCCTAAAAAGACCCCTGGCTATGACTTGATAACCGGTCGAATTGTGAAAGAGCTCCCTGAAAAGGCTATAACAAAACTACTTCATATCATCAACGCCACGTTCAGGTTACGACATGTACCTTCCCAGTGGAAAGTAGCGGAAGTCATAATGATCTCCAAACCAGGAAAATCACCAAATGAGAAGATGGGGTACCGACCCATATCCCTCCTCCCTGTCTTATCAAAACTGTTCGAAAAATTGTTGCTCAAACGGCTTAAACCAATTATTGAAGACAGAAAATTGATACCAGACCACCAATTCGGTTTCA
Source organism: Adelphocoris suturalis (assembly GCA_030762985.1). Lineage (NCBI taxonomy): Eukaryota > Metazoa > Arthropoda > Insecta > Hemiptera > Miridae > Adelphocoris > Adelphocoris suturalis. Next base: position 119,631,907 of record CM061043.1, on the reverse strand, counting down.
GGCAACGCCACTCTACGCTAGATCAAGTTCATAGAATCACTAACATAATAGAAAAGGATCTGGAAGGTAAAAAAATATGTGCCAGTATCTTTCTGGACGTGGCCCAGGCATTTGACAAGGTCTGGCACAAGGGCCTTGAGTATAAACTGCACAGGGATCTCCCAAAACAGTTTTACTTACTCAAAAAATCCTACCTAGCGAACAGACACTTCAGGGTAAAGCAGGGTGACCAGTACTCTGTCTTGAAGCCTATAAAAGCAGGGGTACCGCAAGGCAGTGTCCTAGGCCCAGTACTTTACCTGCTGTACACACGAGATCTTCCACAACAGGAAAATACAACTGTAGCTACTTTTGCAGATGATACTGCCATCCTCTCTGTTGGAGATGACGCTGAAACTGCAATCGCAATCTACAGACGTCCACTAACAAGGTTGTCAATTGGACCAAGATGTGGAGAATGAAACTAAATGAATCAAAGTCAGTGCATATCAACTTTACTAATAGAAAAATCATAGCCCCAGAAGTTGAGATCAATTCAAATAAAATTCCATACTCTGACACTGTAAAATACTTAGGGATGCACCTTGACTCCAAACTTAACTGGAAATATCACATTGAAAAAAAGAATCAGGAACTAAAAATCAAGTTCAGAAAGATGTACTGGTTGATGGGAAGGAACTCCCATCTCTCACTACACAATAAATTACTCATATATAAACAGATACTGCGCCCTATCTGGACCTATGGGATTCAGCTTTGGGGTTGTGCGAAAAAATCAAATATTAAAACAATCCAAACCCGACAAAATATAATACTGAGAAGTATAGTTCAGGCCCCCTGGTTCATGCGGAATGATGATATTCATCGAGACTTGAGGGTAGAAACGGTCACCGAAATTATCGCCAAATATGCAAGGAAGCACGAACATCGCCTCCACAAACACGAGAACCTGGAGATGCTCAACGTTTTAAACAACGAAGGAGAACTTCGGCGACTCAAGAGAAATAAACCTCTGGACCTAATTGTGCTGTGCAAATAGTGCAAGTGTAATCCAGTGTTTTTTAACTGTACTTGATACAAGTATGGGCCAGGTTTTGCTGTAAACCTCCCCCCTTAGTGAGCTTAACATGAAATGAAATATTGCTAGATGAAATGTACTATGTTTCAGTTGCAATAAATAAATCACGGGAAAAAAAAAAGTTGTGATTACATTTTTAACACAGAATGTGTTTTAGCCATGGACCAACTAGCCGAAAATGGAACGCGGGATGGGAACGAAATGTGTGACGGATGATTTTCACGTACAACCGAGCCGTTGGTAGGGAAATGGAACTTCCGCAATTTTAATCGCACAGAAATCGTTCACCATTCGTTGGAAAGCTCCTGATTTATCCAACCATATTATGTTAACTACTGCGAAGTGCGTGGCCATCAACCTGAGTTATGAGCATGGTTATTTGAATCAATTGTTTACACACAGATGATCATTCTCAATAATTGATATTGTCAACATGATTGCAACCGCTTGTAAATTTTCTTATGATTTTCACGTACAACCGAGCCGTTGGTAGGGAAATGGAACTTCCGCAATTTTAATCGCACAGAAATCGTTCACCATTCGTTGGAAAGCTCCTGATTTATCCAACCATATTATGTTAACTACTGTGAAGTGCGTGGCCATCAACCTGAGTTATGAGCATGAATAGTAAATGAATAGTAAACAATGACGCTTGTTTGGTTGTCACTTGGTTGCGCGACAACGCAAACACATTCTGTGTTTCAATAATTTCGTCCGAAGTATGTAAATAGAGGTAACCGGGGGTCCAGGGGGCTTGCCCCCTGGCGAGGCGCGGAGCGCCGAGTTTTTTTTTTTTTTTTTAACAAGCACCTACTACCTACGTTTTAAACAGCATGGTTCTTAGGATTGGTTATTCAGGGATACTTCCATGAGAGTAGTTCAATCTGAATTTGGACAATGTTTCATGCAAATATTACCGATTTTTACAACTAGCGAACGGCATTATTTCGATTTTTGACTGATTTTTCAACTTTAAAATTTTTGAAAACTTGATACATATTCTTATAGGAAATTTTACGCTGATTCCGAAAATACCACATGTTAGTATGCTGAAAAAATTATTTCGCACAACAAATCGCAAAAAACAGGCTATTTTGAAATTTTTGACTACATTTTTGAAAATTTCAACCCGAAGATGTAATCCGATCATGCTGGCCAACGAACTTGAACTTTCGTTTTGTGTCCTTAACATTTTAAAATTTGTTTGAAGTTTCTAGCACGATTCTACGGACAGTTATCGTCTGGAATGACACATACATTCATAAAAAAATGCGTTAAACTTCAGAATATGATTCAGAATAGCCTGAAACGGATTTCTGCATAAATTTTTTTCAAAAATTCACATTCTACAAATTTTGAGGCGAGAGCAATAGCTTAATTTTCTTCAAAAATTCGCTAAAAGAAGAAGAAAAAAATTTCCGTCTGCCTTCCATAGTTTTTCTCCAAAATTACTAGACCAAACTTTACAAAACTTGGGTTGGCTGATATCATGCATTTTGTAGCTACGCATCTTTTAAACCCGGAGCTTTGTGTGTGTGGTGGGGGGAGGGGGGATATTACACATTTTTAGTGGTCTAGAAGGAAATGGTTGGAATGTACGGGCTGCTCAGGATGGAGTCAGTCATTTCATTCGACTTTTGTTGTCCGAGAGAAGCCACAGAAATTGAAAGGGTGAACAGAAGAGAATTTAGCTCACATAGCTGATCTGGAGAGAAACCGAAGTTTTGTTCAACCCTTACTAGAGCAGTTCCCTGTCAAATTTCACATTCCTAGGTTAAATAGACGATAATTTTGCTAACTCAGCAGATCAATTCATTTGTCTCATAATGTCCCAGAGAGTCTCCCTACCAAATGTCAACGTCCTAGAGTTAACAGGAGAGAATTTAGCTCACTCAGCTGATTCAGACTTGGTCTTTGCGACTCCGAAACCCCAAAAGACACTTCTTCAGGTCAAATGTAGCCTATGTTTCAAACTTCTCTAAAATTGGCTGAGAAGAACTGTGGTTGGGCAAAAATTGAGGTGAGACGAGAAAAATGAAAGTCCGAAAACCTGCATTTTGACGCCTCGTTTTAGCTTATATAAAATGGATCTATCGTTACATATTTGGCATCAGGCGACTCAGGGGGCATACCCCTCCCAGGATATGCAAAGAAAATTACGTTTGAGCCGTCATAGTGAGGAAGGGTGGGAGCCAAAGTTGGGTTCTACTTTGTTACTTATCTCGGCACGTCTCGTTGCAATTGGCTTGGCAACGCGATTGCAATGGTTTATTGAATACTTGACAATGCGAGACTAGCGTTTCGCTTGATGAGTTTCATCACGATAGCATCATTAGTAACTGTTGCCCCCGAAGGAACCTCTAATCTACCGATCCAACATATATGCGCTGATATCCCCAAGTTTTTGAATAACAATTCAAAAGTATATTATACGTAGTTAGTTTTATTTTTATTTATCTACGTTATTGATTTTTTTTTAACCTGTTGGAAATAATAAAGCATTGAGAAAGTGAATGCAACACAAATAACGACCTTAAGTAGTGATCTTACGGTGTTGAGACGTGGTTTCCTTGCATGGCATCGACGGCGGTCAAAAAGGATGTTCAATACTACGTGAGTTATTCTGTGGCGAGAAATATTTACGAGTGTCAATCTAAAATTTATGATCCCACGACTAGAAACAATAAACCTTTATAAATTAATCAATCGTTTTCGGTTCATGAACCCTTCAATATAATGTGTGCTATATGACTGCGTGAAATGATGCTATTATATTATTCTATCAGCTGGTTTCGCATTAAATGGAAAAACTGATTATTCGATTCATCGGATGGCTTTTGTTTTCTTATCTTCCTTGAAATAATATAAACTATTTTGACCATACTAGTTAATTCCTAAACTACGATTTTGAATAATAACAGCACTGGGCAGGGCATTCTACTAAATTATATCGATAAATCATCTACAATTATTGAAATGTGTGGTAATGCAGAGGATATAAAATAAACGCTGATTCCAAAGAATACATTGACGATAATAAATTATTGTCGTATGAACATATTAGTTGAAGAACAAATCAGGACTCAAAATTATTGAATGCAAAGTAGAACTGTAGAGCAGATATATATATTTATAATAATTTAGGTAATAGGGTTCTAATTCATGTTTTACACATTCAGCAGGTATTTGTAAATTTCGTCACACGGCTGTCCCTTCAGTTACACTCGACTGAAATGGTAGTCGCACTATGCTTACATTTGAGTTTAAAATTCCTGTTGACAGACCTCGGAACGGGGCTCTGAACTAACAAAGTCCGCCGCTAGGAGCGGTAGGAGGCGAAGGACCTAAGGAGCATGGTGGTAGACATGACTTTCCCCTAATTGATACCTTGCGTCACCCCTTTTCGCTCTACCTACAATTCGCTCCATTCACCATCAATACTGGTCGAAAATGAGGATTATATTACGTATTAATAAATGAATTAACACATTAATAAAAGAACACACAATAAAAAAAAAGTCCAGTCATACAGCATGAGCCCATGCGCGAATTTTTGAAGAAATCTTCGACATTTCAGTCGCTATTGATCGTGTAGAGAAATTGTAGTTGATGATTTTAATAGACAAACATGGAATCAAATTATTAAAAATAATTAGGAGGTACTCACACTTTATTATTATTAAACTAATCTTGTAGATTTAAAGACAAATGTAGGTAAATATTCATAGATTTCGATGGAGGGAGGCCTTGAGATTAACGTTACTGACGGCCGAGCGGAGCGAGGCCTTGGGTCTGCGTGCTAAATAGAACTTCTTCATAATTTCATGGCTGATATTTTCTAAGCCACAGTCAGTATTAAAGCTACATCAAGTCCTAAAATAGTTGAGCGTAAAACATTAAAGAGAGCGACCGAGAGAATCGGAGGACGGAATATTTCACAGAGTAAACTCATCAGTTGTGATTACATTTTTTTTTTTTTTTTTTTTTTTTTTTTTTTTTTTTTTAAACAAGCACCTACTACCTTCGTTTTAAACAGCATGGTTCTAGGATTGGTTATACAGGGATACTTCCATAAGAATAGGTCAATCTGAATTTGGACAATGTTTCATGCAAATATTACCGATTTTTACAACTAGCGAACGGCATTATTCCGATTTTTGACTGATTTTTCAACTTTGAAATTTTTGAAAACTTGATAGGAAATTTTACGCTGATTCCGAATACACCACATGTTAGTATGCCGAAAAAATTATTTCGCACAACAAATCGCAAAAAACAGGTTATTTTGACATTTTTGACTACATTTTTGAAAATTTCAACCCGAAGATGTAATCCGATCATGCTGGCCAACTTACTTGAACTTTCGTTTTGTGTCCTTAACATTTTGAAATTTGTTTGAAGTTTCTAGCACAATTCTACGGACAGTTATCGTCTGGAATGACACATACATACATACATAAAAAATGCGTTAAACTTCAGAATATGATTCAGAATAGCCTGAAACGGATTTCTGCATTTTTTTTTTCTTCAAAAATTCACATTCTACAAATTTTGAGGCGAGAGCAATAGCTTAATTTCCTTCAAAAATTCTCTAAAACTGGCAAAAAAACGAAAACAACTTGTGTCCGTCACGGCCCTATAGGCAACGAAAGAATAGCAAATCGGTGAGGCCCCTGCTAAGCGCTGATGCGCTCTATCTCTCGATATTCATGTTCGGAGCCCCACTACCCCATTTTTTTTGGAAAATTGCATTTATTTTTAGCATAAGCAAATACAGGACAATGTAAATTGAAAATAATTGCATTATAAATTCTAAATAAAAATGATCCTATGTGAATTGATTATCGTGTATCAACTTAAATATGCTACTAATCCCGAAGAGTAAAACTCGTGCTGGGATTAGGAATCTCGAATATTAATAATCATAACATAGATGAATCTGGAGCGAATGCAATCGCTAATTTTCTTAGCAGTTAGGTAACATACCAAAAACAAAACAAATCAACGCAATGGATTAAAAAAAAGAAACAAATACATTCAAAATCCTTATTATAAAATTAAAATGATTCCCGTTTAAGACCCAAGTACAGAAATAAAGCTAATGGTTAAATTTTAATTACTAATTTCCCATAACAGTTACAGTCACCAAATTCTATTAAGGTGTGGTAGGGTGAAGATTAAAATCTTTTAATCTTCTTTTAAACTTTGATAACGTAGGAATTAACTTATTAGGTTTATTGAAGTATTTTACCCCATTGTATCTGTGCGATCTCTGTGCAAACGTGGTATTTTTAAAATCCTGTTGCAGTGAGATTACCGATCCCGAACGGGTTGGGTGTGATACCACAACAGTGGTACCATCCAACATTTCTTTATAAACCTGAATAATCCACGTTCTTTCAATAAGCTCAAATACTGTAGGTACCTTGAATAGAGCAAATAAGTCACAGGTAGGAAAAAGTCGACTTTTTTTAAGGAGGATTTTTATCAACAATTTTTGAGTAAGAAAGATCATTTGCAGCAAATAATTATACGCTCTACCCCAACAAACAATGCCATATATCATTAACGACTGCACTAGAGCAAAGTATAACATTTTTATGGTGTTTGTTTGTAAAAAATTCCGCACTTCCAAGCAAATTGGGATTAGCTTTCTCAATCTTCCATTAAGATTAGTAACATGGTCCCTCCATGATAACTTGTCATCCACAATCATTCCTAAGTATTTAATTTTCTTAACACGATGGATAAATGGACATGTGCATTTCTGGGAATCCCTACAATTTACCGTATGGCATTTCATAGTTTCGTTAATATGTTCCGTTGGAGTTTTCAGGGAAAAGGCTATAAACTTCGTCTTATCAAAATTAAGTTTCATCCCTTTTTCATTAATTAAAGTATTAAAGTTATTCAAATTCTGTTGAGCTTTGAGCACTGACCCCTTCCACGTTTTACCATGTGTAACTAATGCCATATCATCAGCAAATGCAACAATTTTCCCCTCCAACTGAGATTCCAATAGTTCATTTATGTATGTAATAAACAATGTAGGGCCGAGTACAGTACCTTGCGGAATACCATAAATTGAAGTGGACGGATCACTGTACACATTCCCCAATTTAACTCTTTGTGGACGATTTTTTAGGTAACTCTCCAACCACAAGACAAATGATTCATCCACCCCAATGCGACGCACTGAGTCTACTAAACGTTTGTGAGGAATAACGTCAAACGCTTTGCACATATCCATAAACACAACCACCGGCTTATTACCTTTATCCAAATTCATGGTAACACTCTCAATCAATTCAACAACCGCATCTTGAGTACTTCTGCCCTCTCGGAAACCAAATTGTGCCCTACTCAATTTATTATTAGCTTCCAAAAAATTTACTAAGCGACTTTTCGCAATTCTTTCAATAACTTTTGCTATGTTGGAGAGCAGTGAAATGGGTCTATAGTTGCCGACTAATCGCGGGTCGCCACTCTTGTAAATCGGTGTAATTAGTGCTGACTTATATATCTCAGGAAATTTACACCGTTTAAAACTCAAATTTATTATGAAACACAAGGGTTCGGCTAAGTAATGCTTGACCTCTTTAATTATGTCCACAGTTAATTGGTCGTAGCCTGGACTTGATCCACCCCTAAGACCATCAATTATTTCAACTATTTCTTCTTTTTGAACTAGAAATGATCCAATCGGATTCTTCCTGATATCCGGAACATATTTATCTGATCTAACAACATTACCAGCCACACACTGAGCTACTTTTTCACCCACTGTAGCAAAATGATTATTGAAAGAATTTCCAACCTCAAGAGGATAATCCGCGACAACCAAATTTCGGCCACCTACCTTTATTTCCCCTATTTGATTTCTTGCTTTACGCTTCCCAATTGCTTGATTTATCAAACTCCACACCTTCTTAGAGTCGTTCTTACATTGTAACAGTTTATTTCTATAATAATCATCTTTTACTTTCCTGATTAAACTACATAGTTTATTTCTGTAGTTTACAAGCTTCCCTTTAATAACCGTATTATTTGGCGCTCTCCGTACTTTTCTTGCTAGCTTTTCCTTTGTTCTAACGCAGCGCAACAGCCCTGCAGTCATCCAAGGTTTAATAATAGTTTTGGAATGGGATATATTCTTAACTTCAGTAGCAGCGGACAAATGATCCATAAGGATACCCTCGAATAACTCTGCGCTGGCATCTACTTCATCCCCAACAAGAACATCAGTCCATTTTTCATATTTCAATCTATCTTTCAAGACTTTAAAATTAATCCTTCTCCCTGTATTTATTGTCGATATCATAGGTGTAGGTTTATTAACATTTGGATCCACTAAGTTTAGAGCAATGGTATAGTGATCAGTAATCGCTGTTTTACATATAGCTGTTTGAACTTCAAGTTTCTCTCCCTGATACTGTAAAAAACAATGGTCAATACATGACACACTATTATTGCTGACCCTAGTATGACCAGTAATATAAGGTAGAAAACCACGCTCGGCCAGAGAATCAAGTAAGAAACTTTTTAGATTCACATCAGTAGCAGAATCAGATATGTCTATATTTAGATCACCTAGTATCATACTAATGTAATATGGTTCTGTTTTACAAATATTTAATAACTCATTGATAAAATGCCTTGGAGCCATTTCATGAGAACGATATACACAGAATATCTGAAATTTATGACCCTTCTTCTTTGCACGTTATTCATCCGTACGCGACTTGTTGTAGCAAAGAACCTATTGAATTGTATCCAAGGGCTATCTGGCGATGTATTAGTTAGTGCCCTCATTTCAAGAAAATTAAATTTTCGACTTTTTACACATAACCGCAGCACTGTGAGACGCCACGAAAACAAAATTGATCCGCAAGCGCTGAATCAAAAAGAGTAAATTTAAATTTTGAATTTTGGCTTGCAATTCGTTTGACATCCTATCTTCAGCAGTGACTCCATTAGTTCCAATATTCACACCCTCGACGCTGTCAAAGGACCCGAGATACACTCCGATCTTTCGGACCTCGCGCGATGACTGTTGTACTTTCACACTTAAACCAGCGGTAGTAAACGAGACTAGGAAGAAGAGTTTATAGTCCAGGAGCCAAGGCCAAAAAATAGGTAGTAATTTTGGAAGGTTTGAGATTAGATTTTGAAAATTTAGTCTGTTATGAGTGAGAAATCTTTATCTTTATCATAACTACCCACATGTTCCTACTATGACTACGTTTGCTCGTCTCCCGGTCCTGCGTAGATTCTGTGAAAAAGCGTTAAACTCTAGGATTCGTTTCAGGATGCCTCAAAACGGATTTCAATTAAGAACATTTTCAACATTTTTTATTCTAAAACTTCCTGAGCCATTGCAATAATTCATTCTCTACGAAAATTCGCTAAAACTCATTCTTAGGCCAAATATAATCAAATTGAAAACATAGTCGACTAATTCTGTCTTGAATGGCTTTCTTGAAACTTTGAGTGAGAAAAAATTGGACCGGTGGTAGTGCCATTTTTCCTCCAGCAGTCAACGTGTTAACGGCGGACGAATGGATTTTGACATGGAAATGTCTTTTGGCTGGGGTTCAAGGAATTTTTCGCGACATGGATATGTCTTTTGGCTGGGGGTCAAGGAATTTTTCGCGACACTTTTTTTCCCGACGGGCAATTTTTTTCCCGACCGGCACATTTTCTATTGATTTTCACGTACAACGAAGGCGTTACTAGGGAAGAGTAACTCCCATAGTTTTCTTAGCAGGAAAATCGTTCGCCACTTTTTGGAATGCTCTCATTTTACCACGACATTGCATGACCTCTAAGCCATTGTAGTGTCAAGGAATGCTGATTTATTACTCTAAGTTAAAAACTAATATTGTTTTGTAACCATAATGGAATAATCTTGTGAAAAGAAGGCACTACATGGTTGTTATACAATTGAGTAGTAGGTACCAACTGGTAACAGTAGGTACTAGACATATCCATGATCTTTTGTTTTTCCCATCAAGAGAGAAATTAAAACGCTTTTTAACATAAAAACCTTTGTTTTCCTGATAAATTTGATCCTCCACACAAAATGCAACGCTCCTTTCATTGTCACTTGACTGTGGGTGCGAGGTTTCTGTTGATTATGAATTTTCTCTTCCTTCTTGCCCAACTTTTCGTAGAAAAGGGGGTATTATAGCCATCGGCAAAGCGGTACTTGGGGGTGGGGGTGCATTTTCTTCGCGTTTCAGAGGGTGTACGACACGTTTACAATAGTCATTCATTTCCAAATTTATAGGTATATACCTACATACATATTTATTTATGGACACAATTTTGTACTCACTACTCCTCCGAAACCGCTGGTCCGATTTGGACCAAATTTTGGTATGTTCTATAGGGTGCGGCAGTAAGGACGAACGGTTTTAAAAAAATCATAAAATCGTTAATTTTCAATCAAAAATAAATTTATTGATGCAATCAGGTTCGCAAGGAAATAGCATTTGAGACAGTCAAGTGTGAAAAATCACATCAGGCATGTGGTGGCCGAAATGTGCTGGAGGTGTTCTTGGAAGTTCGTGTAGACTCTCTCCAACATAACCCTACGTCGTAATGATCACCAACTTCTTTTTCCCTGAATTATGAAGGCGAGGTGTTCCAACCCGACGTGTGTGGTTCCAGCAGGATGGGGCGACCGCCCACACAGCCAGAGCATCAATGGACAATATTCGCCCTCTCTTCCCTGGTCGCCTTATTTCCAGGTTTAGCGATGTTCATTGGACTCCTCGGTCCCCAGATTTATCCGTATGCGATATTGTTTTTGAGTGAAAATTGACTATTTTATGATTTTTTTAAAACCGTCCGTCCTCACTGCCGCACCCTGTATTACCATGTCGGAACTCGTGCTTCGCTGACCTTCGTGAGGAATAGCTGACCACTAGCCTTAATATCAATCATGATGATGGCCAAATCGTGCTCAAATCTTTCCTATTTACCGCACGATGTCGAAATTCGATAGGGAGCCTCTTTGGGACAATAACAGACAAGCAAAGTGAGGAGCCCTATCCTCAGCTGAGTGAGCTAAAATCTCTCCTGTTCACTTTAGGACGTTGAAAATTAATAGGGAGCCTTTCTGGGACAACAAGAGACGAATGACCTTACAGGCACCATCCTGATCAGCTGAGGGTGCTAAAAGTTATGTTGACTGTCTGATTAAACGAAATTTGATAGGGAGCCTCTCTAGGACGTCAAGGGACGAATGAAATGACGGGCTCCACCCTAAGACCGATTCGCCTTGCGTTTTTTGCAAAATACACCGCGCACGTAAATAGGAAAGCATTTTGTGAAAAATTTTCCACCGATTAAGTCAAAATTACCATGGCTCACCGAGCAACAAATAATCACCCAAATTTGTTCAGTGAAACTTGAATTTCGCGTATGGAGCTTGACTTTTCACCTAGTAATATTTTACCTTTCTCAATTCTAAAAGTTGGTTCTACTTAAGCAAACTGCGTAAGTTTTATTTTGTTTTAATTTTTTACTTTTATTTGATTTTTTTGAATTTATAAACGTATCTTGAAACTTCAGCCAACCAATTTTGAGGTGGCTTACGCATTTTTTTCCCTGGTCGATTACAAGGTTTATTATTGCTCATAATAAACCAAAACTAAATATAATTCGACTCGTTCTTTTCATTATAAGAGGAGTAGGTACCTACTTAACGAATTTTTGTTACACGATCAATTCAACTTCCAAAACCTAGGAAACCATCAGCCACATAATTTCCCTTCTTTTTGAGACTTCAGAGTGATTCCGAGCCCTTCAGAAGCTCTCTGATAACATGATTTGATAAGAGACGACGAGGTTGCGGGGTTGACTTCCAGGGAGGGAGGACAGGGGTTGTAAGAAAAAGGTTATCGGGTCGAAGCATGCAAATGAAAGGGGGAACGGGTGATGGTGGCCCCCCCTAAGGATCGGTGTTTCGTGCCAGCGGGGCACAGTGCACCGCCGATCCTCGTCACGTTCACGTCGCACGCCCTCTATCTACATCATCCTACCATTTTCTTTCTGACATAGACAAAAGAAAAATAATAATAATAAAAAAATAAAAATAAAGCCATGGAAAGCTGAGAAACCCGCCTCCGACGGCCCCGCTCACCGGAAAAGTTTGTAGTTATTGAAAAAAATAAATAATAAAATGCCAATACGAAAATAAATGTTCGATAACACAATTCACTGATAAAACCCTGGGAGGGAACGTGGAGAATGATAACCGTGGTCGCGGATAGAAGCCGAGCAGGATGAGCTCGCAGCCTAACGGGGCCCGGAAAAGTGCCGGTAAGCCTCCGCCAGAAGAAAAGGCTTCGACCGCCAGCAACGCCTCCAAAGATGACGGCTCTGACAAAAAGGATGGTAGGGCTAATTCAACAATCTACTCACCTTATCACAGTTCATTTTACGTTTGATCATTCAGCTTTTCAATAGAAGAATTTCCATAGTTCACCTGATTTTGTAGATTTTTATTTTTTCTGTTTTCAATCTGCACAAATCAAAGCCAGCAAAGATTTTGTCGGATCCTGATTGTTGTTGTAGGGATAAAGGATAAGTTTTCGCAGACTCATTTCCGCTTATAGGGCTTCATCTAATCTTCAGCACATCATTAGTACTGTATGGAAGGGTTACATTTTTCGATACGGCAAAATTGAATGAACGCAAGGTAGTCGATCGTAGTGGAATTTATCGCGTTATTCAGAGCTAACTACCGGTGCAGAGGGAAGGTGACACAGGTAAATTGGGTACTGATAAACGAGAGTTCAGGACGATGTTTTTGAGTTCTAGGAACGGCTAGATATTCCAAGATAATGCTGATACTAGTGAGGCTGAATGATGTATCAGAACACCAACTTTGAGCCAACATCACGGTCGGCCCCAGTTGTTACCTACTGTTCTGCCAGTTCGGATTTGTTGTGATGGCATCCTTTGGGACGACAAGACTTTTTTATGTTTGTCTTTAAGATGGCCCGTGATTTGAATTTTTCCGGGTAATAACCGCTTATCCAGGTCGAACCACTTATCTCGGTCGAACCACTCATCCCGGTTTTGCAGGACCACGAGACGAGCAAACATAGTCATGTTAGTATTATTTGGGCATTTTTATAGATATGAAAACATTCGAAAGTTCGATGACTTCAAGAGACACAATTACAGCCTGATACAGATCAAGTGTCATGTCCGGTCTAAGGCCAAAAAAGCTTTCTTGGTTCAGTAATTTCACAGTCGGGACAGCCCATTTTGGCACGCGTTGTTTTATTATTTATTTTTTAGCACTATAATGTTTTTATTAGACGTTAAATACGAGTATATTTATCCAACGTTCAATGTTTTGTTCGCCGTGCAATGTTTTGTTCTACCGTACAACGTATTTTCTAGCGGTAAATGTTTTTCCCAACCGTGCTTTCAAAAAGATATACTGTTCGCTCTTTCTATTTTGCAATAACATTACATATTTCCCTATATTGAAGGAACGTCAAAACTTCAAATTACTGGCTAAACAAAGTGCACTGGTCTTGGTTTAATTGAGAAAATAATTACTCACTAAAAAAGTAATTAATATCTAAATTACACGGTCATGGAGTCACCCATAAAAGATTCCCCCATCCGTGAGGACCAATACATGATTGTAGTGGCCACTGAATGTTATTTTCAGCTGGTAAAGAAGATGAAGAGTTGTTGCATTGTAAGCAATGTTGCAATGTACAATCTTGAAGCAAATTTCTTGCATAAGGTTTTTCTACATCTAAGTCAGATACTTCAGGCCGACAACATAACCTGATGTTTTAAGGTATATACTAAATCAACAATTTATAATACAGTGTGTAGCAATGTAAGCAGTAATGGGTTCCAAGAGTATTGTTGGTCAAGTTCATCAGTAATTATTATCTGTTAACGTCTGACTTCCCTCACGATGCTGATTGATTGTACTTAATCATAAAAACTGAAATGAACCGAACCAAACACAGACAAAGATAAGCATTCTGAATACTGAATGCCGATAACACTAACTCTCCAAAATTAAACTTGCGCTAAAGATTTTCAAACACGTTTTCCTAATAGTTTTTCCCCATTTGTACTTTACAATATTCTGAGGCTGTACAATACAATATTACGATAGCCAATCAGGCTCTCTAGATACCTGTTACAATATATCCTTCAATTGATTGACATTAGTTTCAAATGTTCACGTAGTTTATGTCACATCATATTGAAGCCTAAAGTTGAAGAGGGAAAGGGGAAGTGATCCGAAATTGTTATTCATCCAATTCAGTTGGATCACATTTACATCTTATAAATAATAGAAATTAGTAGTAATAGTGAAATTCGGGATTTGAACTTGAGAAATTGTATACTATGACTAGTTTAATCAAACTTTTAAGAGCTCCTAGAGCTTTGTACTTTGGCATAACAAGTCCAATGCTTCAATTTTCCGTGCTGAAAATGGCTACCCAAGAATCCCGAAGATACTTAATCCTTAATTATTCCCTTCATGTTGTGTGTCATGTGTCATGTTTCCCGTCAATTATTCCCGTGTGTATGTTGCATTCCTCGATTGCATCAAAGTTGCAAGAATTTGGTGAAATCCAACTTTTTTTTGCAGTCATTGAGACTTTAATCCCGAACAAACATAATATGTGCATATCACTTATAACACGGAATATCATCAAATTTGCGTTTATGCTAGCAGTAGATATTCCTCTTTAAATTAATCTTGCCATATTTTAGTGATTTTTGCTTTACTCCAATAAATAGTTACTCTGCTATTCTGAATATTTTGAGGGTTCAGCTTCTTTCAAATTCTACATTTGTTTTGGACCTGTTGGAAACGCATGCGATGAATATTGAATGATAAACTTCATACATCTTTATCCGAGCTCTTGATTGTACGACTGGGTTTAGCTACGATAAAGTGGGCTTTCCAAATATTTCCCTGGAGTTTTTCACAAAATGCACGGTAGCATAAGTTTTAAAGTGTATATATGAACAGGAATAAGAATACGTGAGATGGAAACATTCACAGTGATCAAAACGGAAGTTAGTGAAAAAACATTGTCTATTCCTACGAAAAAGAAAGAGTTACAATGTTAAATCGATTTCGACGGTTAGGCCATCATCAGTAACAAACAATAACTGAAGACATATTAGAAAGGACACAGTTTTTATAGTCACAGGTAAAGGGAGATTGAATCCCATTGGTCAAGAGAAAGGAAAGGTGCAGGAGGTTCAACCAATTAAGTGCTAACAAAGTGAAGGGGGATTATACCTAATCGGATGAAGTGAAAGGGCGGGGGAGGGGGGGGATAACTAAATATGGTTTCAACATTGTGAAGGGATAATTCCAAGCTTTATATGTAGAAATGGACCTATCAGTGGTGAAATATATATATAAATATATATATATATATATATAATATAATATATATATATAATTTTTTTTTTACGTAGGCAGGTGAGGAAATCTTTAAGAAGATACCCAAGAGGGACCGCACTCCGGGTTATGTGGGATTCAAACCCACTAAAACCTCACCTTCCTTTTCCCACGTTGGAACTCAGCCTGGAACTGTTTAACACATTACTTCAGGCCGAGTCCTTGAGAAATTTCTTCAGTCCTCTCGGTAAAGGGCTGAATGAAGACCATGTGCTCCCTCCTCCTCTGTCTCTCCCGTTCCAAGATGATCTTGGTGAAATATATTGAGGTATATCCCCATTTAAACATTTACCAGATTTACCACTTTTGATCATTTAGGATTTATCAAATACATTCAACATACCTCCCTTTGGGCGAAAATGAAGAAATTCTACAAACCGTTCTATCTGTCAAATCAAAATTATAACTATGATTGGATTCCTTAAGATGTTTCGCAAATGTAGACTTACCCTAATTTTCCCTGAAATCCTCCTGATGCTCGTCTATTCTTTCCCTGAATTTCCTACCAGTTCGACCGCAATATTCGTAGCTTCAAGAACATTCAAGTTCATAAACCCCACTTTTATCCTGAACATTGCTTTGTCCTTAACGGTGCCTAGTAATGCTTTAAGACTGTTCTTAGTTTCAAAACTAACTTTGTAACCTCTCTAAGATAGAACTTTTTCTCTACTCTTTTTCCTAAGAACCTTATCCCATATGGTATCAACGAGATCTCCTCCATATCCGTTACTAGCCGCTATGCTTTTGATAATGGATTTTTCTTTTGATAAATTTTGTTCACTCATTG
Source organism: Adelphocoris suturalis (assembly GCA_030762985.1). Classification (NCBI taxonomy): domain Eukaryota; kingdom Metazoa; phylum Arthropoda; class Insecta; order Hemiptera; family Miridae; genus Adelphocoris; species Adelphocoris suturalis. The sequence continues at coordinate 119,615,569 of CM061043.1, read as the reverse complement.
GAATAGATAGTGCTCGGTTGATCATACTATGGAAGGCTGCATGCTAATGGACTGAAGGGTGATTCGAAGTACTATGGATAGTTATATCGCTATATGTATCTTTTCTATAAATTGAAAAATCATGCTTTTCGTTTACCAAAGAGATGGACAGATCTAAAAATTAGAGTTTATTTCAGCCGGATTCGAGGGTACATTTGATAAAGGGATCTGATTTATTGATTTTTTCGTGGAAAGAATTTAGTTGTCTTTCTGTGCCCTTCCATAGAATGATAATATCATCAACATATCTATACCAATAGAGTAGATTATTTGTGTTACAAGTTGTAAATATTTGTTGCTCAAGATAATCCATGTAAATATCTGCAAGCAGAGGAGATAACGGAAAACCCATAGCAACCCCTGGCTGTGTATAACATCTCCCCTCAAATAAAAAGTAATTTTGATCCATACAAACAGACATCAAATGTAACATTTTAACTCTTTATTTTTCGTGGAAATAGACAACGTTTTTCCACTAACTTCCGCTTGAAATGGGTTTCCACCACTTCGTCGCGAGTGATTTAGTTCGTTTTCACGATTGATGTTAGCAAAATATTCCTCTCTACAGCAGTCGAATATACACATAATAAACTTGATCGAATCGCCTCTTCAGAGTGATACGATCTGAACGATTGAAGTTGATGACGAATCAACTTATCCCTATGTCTACACGGCAACTGACCCATACAATATTATCTTTATGGGTTTATGGATGACCTTGGTGGCATCATTATGTAGGGAATTTAAATGTTTACAAAAGAGTTTGGTTGGAAATCGTGTCAACTTTACATATTAGATGAATATTATAGATGTGTAAGGCAGGTTTCTTAGGAACTCCACAACATGATAGGATAGTCCTTTTCTATTTTTTTTTAGGACTTTCAATCAATTTTAGTGAATATTCATTACGATTTATTGTTGTTCGCCCATTATTTGTTGAATAAAATTCAGTGATATTGCAATACATAATCCTATAAGTCACTGTCATCATCCTCAAAAAAAAAAAAAAATTAAATTTAAAAAAAAAAAAAAAAAAAAAAAAAATCAACCTCCATTTAAAATTTTATAGGTTTAATAACAAAGCCTTCTTCTGTATGTCGTTCTTACGTGTCAATGTGTCGTTTTTAGATGACAATTTTCGGCAGGAAGGTCTCCGTAACCAAGCCGACTCAGATGCTAATTTCTCCCTTACTGGGAAAAATATCTGATCATAGATTATGTCGGTTTTTTGCTGATAAAGAAAGAGCTCATAATTGCAATCGTCTCTTGATGTCCCAAAGTCTACCTATCTATTTTCATCTTCCTAGGGTGAACAGGAGAGACTTTAGTTCACTCAGCTGATCATGAAGGAGTCCATCATTTTAACTTTTTGCGAACACGATATTGCTTTTTGAGCTCAGCATTTCGTGTCTTCTTCTCAATCCTTAACTATGATTAGCATAGAAATGAAATAACTGTAAGAGCCACTCAGCTGATCCTGGTCATACTCTGCTTAATAACGTCAAATTTATGACCCAAAAAGACCATAAGACCATAAGACACATCCGTGTCAAAAAAAGAGTATCGTAGTGAAATTTTAAATCGAAGCTTATGCCCTCTTTCTCTCCGTTAGCAACCCTGATAATTATGTCCAGCAAAATGTTTTTGAACGTTATGACTTTGAGTTCAGCTGTGACCCCCTTTAATCGATAATTCTTCCAAAACGGTAAAGGTCCGTTCCACCCACCCAGAGCCTGGAATACAGAGTCGGGCGGTATCCTCAAAAATCAGCTGTGTGTTAACTGGATTAAATCTGGATTAGTTCTCTATCCTCCATGGTGGACCGGGCCTGAGTGCTGGACGTAAAGCTTTGATGACGTGACCTCTGCAACAGCGTTTGAGGGCGCCCCTCGTTACTCCCGTTTATTTTTCTTCGAGCTTGAATACTTGAAATGTGGGTCTGTATCAACTCGGGCTGATATTTATAGAAAACCTTGACCAAACTGACTTTATTTTATAAATCGATTCCTTCAAACCTGCTTCAATGAGATTAACTGGAATTTTAAAACAATTGTTGCGATTTTCATGCAAGTCATAGACTGTTTTTGAAAGGAATTTCCTATAAACTGGATGATCGAATGTACAGGTACTTGTTTTTCCAAGAAGAGGGATCACTGAGGATAGTTGTTATCATACCAGTATGTCAGTAAAAATGCTCATAACAAAGTCTTCATTCATGCTCATAAACCTAGAAGACGAAATATGCTGTCAGAAAATGGAATGGAAGACGTAATTGACTTCAGAATTCATTTACAAAAAGGTGTATACGAATGAACATTTTTCAAAGAAAATCCAGTAGCCAAGGAATTGGGTATTGATATCGTCATTTTTTTACGGTCGCCTGGAGGGGTTATCACCAGAAGAAAATCTAGATAAAAGTAGAGGGACATTACTGCTGATAGTAAAAAGGTTTTTATGCAAGAAAACTGTGACCAGACCTGCTGTGATACCTACGCTATCTCAAAAGGCAGTCGTAAGCTGAGCGAAGACAAAGAGGTTTGACACCCTCTCCAGATGACTGCATCATGAGGATTCGTTGCATGCGTATAAGACCTTCAACCCTCCATGCCCGGTTGCGTGTCCGGAGGCATACAGAACTATCGGAGATTAACAAACGATCTGACAGTTCGTTTTTGCGGCCTTCTAAGGTGGTAATATTCAAGTTTTCTTGCATACGAATCCAGTGGCTGCCATCTAGAAGCGCCGCTTGGCTAGCTTAATATGTTCGTTGGGTGTTTCTTCTTTCAGGCAATTTCTAAAAAGCAAATGAACAAGAGCATTTTACGAGTTTGAGTTGCTTTAAGCCGTTAGTGTCCTCTTGCGATTTCAGATCAAGTTTGGAGACATAGAAAAAACGTCTATTTCCACGAAAAAGTGTGTTTCGTGGAAATAAACAACGTTTTTTCACTAACATCCGTTTTGAAATAGGTTTCCACAACTTCGTCACGAGTGATTTAGTTCGTTTGAAGACATGACCACCCTTTACCAAACTTTTCTAATCAAACGGGACATTCGTATTTTATCATTTAATAACGATTAACAGGACGTTTCCTTTTTTCATTCAAAATTTTCATGCTGTAAGCCTAAACGTTGCACCACAATCCCAGATTTCCAACGGTGTAGTAAATTTTTATTTTACATTGTTAATTGGGGAAGGAAAGTATGTTTTTAAGTTGGAAAACATGTTTTTTTTCTATGAAATCGAGGGTTTGCGTGAAAAATGACTCCTTAAGAAAATACTAGTGTGGGGTCGGTTTCTACGTGTTTTTTCACGATGGATCTAATGGTAACCCTTGCAGATCTCTACAACTTCGTTACAATCGAGTTTTACCCTTAAAAAACACATAATATTAAGCATAAAAAATGAACTAAAAACTAGTTAGTTAAGCTTAAAACTCGGTTGCAACGGAGTTGGAGAGATCTGCGAGTGTTACCATTCGATTAATGAAAGGATAAGTAAATGAAAGGATAGTTCGAAGGCCAGCACTTTTTGAGCATATTTAATTGGTCAAATTTCAAAAAATTTACCTTAAAAATCCCTAAAAGTGGCTACAAATTGCTAAAAATCATCAAATCTATATTTCTTAGCAGAATTTTTTCTGGAAAAAAGTTTATGAACAATGAATTAGAACATTAATAAATATATGAACAAAGATATGCTGAAAATTGTTCTTAAATTCTATTAATAATTGCTGAATAATCGATAAAAACTGCAAAAAACTCTAAAAATTCCAAATATTTTTAGAATTGCAGAATATATTTAGAACGAGTTTTTTGGTCATAAATCTGGTATAGTTAACTATTTCGTTGTACTCAAAGTGTACAAATTTAACACAATGTAACATAATATAATACGAACATGTACGAAAATTCGCTCAAACGATCATGCTGCATGACTGGGACTTTTATATTCTTTTGGAAAGATTGAGTAAGTTTATTTATCGTAGAAACTATGTTCACAATCAGTAACACATGCAATATTAATGTTGCCTTGATGAATATCAAAAGACACGATTTTCAACCACAATTTATCCGATGAGCTGTAATTTTACACTTTGTTTTCTTCATAGGTACACAACCCCCAATTCCAAAATTATCTGGTGTTATGTTGTCAGATGATCTCAATCGTGTGAATTTATACATTCGTATGAAACGTGTAGACAGAGATAAGAGTTCATGTGATGACAAGGCCTAATGCTGACAGGGTTCTCGAACAAATGCGTTACTTTTGTCAACTTTTTCTGGTCTCGCTTACAATCGTTAACAAACAAGCGTTTTTGAATCGAAAAATAAATTCTACTGATCGAAAAACAAAATTGCAGCTTTTGGTTGAAAGTTTGAATAACCATCGGTCCTGTAATTTGTTGATGTATGACCATGTTTGCGACCTGCATTACGAACTTCATTTTAGTTGTTCACTTCAGTTCCGTAGAAAAGTATTGTTGAATTTTGAAAAATTGAGTTACTCCTGAACAATGCAACTGATACACCGAATACTAAAGATGAGAAGAAGTGGCGTGTTGTTCCCCCATTCTATTAAGAATAATCCATAATTATATTCTCGAGCTCAGCTGCATGTTCCTCCCTTAGTATTTGACAATGGGTACAAACCATGACCAAGTTAAGTTATCATGCAGCTGGAACACAGTATAATACTGGGGTAATAAATATTGAAAATAGATTATGAATTTCAATGATAGTACGAGGAGAAGGAATCAAGCTTGATGATAAGGATTTTTACTCGAAATTTCATCATAGTTTTGCATAGTAAACAGCATGGTCTATGATTTAGTTATCATTTACCATTTGAGAGAAAAATGTTTATGGAATGTGATTTTAAAATTGGGCGTTTCTTGGCGGAAATTGACAAAATTACACTTTTAGTGAAAACTGAGTGAACAGTGGTCCATAATGGTATTTGTAGAGAGGAACTCAATGATGCAGTTTTCACTCACTTCGAGGATTAGTACACTCTTATTGCGGCTACCATTTATTCAAATTTAATTAAAATCGTATAATAAATACATCAGAAAATGTCAGCAAGATAAATTAACAACATAATTAAGTTGGGTTCGGCACATGGATTCTTCATATCTATATGATTGTAATAATTGTATAAAGATTGTACAAATAATTGAAATGTGTTAATAGAAAAAATTAAGAAAAAAATCAGTGTATTCAGGGAGTCCCAGTTCAACCCCCCCCCCCCCCCTCCCACCAACCATTATTTTAAGTGGCTAAAATGGTTGAATTAATATTTTTGTAGCAGAATATTGCGCTCAAATAATGTTCAATAACTATAAAATAGAACATTCTTAAGTTGATGTACAATATCGAGCTAAAATGTACTTGAATGTTATTAAAATGTTGTAAAGAATTGATTAAAACTGCAAAAAAGTTTAAAACCAAAATGTCTTTTTGAACTGATTACTATTTAGGACTAGTTTTTTCGCCATAAATTGGGAATTAACAATTTCTTTTCACTTAAAGTCCTCAATTTTCAAAACAACGTAACATAATATAGTAGGATAAATAATCTACGAAAATTCGCTCAAACGATCTGCATGACTGGAAGTTTTTTTACTGCAGCTACGGAATCTACAGGAAATTTTTTGGAAAATGATCCATCTCTCGCATTTTCGTGTGCTCTAAAACAGCACAAATATCGAGGTCTTGTGAATATTCAATTGTCAAACGTAACGCATCATATTTAGTTTTACTTTTCACGCTGAAGTACGATAATTTATTGATATTCGCAATATTAACTTGGAAAAAACGGTCAGAATTGCACATTCCTCCATTGCACATGCGCACATCTGATATTGGTTCGCTAATCTAAAAATTAATTTTTTTCAATGAATACAGGGTTTTTATGACGGTTAAAACATCATTATGTCTTGGCCAACAACGGAGGTTTATTATTGAAAATAAAATTGGTAGGTAAGTCATAATTAATATTAACGATTTAAACGAACTTGATTGTATTATAGGTGCCTATGTTTGTACGAAAATGAAAGGTGGATCATTTGAGAAGTCAATACCAATTTTCAATGATTGACTAAATAATTAAATCTGAATCCTTCCTTCTCTATTCAATAATTCTACAGCTTTTGGACATAGCAATATTTTGGGTCATACCTGTCAATTCTTCTTACAACATGTCCGTCGAGGTTCCACATGACTCGTTTACTTCAAAACTGCGGTTCTATACCTAGAGGTACTGACTATCCAATATTTCTTCAAATGCCGTGGCCAAGGTCAAACTGACTTTCGTTGTTGTTTAAAGACGGTAACTTCCGACAAAGATAACCTAAGTTTGGAGATTTGGGTATTTTATCTACTAGAGGCTAAAATGAATTCTCGTGGGACTTCTGAGAAATACATTACTTGCTGGGTCAATATTTGAATGTTTATTTACTTACAAAACTTAGTTATTAGATACGTCGAGGATGAAATGCTTACGATACTAATAGAAAGATGGAAGGCGAACTATCATACAGGCAAAGCTTGTAAAAGCTTTATTAATATGAAAAATAGCTGTAGAGTTAGTGGGAGACTGGAAACGATAGTGAGGTGCCTACAACGTAAACAGCTCTTCAGAGGTTAACCTGAAGTCCTTATATATATAATTAACTTTCAGTAATATAATTAATTTATAGTTATGTTAAATACAGAACGTTATGTACGAGGGAGCGATGGGATCAGCATCACCTGCGATTCGCAGTTGCATAAACGACGGAAGAAACGGAGTCTGTGGCGATGGGAGAAAAGAGACTTTTGCCTCATCACCGACTTCGAATGTACTAGTTTAGTTCTGTATTTCATCTAATTTTCTTATGATTTGTATCGATGAAACACAAAAATCAAAGCAATGCAAGGATCGATCAATTTATAAAAAAGATAAACTGACAATGGCATTACTTAAAAGACATTACATATAGCAAGATAAAAAGGGACCCGACTGATTAGATAACAAGAAGGCCGTGGATGAGAACATGGCGGTCTGATGATGCAAATGTCGTAAGGTACAGACTGGGATGGAAGGACGCCTCAGCATGGAAGTTATACACCTATGAGACAATTTGTAATCTCTTAAAATGCTTTTTTTTATTACAATAAGACGTTGATATTATTCCGTGTAACCGACTTCAGTGGTAGGTGGGTATATGGAGAGCGACAACTATTCAGTAAATAAGTATTGGTTTTCAGATGTCGGCGATCATTCGTTAAAGCTGTTGAACTTTTTGTAAATGATGTTAGACAAGCATTTGAAGCAAAGCAACATACGCTAGCGGATTTTATCGACGTCAAAAGTGCCTATGCGAAGGTGAACCCGCGAATTCTGTCAGATAATGGAAAAACATGGTATTTCTCTCATTCTCCGTAAATTTATCAATTATTACCTGAGCTCCTAAACATATGTGCAGCAGACTCAAGAGAGCAAAGCAACGCTAAAGACAGCATAGGATCTAGGGTGCCGCATTCCTCCGACACTATTCAATAGATACTGCCAGGGCGTCGCTGTAGGGAAGGTAGCCTCCCCCCTCAGTTTTCACCGACTTGGGAGTAGTTGAGAAACTTTAGGAGGTGTCAATAAAACCTGTGATTCGACCAAACCTATTTGGAAGTCTAATCCTAATCAAATCCTGATTTTCCCAACTTACTGTAGATACCAGGTATTCATAAAAGACTTGTGTTATTTTCATTTTGTGCATGAAACTGATATTTGTCGTTCAAATTTTCCCAAATTCCCTCAGCATTTTCCAATTATGTTATGTCTTAAAAACGAATTAAGATAGAAAATCGCGTCAAATGGCGTTTTACTCTATTTTCGGTCTACTCACCCAGAAACATTTTTCACACTCACCCGAATCCACCCTGTAGTTCAATGGAAACATTCAGTTATTTGAAACACATGAAAAATAGTTTAACGGGAAAGGACAGGACATGGCCGAATCAACCGACGCCTCGCCTTACTCAAGTTCGCTGATTCAGAGAATTGCGACTATTGCGAAAACTTCACTGGAGATGTCAAACACCAACTATCCATTCGTCCGTTTTATAAGGGTGAGCGGCGGCGTGAATCCAGTCTTTCGAACAGTTTTCAGGATCTACACGACCTTTTAAGTGTTGTGAAATGTGAGACCGATAAACAGTTATTGAAATTTATAAACAACGCTAGAATAATTCTTCAATGACACTGAAAAACAACATGTAATCTTCTAGGTATTCTTATTTCAATGCACTGGTTATGTGTTTTGGCATATACAATAAATCACGACCAATTAAAAAATAAAAATAAATAAATAAAATAAATTGAACGAGTACAGTGATGTACCAATATATTAACTATCATTATGTTGGGGTAGTTCAATCTCATAAATTGTTCAACAATTGCGCAGAGCTCTATAAGAAATCCTGATCAGCAGACCGCGATTCGGACCACTTGGCCACACCCGTCACCATATATGTACCTACTTACTTGAAGTATTAAGCTAGAGTGCTTGTATGAGGCTTCTTTTGACATTTATTTGTCTTATGACTGTCAGTAAAAATTTTGCGTCACTAACAAATGTTATATTTTCTGATGAGACGATATGAGGATAATTACCCGCATATTCCTAATCGACCAACAATGGTGAAATTAAACACACTCTCTGGAGCAAATAGAATAGAATCACAACGTGAGAAATCCTGATCAGCTGAGTGAACTCCTGTTGCTTATTTCTTTCTTATTCGACATAGGGTGATGGAACTTGAAAAGGAGCCACTCGAGGACATTTAGAATAGAATAACTATGACAAACCATTCCAATTTCTGTTTCTATGTACCGAGACAAGATTTCGTTGCGATCCCACGTGACGGGAAGTTAGGTCATGGATCATAACTAAAGCATGTTCCATGCTTTAAAAAAATAAAACGTACAGATTGAACGAGTGACAATGCTGAACAACCAATAAAGATTTCTGCTCATTGCACAAAGGAGAATGTTCCTGTAACTTATCCAATACGAACAGTTTGCAATCATCCCCAAACGAAAACCAATTGATTCAGTTACACAATATGCCTACAGTTGAGTCAGTTTTTTATAAATACTATAAATTTCTACCTACCTTACTACCGCGTAAATTGTTTTCTGAGTTCCAGTACTTGCCCGTACCATTGGGGCTTTCAGAATACAAACTGCAATAATCACAACTCATGCCCAATACTATGGAAGTACGTCCAGCAATCCTGGAGAAGATCAACCTGTTGTCGCCTCATCACATCCCACCCTTCAAACAACCCCTTCCACTGTCCCACCTTCCCGACCAACGTCCGATCGGACTTATCAATGAGGTAATTGGCTCTTCCGCTCGACCATGCCCTCCAATCCGAGTGGCTCTTCTGCCCATAAGCCCCGCCCACCAGGCAGACCACCCTCAAGTTTTTTTCAACCTTTCTTTTTCTTTTCAACCACATAATACGCGAGCTCTCAATACTACTGAGATATAAAACAGTCGGATTTTTCCGTTCCTCAAGCTATGGTCACTTTCCAACATCCGCACTAGCCGCAGACAGTTTGGTGCTATCGAATGAAACGAACACCTAAAAAGGGCTCTCTGCTGTCTCTACGTGAGTTCATACATTACTACACATATGTACACACACACACACTATATTCGATGTACTACAAGTACCCGCAATACGTCACTATTCCATCGAGTACACGAATCATTTTGCAATTCAACAACATTTCATTGAGGCAACAAAGTTTTACGGTTTTCTGCATTGGAATCGGAGTAAACCATTTTTTGGGTCATTTTCTTTTGGATTTGTCATGATTTAGTTTTCCGTGGGCAAGTGAAGAGGAGCTCCGACCTCCAGCCCGAGTATATTTTCTTGACGTTCGCGCTCTGCCAGATTTTGCCAATAATGGTTTTCTTGACCCTCTCAGTCGTAAAGGTACTTCCTTCAGGACGGACATCTGTATCTTAACCTTCACCCAGCATTGATTTCATCCATTTTCTCCCAAAATCTATAATAGCTACCTCTGAGTACGTTAAACCCGTTAAACCATCCTCACTACAAGTCCTATAGAACTTCACTAAACGCTCATCCCATCAAACTCTACTGCATAATCAACTATGAAGTAGGAAGCACTATTACACATGAATCATCGAATGAGAATATATTTTTTTGTTTATAGAGGTAGATACAAACGTTTTCCATTTATGATGGTTTTAATGAACTTTAACGAGCAAAACTAGAAAAACATCGAACAACTGAATGGTCTTATGTGACGAAAATGCTCTATACCTATTATTGTTTCCACCCTTATCTCTATTAAACCAGTATTTGCGCTATACTGCGTACATAACTTATTTCGTTTTATTTCATGTTAAATACTGAATACTGAAAGAGCTTAGCGTCAGTATTTCATCAGGATGGCCGATGATAAGTACATATTCAATTTTGGTTAATTATTTTCAATAATGTACCTTTGTGATCGATCAGGAAAAAAAAATCACCCCCCCCCCCCCCCCTCCATCAAAATTTGTTGGTTTGCGTTTCAAGATACGCAGAAACCAAAAATCGAATTTACATAAAACAATCCGTTCGCCCGCCGTACGCCGCAAAGTGGAGTATGAGTGATAAAAACCCTAAAAAGAAAGTATCGTTTCGGATGTTGTTTTGAACGTTTTTGTACTTCTCGATAGTCAATAAATGGTGTAACCAGTCGCTTTTTCAGCGGACGTTTTTACTTTTTTATTTTTATTTTTTTTCATTTATTTTTTTCATCCAAGGGGAACAAGTTGAAGTAACAGTTTTTTAAACAGCCAGAATACGTCATTTCAACACTATAAAGGCTTTACTTCCGAAAGGCGGTGTGTTTGGAATCAAGATTTGAAACTTATCTGGTCAACTAGAAGCCATAGGAAAGATTAGTCAGCCCTATTTCCTGCTGCACAGTGCTTATGATACCTTGCAATCTAAAACTTGGTTTTACCCATAGCAGATACGTTGAACAACTTCTGCCAAAATTTCATCACCGTTTTTCACCGTCTGTGGTGTCAGTACCATTCCAAACATTACCAGATGGCACTAACTTCCTGTCACTCAAAGAGTGAGTTTGCTCAACTTTTGTTTATACAGAAAGAAAGTTGTAGAACATGGAATTCTACGTCGAACTAGACCACCGCCAGCTCTGTAACTCTATTTCTCAATTTTGGCGATTTTTCAAAGATTTGTGACCTACCGTCGCCTTTTGGAATTTGATCGAAAGCACTCCTATGGCAGCGACAAATTTACGCTCCTGGACCCGTAGAACACGATGGTACTATAAAAATTACCGAAAGATGTTGTATTCCAGGAAAAATCACCTAATATAAGCAGAAAGTAACAATAGAATTCATTACGGCTATGTTTGTTCGCGCCTTGGACCCCCAGTAATATTATGGAAGATTTTTGCTCGGGTTGGAGTTAAAATGTTCGTTCGAGTTCCAATTTGGTCCTATTCAAGTATCGAGGCAAGAAATTCTGCTTTCCGATTGAAATGTAGACGAACACGTACGTTTTCGAACTACCGCTCTTTCCATTCCTTCAAAACGTACCCTGAACTTTGTATTAGAACCTCTTGAAAAACATTGCGGAAAGACTCGCGTTTGAAAGTCATTTCCAACCGAAGAATAGACGGGGAAAAAAATGGTGATAACCATGATGTTTTACATTTAAGAACATAACCAATATCAAATTACCTATTGCATATAGAAGATACGTTCTATGAATAGGTAACTTTCATCGATTTTAATTTATGAAAATAGGTGTATACCTAATCATAAGACTTTTCCATGTAAGCAATAACTGTATAGTTTGTAAATTACCTAATGATTTAATTAATTGTATCAAGTTTGATTAAATTTAATCAAGTTATGCTCTAAGTAAATAATTATTCCAAGTTGGTACAGGTCCTATTTGATTGCTTTCATTTTCATGAATGAAGCCCCCCCCCCCCCCCCCGCCAAAAGTACTAGAGAAGTGATTTTAGCGTTGCTATTCGTTCTAAATCTACTCGACGACGTTTACTGTTAACTATTATCCAATGGGAAATCGATAGAAAAATCCCGGTAACTGTGAAGATGTATAACTGTCGGTTTTCCACCGACAAAAATCCTCTCGTTGGAAATCTCTCAATTTATCTGAGACGTTGCTGCATCTTACACTGCCACAGTTTCTCCCTCTGTACATCAATTTAAACATTACATTTTTTCGGGTTGAAAGAAATGTCACGAAATTTTTACACTGACCCCCAGCCAAAAGACATATTTATCTATGTCAAAAATAATCCCAGTTTCAATAGCAACGGACAAATTGATTACACCAGATGATCACTGACAATTTCCACAAAAACATGATCATAACAAATACTGCTTGATCGCTTTAGGAATTTAGAAGGGATTCCCTAAGCCCAGTCGGAATTGTATCAAATGTCCGTATCGTACTACTGTTCCGTATCTAATCACATGCAACGCCTTCTACGCAAACCACCCAATCTTCAAGGCGTATCCGTATCAATCGGATGCAACGGTGAAAAGATCGACGAAATAGAAGAAATAAGGCCGCAGTGAGTTCAGCGCTTCGGAGCGTCTACAATACTATCATTCCTTTGATGTGACGGGGAAAACCCGCCAAATGGCCTATGAATGAAAAGAAACAGGGCGTTGCTTACCATTTGATATGCAACGGTGATTCGAAACGGACATTTGATACAGGTGTGGACCGACTAAAACCTTCTTAAGTAATTTTGATAGCGATAGGGATATACGCTTAGTTTTCCTTCTTCTGAAAATCAATAAAGTGTATGGAATTTATTAAGTACGCACCTTTTCAAATCAATTATAGGAAGTAATTTAACTTAAGATCAAATAATTTAACTCAGCTGATCAAGTTTTCTCCTTTTTTTGTGAATTTGTCTAGAAAATGGAGCTATTGCAATGGCTCGGTAAATAATTTTTAAAATCAAAGTTTGAAATGAAACTTTCAGCCTTAGAACAGAGGAACAGGTTCACCATTCGTTCGGACGATAGCAATTTATGCCATCTTACGCTGCTAAATCCCTCAGAATATAAAAGCAGCAGAGCTACACGCCAAGTTATTGATGAATTATAAACAATCCTCAAAGTGAGTATAATAACGTGCTTCGGTACTAACCGACTCATTATTCTTTTGTCATTTCATGTCTTTGCTATGGCACATAAACTAAAAAAACGTCACGGAAAATTGCTCACGAAAATATTTTGATGATTTCCTCTTACAACCGTGTCGTTGCTAGGGAAATGGTACTTCGTCGTTTTTCATCCATTTCGAACCATTCGTTCGAAAGCTCTCGATTTATCCAACCATATTATGTTAACTACTGCGAAGTGCGTGGCCAACAAACTGAGTTATGAGCAAGGTTATTTGAATAATTGTGTACACTCAGGTGATCATTCTCAATAATTGATATTGTGAACATGATTGCGACCGCTTGTTAATTTCTGATGATTTCATTGAGCTGGTGTTTCGATGATTTGATTCATAGCAGGTGACCCAAATATTGCGAGAACGGTTTGATTTGTGAAGCGGTGGCTAAATCATTTTAATAGGTAATTCTATACTTTACACTCGAGGAAGCTGTAATTTGGTATGTAGCCTCGTTAGGACATTTACTTGACGATGCCCAGGGTCCGGATCAGATGAGTGGCTCTTAAAGCTAATTTCTATGTTTTACACTCTAGGAAGCTGTAATTTCGTATGTAGTCTCTTTAGCACATTTACGTGACGATGCCCAGGGTCCGGATCAGCTGAGTGGCTCTTAGAGCTTGCATACGAGTCTGCAACACATACTTGTCTCCAACTAAAGACATAAAATGTCCCAATGTGTTGCAGACTCGTATGCAAGCGTTCTGATGATTTCCGCTTACAACCGAGTCGTTGCTAGGGAAATGGTACTTCGTCGTTTTGATTTATCACTTTCGTACTAATTGGTTCTTTTATTGGGTACTTTTGTTCCGAGTTTTATATTGAGCTCAAAGTTACATTCATTTCTAAATCTCCAGGAGGCTAGTATGCGTTTCATGGATGGTTTGAGTAGTTGAAGTTGGGAAACTATTACATGTTCAGGGAATGAATGAAATCGCAATCAAGATGGTTCGTGCGAAGTGCAAAGCTGGGGTGTCGACATTATTAGGATACCTAGCGGTGACAGCCCCCACGGTAAAGCGGGGAAACTTGACTTGTTCACCTCTCACGCTACTTCATTAACAAAATGTCACCACATACCGGGAGGGAACCAAGTTACGAGTAAACCAATCCAACAAACACTAATGTTGTAACTCCAACTACACTCTCAAATGTATCAACGGGCTATCATTAGCACCTTCATAATTTCAAATATCAATAAATTTCATGTTATTTTTTATAAAGAAGTCGTATTTTCGCCAAAGCTTAAAAAAAAATAATAATAATAATAAACGAGTTCCACCATCCGCTTTACAAGCAGATACCATGTTACATGGATAAGTCTTTGAGTGGGGATTTCATAGCGGTTGTCCTCGAGTTGTCCTCGACTGTAGTCAAGACGATGAAAATGTTTCCTATGGAGTGGAGTAAATGATGCTATTGCTTTACGTTAAGAATATTGTAACCGGCTTATTAAAATTGTTTATAGTCCAATAACTTAGTTTAGGAATGTAGCCAGGTACGTAAGGAGCGGGAAATTGGTAGCTTTAGATGTGAACATTTATCACATAAATCAAGCGCTTTCCAACGAGTGGCGAACGATTTATGTGCGATGAAAACTGCGGAAGTTCCATTCCCCTAGCAACGGCTGGGTTGTACGTGAAAAACACTGAAATTGTGACACAAATTTTGCATCACGGAAATTTTTGGTTGACCCCCCCAGAGCAAAGACATATCCGTCAAAAATGCGTTAAACTTCAGAATATGATTCAGAATAGCCTGAAACGGATTTCTGCATAAAAGTTTTTTAAAAATTCACATTCTACAAATTTTGAGGCGAGAGCAATAACTTAATTTTCTTCAAAAATTCGCTAAAACACTAATGTCGTAACTCCAACTACGCTCTCAAATGTATCAACGGGCACCTACATAATTTCAAATATCAATAAATTTTATGTTATTTTTGATAAGGAAGTCGTATTTTCGCCAAAGCTAAAAAAAAAATCGTTACAAAATCATGTCACGAAATAAGCGACGTGATACGGCTACACCGGATGACTATATAGACTGATGACTATATTATATATTATAAAAGAGAAAATTCGACTCTAGATGTCCAAAGTTTGCACGCATTTCCATGCGGGAGGTCGCCAATTGACGAGCAAGTTCCGGAATAAAACCTGGTCTATATTACAATCCTCTAGATTTACTCCTTCATCGAGAACTTGCCTTTACCTAACGAAGCACAATGTTTCGACCCTGGGGGTTTTGGTGGTAAAATTTCGAAACCCCGAAAATTGAAAGTAATGAATATTGCGGTTCTATTACCCTATCTAACAGCGGAAACTAATAGAAATAAGATACATAGAAAAGAAAAAAATAATTTTGTGGGCTAATCGTTTCATTGATGAAGTTAGCTAAAAATAATAATAAGGTGATTTTGGTCTAATGGATGGTAATTTTATGAAAACTCACGGAATATTCAATTTTATGTTATACTTAGAAATTATGAACGTATAAATGACCGTATTTCTCTCGGCTTTCAAGTTTCACGGCCATTTTTAAATATAAACTCGTCGTTTCAAATTGTGCAAATTGGTCCAAAAAATAAATATTTGCAGAGGTTATGGTATAAACGGGTTAAAAGTTCTAATTCTGCATTAAATTCTGTTAAGAATGTTTCTAGTTTCGTGACTTGACAAACCGATACTCTTATTTTTTACAGTAACAACTATATACCAATATCCATTTTCTGAGAAGAAGAGATAGAAATTAAATTAATAATCAAAATTTGAGAACATTATTCTTTAAAATCTTCGGGAGAATGATTTCAGTCCAAACCAAGATGATCAGAAGAAGGGGAAAAATTAGGTAAATGATTAGATTTAAGAGGAATAGCCCCTAGGGGTTCCGCACAGCAGTTTTCTATTTGGTACGTTCAAGTGTGGGCACAGAGTTACCCAGAGAAGGTTTTTCCAAGTAAATATAATCGATTTGAGACCTTGTCTACCATCTTGGATGCAGGAGACGTTTGTTTCGAAAACATTTATTTTGAATTTTTTTCCAGTCGAAACTGTGCGACGTCGCCCGGGTAAACAACTTTGTAATTAAGGAAAAACCGGACATGCGTCGAAATTTTCACGTCAAAAATGTGGATGGGTGGGCTCATACGTAAAAAAACTTTCGATAACAAGGTCAACGATACCAAAACGATACGGTGGGTTGACCCGAGTAGATTTTTTTTCGTAAAGATAGATTTTCGAAAATCGATATTAAAAACGGCTTATCAACTGCAGCAATGTTGGTTGGGAAGAGTTGTTAACGTAACTAAAGCTATATTGAGGGGGACGCTTGGTTGAAAAATTAATCAGGTACAAGATGAAACTTGATTACTGAAATTTGAATTGGAGCCTTTTTGGGACCGCAAGGTAAAAATGACATCTTATCTAGCCAACCTGATCAGCTGTGTATGCCCATCAGGGGCTAATTTCTCTCCCGTTTCAACCTACGATTTATTAACGAAAAATCCAATATCATCGTCATGTTAAGGTGAACTCTCGTATTAGTTGTATGGTAGAGTGTCTTGACAAACATCACAACTTGCAAATATCACGAAGACGCACCTCTAAGTTAAAAAGCAATTCGCAAGTTAGATTTCAGTCATCGGCGGTGGTGAGTAAATAGGTAATATTCCAATATAACTTCCTTCCAATAGAACTTCAAGTTTCGGAAGACTCACATCCAGTTACGAGTTCCTGAGATGGTTTTAGGCTCGGGAAAATCTGCTACCATGATCAGCTGAGTGAGTTCTGAGGCTAATTTCTTACCAATTTAACCTGCGATACTGAACTTTTGAATGGAGCCATTATGGACTGCTGAGTCACAATTACAACGGACGGGGACCCTTTATCAGCTGGGTGGTTTCTGGGGCTAATTTTTAACCTATTTAACCTTTGATACTGAAGTTTTGATTGAGCGTTACCTAAATATATCATTTTATAATTTTAATTGAAAATAGATTCCATTTCAAGAACTTTAATACCATTCCGCACTCTCCTACGTTGAATAGTTTTCTTTGTCTGATTTTTCAAAGCTTTACACTAATGTCGTCGCACTAGTAGGTAGGGGGTCCCACCTAGGAGGGAGGGTTGCTTTGACGTTACCAGTGTGCAAAACTTCAAAAAATCATAGAAAGAAAACTACTCATCGTAGGATAGTGCGGTTGATGCCAAACTTCTTAGTAAGAAAATTTCTTCCATTTAAAAATAGTCTTAAATACCTTCCGTTTAAATATTCCTTTTCCATACCCACGGGTAACTTTCATTGGCCCATTATGGGGCTGCTGGATTACAATGACTTCGTACGGAGTACCCCTGATCAGCTAGGTGAGCCCTGAGGTTAATTCCATTCATATTAAACTTAAGATGATGAATTTTGAAATAGACCCATTACGGGATTCTGGGTTACAATGACATCGTACGGAGGACCTCTTTATCAGCCATGTGAGCTCAAAGCTAATTTCCCTGAGTTGTGGAAATTTTTGTTTTCACTTATTTTTGCAGAGAGCTTGGGCCGAGAAAGCGTTGCTCCATCACGAGCAACAGAAACATCCGATCATCGAGGTTTGGTGGTTGGTTATACACGTCATCAAACGGAAATAATTCATTTTCCTCTTTATACTGGAGTATAAATATTGTTCATTTTTGGTTTATGTTAAAGGAAACAACATAACAGCAGCTAGCACCAGTAGTTACGTTTTTATAGTTCCTGGCTGACGGGACAAACAGGGTAACGGGACAATCTGCGGGTTACAGAACAAACCACGGGTAACTGGACAGAACATACTGATACTGACATTTCATGCTGAGCCTCTGTGGGACTTTTGGGTAATAATGATGAGGTAGGAGCATCCCCTATTAGTCAAACATGTCCTGAAACGTTGACACTTTTGTCTCTGACAAAACATTTTACGTTACTAGAAACTCGTTGGAGACTAGAATCCAAACGATCCCTGAATATTTCATCAAATTCAGATCGTTGTTTATGTTTAGCTTCACTCGAGAAAGAATTCACTACAGAAGACATGGAGAACCGAAATTGTTCAAAAAGCTGTAAAATGCAAAATTCAAGTAGAAAGTTCAATTTTCTCTACCTCTGACAGACAAATTTCAACCTCCGACAGCATTTTAAAGGTTTAAAGCAATAAAAGGTAGGAAAGCATTGAAGATAAAGCAATACATCAGAAATAAAAAATAAGTAAATACATGTTTTATAAAAAAATTGCAGTACAGTAATTATAATAGATCCTTGAAAGAATAGTATTGATGGGTATCTATAATTTCCAACTAGGATGTTTTAGTTTCATAATCTCATTTTAAGTTGAATGACCAATATCTCCAACTCCCAGACCACGGCTTGAGAGCAAGCTGCTTTGGTTTGGCAAGATAGAACTGTTCTTTAGTGTGAACGAACCAGTTTGAGCGTCCACATTTCCTCCACGAATGACTGATGACGAGTTCAGCACAGTATCGTATAGAACTTGTGAGCGCAGATTCTGAAAGCGGTGAGTCAACCATGGTACGAGGAGCCAACACTTTTGGGAAGACGAGACGCCATCAGAAGTACTACAGGCCTCGCCAGAGGATTCCGGACTCCATCAGTGGTTGGAAGAGGCTAGGACTCTCGATTAGCATATTTGTCGCGACTTTGATGTTCTTATGGATGTTCGTACTGTCCATGATGACGGCCGAACTCTTCAAAAGAACATTCGATCTCCAACGGATGACCAAGCGGATCTCAGCTCAAACGGAGCTACTTCCTGAAGAGATGCAGAGCTACATGTCCATGTCTAAGTATATGCAGAAAAACCAAAGCCAGCTGAACTCACAGCTTACGGTCGTGTCTTGGAAAATATCGAATGTCTCCGCCTTGATCGCTAAGATAGAAAAAACCGTTCACGCTATGGAAGAAAAATCCAAAGATTTCCCAGGTGGGAGGATAATAATTAATTATCAGCAGTCACTACGGATCTTTTCGGTTATGCATCAACATTAACAAAAAAAGATTTACAATGCAAATTAACTCCTCACCGTTATTATGAAGGCCAAATGACGACGATATATTTGAGTATTTCCTCAAGTAAGTCTGTTCCTTGGTGTCGGAGACGCCATAAATATTCGCGAAGGTACCGTCAAGTAATGAATTGTAAATATTTTTAACATGATGACACATAACTGAAAAGATCCCTCATTTTAAATCATAATATGTGCAATTACCTACTGTCTGACTGGACTGCCAACAGCTCGGCTGAACTTGAACGCCAAGTTACTGTCTGACCCGTGATCTCGAAGCTTTTATCATAAACTCATAGCCTAACGATAATGCTCATATTAATCTTGGTAGGTTTCAAAGTCCTGAGAGAGTATAAATATTTTTAAAAAAAAGATATAAATATATCTATCTATTGTTAAAACAGTCTCTCAAACATATTCATAAACCTTAAAACTCTCATAATAATTCAAAAACAGTGCGAAATACGTTTTACCTCACTAACTAGATGAATAGGGTTCAAAGGAGAGCTTTAAGTCAATTCAACGGATTTTTTTAATAACATATTATTTTAGTGGGGTAGACCACACAATAAGGATAAAATAATGCTAAGTAATGCATACAGTACTCGTCATTCACCATTTTCCAGATCTCACGAATGTTCCCAGCCAAGTGATGACGTTGAGTTCAAGTGTGGCTGGTTTGGGCAGTGAAGTTGAAGATATGAAGACCGCATTGTCAAGATTCAGGGACGAGGAATACGCTCGTCATCAAAGCTTAGAAACCCTCAAGTCCAACATTCAAACATTGACTATTGATATTGTTGCGCTGAATCAAACATTCTCGACACTAAATGACACGCACACCACTAGAAATAACTTTGTTGATAGTGCCAATGTTTCTTCAATAAAGCAGAAAGTCTTTGATACAATTGACACGAGATTATCTGAAATCAATGAATCCCTATCGAGACGTCTCAGGTATGCAGAGCAGGATCTGGAGAAAGACCATAAGATGTTAATAGACTTGCAAGAATCCTTGGTGAACATCACATCTCAAGTGATGTCTTTGAGTCAAAACACCGATGAAAGCAGAGCGAATTTCAACAACTTGGAACTCAAAATTCTGGAAGTTCGAGAGCAGCTAAAAACAATGACGACAAAAAAGATGTTCTCTGAGATTACAACTTTAGCTTTTGATGAAACTTTGGGTCCGGGCAATGATACGAATTTAACAGCTCAGGGGACCTCAACCGGCACCATGCTCAAATACGACACAAATCCCGTGTCTTCAGTTGAAACTTCTACCTCATCTTTTTCAAATTCTGTAGACGTTATGGAAACAAACTCGATCAAATAAAATTAGAATAGCTAACGGAATAAGAAATCAATTGTGTTTTGCCTCAACTTTTATAGTAGTTCGTAGTTGAATGATGATGTCCAGATTACTCCGTGTCAGGCCAATTTTCAGTCAATATACCTTGAACGCAACATTTTGTGACCCCAGTTGGTGCATTTTGAGTGGCCGTTCCTTCAAATTTCAGTATTTTCTTCATTTTCCAGCTGACTTATGACATTGCTAATTCGTTTCATTCCTAATTCAACATACTATTGTATTCTTTTTCAATAATCATCAATAATCATGTTAAACACGATGATCCAGCTCCATCCTAGTTATCTCTAATGCTTCTTATCCCTGATAATGTACGGAAAATTACGACGTCTGCCTGCATTCCTCTTCTTCCTTGTGAACAACTATATATATATATATATATATATATATGTATATATATATATATATATATATATATATATATATATATATAAATTATGTGATCCTCTAACATAGGGAGGAAAAATAATAAAACTAATGCCTTCAGCAGTTCTCCCCTCCTAGTGGAAGCACCTCGCTTCGGACCTCCCGAAGCTCGGGGCAGTCGTTGTTGGGCAATCTCTCGTGCGGTACGTTCCCTCTCTGTACATAGTCGTGTGTGTTTCTTTTCATATTTTAATAAATTGTATTTGGGAATTAAACGATCGTTTTTTAAAAACTAATTCCCGATCAAAGGACATTTAAGTGGCGCAGTCTCGTGGACAAATCAATTAACTTTGGGCAAATCAATCAATCAAAATCGATTGCATTCTGACCCAAAGGGAACCTGCTGTTCACCAAGAAGAAAATCAATCATCTCTACTCACTCTGTGACTTCGAGAGAACATCACACGCTCCACAAGAGGAAACTACGCGAATTCGCCAAAAACAGGACGCCCGAGCAAAGACACTTGGCTCGTTAAATAAATAGAAGTGGATTTCCGCCTGTGAAGACGGAAGAACGCCGTGCTCCTTCGCTATCATCTCTTCTCGGAAGCCGCTGGCCGCAACAAGACACCGAGGTACCTACTCTGTCGACCTTCACCTAAAGCCGAGATAAGAAAACTCAGATGTTTACTCTCGTCGTGTTGTAAGTACCAACCCAGCTTCATCTTTTAATTCTCCAGGAGTAGCGAGATCACCGGCAAATTTTGAAGGAAGATTCAAACTTCTAATTCAACTTCATTTGATTTTTTATAATTGTTAAACCTCCCCATTTCATACCACCCGTTACCTGGTGGGAAGGAACAATTCAATTTTATTCTAATAATCGTTAAACCTCCCCATTTCATACCACCCGTTACCTGGTGGGAAGGAACGATCAAGTTTTTGTTGCAACCGCGTTTCAAGCCACCCGTCATCTGGCGCGGTATTGCAGAAAAAAAAATAATTAACCAATTTTTATTGTCTTAATTTAAAGACACTTTATTTTATTTGTATTTAATTATTGAAATTGCGTTTCAAGCCACCCGTCATCTGACGTTAATTTCATAATTAACCAATTTTTATTGTCTTAATTTAAAGACACTTTATTTTATTTGTATTTAATTATTGAAATTGCGTTTCAAGCCACCCGTCATCTGACGTTAATTTCATAATTAATCAATTTTATTGTCTTAATTTAAGATACTTGATTTCATTTTTATAATTGAATATTATAAACTTGTGTTTTTGTACATTTACACACTGACACAAACGAACACTTGGAGTAGACACTGAACAGTACATACTTTCCTGTCAAAATTCCAAAAAACTACAGAAAATATTTCTTAAGGAAGGTTCGCTCACCTTTCGAAAGACTACCTGTAATAGAGGAAGATTCTGATATGTCTGAGGGACAGTCACAACCTGGGGCGGCAAACCCGATCCCGAGCAACCCTTTTAATGATCCTAACTTTGTAGATTATTTTATTTCTCAAAGAATCCAGGAGTCCCTCAGAAACTTAAATATCAATCAAAATACTAGGGACCAAGTCCCCGAATTTAAAAAGAAACATGCGGACATGATCCCGACCTTTGAGGGAAACCCAGGAAAGCTCCGGAAATTTTTGGATACATGTGAATCTATAGCTAATAGGTTCATAGATGATGAAGATCCCACAAATTATCAAAATGAAGAGGTCCTTAAGACCATTATGTCCAAAATACAGGGACCAGCCTCGGATATGCTAGATAATTACTCACTTACGGACTTTCCAAGTATTAAAACTGCATTGCTAGAGACGTACTCCGACAAACGGGACATATTTACTTTATGTCACGAACTAACTGGACTGAGACATAGGGAGAGCGAAGATCCTTTTCAGTTTCATAATAAAATTAAAGCAAAACTAAATTTGGCTATTGCTTGGATTAAAAACCATGAAACTGAAACGAAACAAGAGATATTGATCGAGCACTACCAAGATATTAGTCTACGGACGTTACTCTTGCACCTACGGGAACCGCTCGGAAGTCAACTTCGGAGTAGGAAACCGAAAACGATGGGCGAAGCCCTTTCGATACTAACGAACGATTATCAAATCATGCAGTATCAAAAGGGTAGACTCGATCGGAACCCCCAACACAAACCGGCGATAAAACCGGAAAATAAAAATACGACTCCGGCAACCAAACCGTCATATTATGGCCAAGGATTTAAGCCCAAAACATTCCCAAATAAAACCCAAAATCAAGTGCCATCCAAGCCCTTTACCCCCAATAAAAATAACACTTCACAAATCACAAGGCCCCAACAGACTCAAGTTCCAAGTCAAGGAACGTCCAATTTTGCAAAGTCGACTCCAATGTCTTGGCAAACAACTCGACCGAATTTAGATTTGAACAATGTGGAAATTCCCGAGGAAGAAAGTATGGGAAGTTCTGACCCCGAATACAACGCGGAAAATCCGGCCGATGAGGACTCTTTTTTAGAGGAGGAGTCCGAATCGCTACATTCTCCCTAATACATTTGAAACCAAAAGCTGGACAAAAACTGCCATACATAGTATTTCCGAAGCATAAAATTAGAATCTTGTTGGACTCCGGAAGCACTTCAAGTTTTGTGCATCCAGAGGTCATTAAAAAATTTTTCCCCGACAAAATCATAACAGAGAAATTTCAAGTTAGATCAATCCACGGATTGTCATATGGGAGCAATAGTGCAAGGATCCCATGTGGCGAAATGTTCAAAATTAAAAACCTAAATCTCCTTTTTAGAATTCACAAATTCCATAGCCGATTCGGATTGCTATTAGGTACAGATAACCTTGAGTTACTTGGCGCTCATATTGATTATGAGAACAAGTTACTGATAATAAAAAATTTCAAAATCCCTTTTAAATATCACTACGTTGATCAAGAAATAAATAAAAAACCGATCTATGAACAAAAAATACCACCTAGGGCAATTTCGCAGATTAAAATTCCCGTACGATGTGATTCAACAAAAAAGGAAGGAGTAATTCCATATCTGAAACAAAATTCACTAGAAATTCCTGAATGCCTGGTCAAAATTCAAGATAAGGAATGTTACGTAGGAATTTTAAATAATAGTGATTCTGAATGTAATTTCAAACTGTTTGAACCCATCCAAGTTGAAGAAATCCCCATTTCAGACAAAGTGAAAAGTCCAAATGTGAATTATTATGATACGCAAAATTATGTATTTGACCCCACTAATATTCGAACGGATCATATGAACGAAGAAGAAAAGAGACAAATTTTGAACTTAGTATATCAGTACAAAGATTTGTTTCATTGTGAAGGAAACACCTTAACGTGTACTAATAAAGTCCAACATGTAATCCGTACCATTGACGAGATCCCCGTGTATACCCGCAATTACCGATATCCCGAGGTATATAAAAAGGAAATTGATAACCAAATACAAGATATGCTCAAACAGGGAATTATTCAACCCAGCTCTTCACCTTGGAATAGTCCACTCTGGCTCGTACCCAAAAAATTAGATGCATCCGGCAAACAAAAGTATCGACTGGTTATTGATTACCGCGGACTTAACAACAAGACAATAGACGATAAATACCCACTTCCAGTCATAAATGATTTGCTCGACAAACTTGGTAGGTGTATGTACTTCACTTGCCTTGACCTCAAAAGCGGTTTTCATCAAATTCCAATGCATCCGGATAGTATTGCCAAAACTGCTTTCTCCTCGGAAAATGGTCATTGGGAATTTAGTAGAATGCCGATGGGTTTAAAAAACGGACCTCCTAGTTTCCAACGGTTGCTCGACAATGTATTACGCGGTTTGCAGAATGAAATTTGCACTGTTTTTATTGACGATGTTATCATCTATAGTACAAGTCTCGAAGAACATATAAATAGTCTCAGAAAAGTTTTTGACAGACTCCGTGAAGCTAATTTGAAAATACAATTGGATAAAACGGAGTTCCTCAAAAGAGAATGTGTCTATTTAGGACATCTTATCACCCCTGAAGGAGTTAAGCCAAACCCCCTCAAAACCGAAGCTATATCCAAATATCCGATTCCCACAACTCCAAAACAAATTAAGGGTTTTCTCGGACTACTGGGTTATTATAGAAAATTTATTAAAAACTTTGCCCAAATAACCAAACCATTAACCCAATGTTTGAAGAAGGGAGCGACGATCGATCCTCAAAACCCTGAGTATAAAGAGTGTTTTGAGAAATGTAAAACTCTGCTCATAAATGATCCGATTTTACAATATCCCGACTTCTCGAAGCCCTTTAACCTTACAACTGATGCTTCGAACATTGCGTTAGGCGCGGTTTTAAGCCAGTGCACTAACGGTGCTGACTTACCGATAGCGTACGCTAGCCGGACTCTGAATGACCATGAACGCAACCTCTCTACCATCGAGAAGGAATGCCTTGCATGTGTCTGGGCTACACAATACTTTAGACCATACCTTTTTGGCCGAAAATTCAAAATTTTTACTGACCATAAGCCTCTTCAGTGGTTATTTTCACTGAAGGAACCCAATTCTAAATTATTCAGATGGAGGCTTAAATTAGAGCAATATGATTATGAGATCCACTACAAAAAAGGATCCACTAATCAAAATGCCGATGCCCTTTCCCGAGTGGAAATTAACATCAACGAAAATTCACCTGATGTTGAGCAAATTGTTCAAGATGCTCTCACCGGGGATAGTCCTCCAACTCCACTCATGAATGAAGTACTGGGAGAACTAAATGATGCCGTAAATAATTCATCGGAATCAATGGTCGTCAATGTGGACGAGAACGCCAGTGATTCTGGGTCTTTAGCTCCCACTGTTCATTCTAATTACGAGGGAAACACAATACTGAATATTCCTATAACCGAAAAACCTGTTAATTATGGAACTAACCAAATCATCATTGTAGTAGCCGACAGGGAAGAAACCAGAAACCCTAGGATTGAAAATATTTTTGAAAGAATCACTAGAATAACAGTAACGCTTAGGAAAAATAATCTTGAATCAGATATAATTCACTTTGTGAAAACCTACATAGTTCCGAAGAGAAAATATTCCTTATTTTTTGTCAATGATATCTATGAAGAATTCAGCCGAATAATGATAAGAAATTTCAAACATTCTGAAATAAGTTTCGTCAAGTGTTCCGCTAGGCTAGAAGATGTCACAGATCCAGAAACAGCTAGGGAATATATCCAACAACAACATATAGGGAAAACCAATCATCGAGGCATTACTGAGACCTTAGAGAAACTCAAGAGGAAATATTTTTGGCCGAATATGAAAACCACAATCCAAAATTATATTAATAAATGCGAAATATGTCTTGCCTGCAAATATGACAGACATCCCATTAAACCAAAATTAAACGTTACCCCCACGCCTTCTAGACCATTCGAAATCCTACATATCGACAAATTGTCTTTGGAGAAATCCAAGTTTTTAACAATCATCGATTCATTTTCAAAGTATGCCCAAGCCTACATTCTAAAATCATCTAATAGTATTGACACAGTCGGAGCCCTTCTAAAATTCTTTTCCCACCATGGGATACCAAAAATGATCGTGGCCGATAATGGAGCAGAATTCGGTAGCTCATTGGTCAAAGAGTTACTAGAGACCCACAAAATTAAAGTTCATTACATTTGTTCTCAAAACCCAAATTCGAATGGATTAATAGAAAGATTTCACTCGACTCTAATTGAACACGTTAGAATACTGTCAAATAGAGACGAATTCAAAATGAAAGCATAAAAAATAAAGTTAACTATGCACTAATAGCTTATAATAGTAGTATCCACTCTGTTACAAAACTAACGCCATTCGAAGTAATAAATGGTCATGTAGAGAACGACCCTTTACTAGAAGCCGACTTAGAGAAAAATTTAATGACGAATTTTATAGACAAACATCGAGACAAAGTAAAACTAATTTATGACATAATCAAAGAAAGAACTCAAGCCCAAAAGGAACGTATTGCTGAAAGAAGGAATCAGGATAGAGAGGAAGTTCCAGAATTACCCACAGAAATATTTGTAAGAACTAGACAAATTCAAGATAAAACTAAACAAAAATATCATAAGGAAACCTTACAATCAACCAATCCCGAATTAAAAACCGCTCAAATAGTTCCTCGACACCATAACACACAAGGAAAAATTCATACGTCTAATATAAAAAGACCACGTAAACAAACTACGAGTGACTTACCCACTGACACTTCACCTCGTGAACCTGTTCCAGGACCCTCCTCTTCTCAATCGGAAGCTCCGAGGTGAGAAATATAACAACTAACCAAGGGATACTGCCTATCCTATTAGGACCAGCCCGACTTATAAATTCCCAACATACTCTGGTTCATCATTATAAAATTGACAGCTTAATTGATGAATTTTACGAACTAACTTCACAGTACGAAAATTTGTTGAATAAGATCAAAGTAAATCAATTCCAGGTCAGACAGACAGACGAATATTGTAAATTATTAAATTATACTATTAGTATTATTAAGGAAAAAATTACCCACATTAATGTTAATCAAGGTAGAAAAACTTAAGAATAATGAAATAACTGTTCAGGATCAATTGGATTCTCAATTCTCACTCATTTCAGATCTGATGTCCGACTTTAATTCGACCATTCAAGACATTCGTTTCAATAATGAGCAAATAAAAAACAAACTGTTAGAAATTGATAATTTCATGAAAATTAGTTCTAATCAGGCTCTCGCTGATTCCATAAAAGAAATACTCAACATTCAACAACTAGTATTTAATGTGATACTGACAATATTCCAAGATATTGAGAATTCAATAACATTTTGCAAATTGAGAACATTACATCCTAGTATAATTGGAACGCATCAGCTGTTTGTAGAACTCCAAAAATTGTCAAATACTTACGGTTCCAAATTACCTTTAGAAATAAAGTACGAGAATATTCTAGAAATAGAATCCACTATTCAAGTTACCTGTGCAATCAAGGACGATGAAATAATTTATTTTCTCAATCTACCATTGTCCGATGGGTTACAATACTACTTGTACTTTTTACGACCAATACCCACACTTAGGCAAAATCAGTATGTTTCTATATTTCCTAAGATAAATTATCTTCTCAAGTCTAAGTCAAATAATACAACAATACCCCTGTCAGATAATTGTCAAAGGGGTAGTATCATTCATTGTAGTAAAAAATTAATATCAAACCAGAATGTTAAATGTGAAGAAGAAATACTTAGTTCCAGTACTGCCGAACATTGTGAATACGTAACAGTAAACATTGAAGATAATTGGATTGAATCAATCCCAGAATCAAATCAACATCTAGCAGTCTTCCCCTTCGGAGACAAAATAGAAATAAATAATAGGCATGGTTCTGAAATAGTGGAATTAAAAGGTATATTTTTAATTTCGGAAGGTAACAGTATGATGTATTACAAGGGACAACCCCTTCATTCAGAAAGTGAATCATTAGGCCAACCTAAATTATTAACCGACTTAAATTTTGAAATTAAAGATTCACAAATGTCAAATACCACGCTTACTCTAAAAGAACTCAGTTTCAAAAATGTCAAACTAAACAGAGTAACACGTCTAGAGCCGTTAGATATAATTAAATATTTTGTTCCAAGCTTTTGGACTATAATTTTGTATCTTCTTATTATCATGTTTATTACTTATACCATAATTGCGTATTGTAAACAGAAGAGTAAGCTAACCGCAACGAGAACATGAAGGCCTTGCTATTTATTCAAGTCTTTTCTTGTGAAAATTTAGTTTATTTTTAATTTTCTAAATTTTCAGCTTAAGGAGGGAGGAATTATGTGATCCTCTAACATAGGGAGGAAAAATAATAAAACTAATGCCTTCAGCAGTTCTCCCCTCCTAGTGGAAGCACCTCGCTTCGGACCTCCCGAAGCTCGGGGCAGTCGTTGTTGGGCAATCTCTCGTGCGGTACGTTCCCTCTCTGTACATAGTCGTGTGTGTTTCTTTTCATATTTTAATAAATTGTATTTGGGAATTAAACGATCGTTTTTTAAAAACTAATTCCCGATCAAAGGACATTTAAGTTATATATATATATATATATATATATATATATATATATATATATATATATTCCTCCTATTCCTTCAAAAACTTTGATTTACTATTCGGATCTACTTTTACCCTGGAGAAAAAAAAAAGAGAACGTGAGCATGAGTGTTAACGAAATCTCGCCCCTTTCAAGCTAAAACCGTGAATGTGCTAAATCGCTGTTTTGAGAAAAACGACGAAAACTGTTATTTTTCAGCTGGATTCTGTATTCTCACATTTACGAACTTTTATTTAGTGTACTTTACTTTATACTTCAGGTTCACTACCCATATTTCACTCTAAAACTACTATCCTTTGGTTTTTATAGTTTACCACGATACAAATAACACAATTTTGACTCTTTTGGTTTTGAAATCAGTAAGGTAGGCGTACTGAGTTTTTGATGGGTACGTTAGTGTACTTTTGGTTTATTATTTCCAATAATAAGCCTATGTGATCGTGTAGCAAAAAATTTGTATAACCCCCCCTCAAACTTTGTCACTTTACGTTTCAAGGTGGGTAGAATCCAAATTTGAAATGTCCGTCCGCCGTCCGCCGTCCGCCGTTCGCCGTCCGACGTCCGGGCCATAAAAGGCCTAAGAATTGACTTAAAAAACCCGTTCTTTCGCACATAGACTCCATTTGGTCCTAACGCTTAACCATCCCGATCGTTTTACTCGCAAAGATGCTATGGGCCAAAAACGGGCGAAAAAGTGTCTTTTTCGAGGCTTTGAGTGTTAGACTTACGCACGCACGCCTGCACGCCTGGCACGCTTGGCAGGGGGTCACGGTTGGTGGTGAGGGGGGTGAGCGGGGGGTGGAGTGAGAGGAGGCGCCGCGGCACCTTGTGGTGTCTGGGGTGACCATAGCAGAGGGGTGTAGGAGAATGGATATTTATTACTTTTACGTGTTATACCCATATAATACACCGCGGCACCATGAGGTGCGTACGGCGTTCCTTCGAGGCATGAATATATGTTTTTTTCTAGGTCATATTTGTGTGTTAATACCAATGCTTTTCCTACGCACAGAGCCGGTCCTAGGCGCATGCGAACCAAGCGGCCGCTTGGGGCGCCGGTCCTGGAGAAAGGCGCCCCAAGTTAAAAAATTTATCCCGAGATAATTGTAAAACCCGCCGAGAAATAAATATTACTATGAAAATTTAATTAATGCATGAAGAATATGTTCCGTGTCTTTCTGTCTCTATCTTTGTGTTTATCTGTGTGCGAGTGTGTGTGTGTGTTTTTTTTTTAGTGTGTACTTATGTCAGCAAATCCTTGTAATAAGGTTCATTTCCACAATATTCAATTTATACTTCACTCCGCGCATGCGCAAACATAAATTCCATCAAGCATTGTTTTCTCATGCCCCCGTCGTCCTATCTCGCTCAAATTCGAAGGGTAGATGGAAGAGAGTAGATTGAGCATTCCCGAACAATTTTAACATAATCCTATCATTAGTAGCTACTGCGCATGATTCGCAATCTGGGCTTGGATTTAAAAGATAATATGGTCTTGTGAACTAGGACAATAGGTACAACATCTCGGTAATGTTCTTTACAGCTACCTTATCTTAAACTTTCCTACTTTGCCTCCCGGAAAACTCCTAATCATTCTACCTATCACTTCATTTCCCATGCGGGGTACAAAGCATTGGAAAGAGAGGATTTCACGCTTACAGTATAATTACTTTTCGGTATGATAATTATGAATCCATAGGTCACAAATCCATATCCAACCAGCTTACCGATGGCCTTCTGTCTGCGGTCTGGGTTGAAAGAATTTTTTCCTTCTAGGATGTCGATCCATTTGGCTAATCCGGAATTTCTCTGGCTCGTCTTCCCTCCAAGGAAGAGGAGAACTGCAGACGTTAAAATCGGGAAGCCGAACGGCTTCTAGACATTGATTTCATGTCTAAGGTTTAACATAGGCGGGTTTGACAATTACATTCATATATATAGATTTTCCAAATGTCAATTGGGCTCTTTCGGCGATGACTTATGTATCTGGAGGTTTAAACTTCTCCCAAAATCATTTTGCCCGTTTTTCCAATCACACCATTTGACGTCACGTTGGTGCCAAGGCCTACACGCTCTTTATAGGTATTGTGCGGGTATGAGGTCGTACCATGATTGTTTCAATTAAAACCTCGGATTTTCTCTAGGGTTTTTTAACTAACCTCTTGTCAGAATTACGTTCTGATACTCCTGGGAATTATGTTTCAGTTAGGTCGTGTCGAACATTTCCAATAAATCTCCTAAATAAATAACTTTCCTACTAACTTCTTAGTTAATTTAAAAAACTTCAACGTATCCAGAGGCTGGACTGAACAGGTAAATTGTGATAAGTCGATAAAGGCTCATCCCCGGAAACTTGGAGATTGGAGGTACAGGAAAAAATGAAATTTCTTATATTAAGCCAAGAACGTGAATAATCTGTCTTTGTCGGTTCACAAAACATAATTATAAAAACGAATGGTATTCTCACATGTATTTTGAATCTAATCTGAAATGTATACTTCAAAACCCAGTATGTCATCTCCCAGTAAGGAACGCCCAATGACCAGCGAGAACGCATACATAAAATGGCATGACTATTTCATTTCGGTGCTTCATGATGTGATTGCTTGAATTTGATTTTCTTTTTCTGCACAAGCATGAAAAAAACTAATCCCAACTAGGTAGGTGCTTAATGGCTTTTTGAAATGATCTGAAATCACGGGCTCTTTCATATTCATAAACTTACCTTATCAAGGATGATTAAATCATAATACTACTTAGAAAATTTCATTTATAAAATTCATGGAGCCACCACAATTGCTTCATGTTCTTTGAAAGTTTTAGGTGGATAGATACCTTGGGGTGAGACAATATAGCGGAAACAATAAATTTAATACGGAGATAACAAATTTGTGATACAAAAAGAACTGAGTAAAATATAAAACTTGTTAGGTACAGAAAATACACATTTCACTAGCGCGAGTGCATGAGGTGAAAAACTATAACATCTCAGAGAGGTAATAATGGGGGCGCAACCAGCCCTTCCGCATGGGTAACAAAAATCGCTCGGACCGGCTCTGCCTACGCATATTTAATAACATATCCTCTCGACTTTTCGTACGTACTTAGATAATGATATTATTAAGGCAATAACTATTTGAATAGATAGGAGCACAAATCGAGAAATATAAACATGCGTATATAATTATAGAAGTATAGGTTGTGGCAACTCGAAATAGGACACTCCGAGGAGTCTGGACGGGCCTTATGACGTACCCAAGCCAACTAAAACTACGATCATACTCAATTGAAAAAATAATAAACCTTTGTGAAATAATTTGCAGCGTTTTGAGTTTTTGGTGATAAGAAATTTGATATTTCACAATAAATTATTTTGATCCCACAATAACAAAAAATAGATTTTAAAATTAATATGAAATGAATACACAATGATACCAAGTACGAAATTTTATTTTGGATCTTTTGGGCATTTAAAAGAGTTCTGTTCTATTCATTTCATGTAATGCTAGTTGTTCTACCTAGTTTTTTTTCTCGTCACTCTGAAAAGCTTTGAATTGATTTTGTATTGCTAAACTAAGAATGGAGGAATACAAGAAAAATGATCGAAAGTGTAAAACAAAATCGAAAGGAGAAACTGAAAATGTGTACCGTACTTATACGAGTGGAAAACCGTGAAAGTTATTAGTTTTGGAATGACGATATTTTGTGCACATACTGACCCACCACCAAAACCTTTGATTCGAAATAAAATACCATAAAAGATTTGTAGCAGTAGCTGATATATTTTAAGAGCGCTCAGAGTGTGGCATATTAATACGTGGCATAGAGGTTACAGACATGATATTTTCGACGTTTTAATAACATTTTTAGACGAAGTTTGTATTAAAATTAAACAGCGTTAGTCCCTCACTCAGAATATGATATTTTTCATTTTAAATGACAAATTTTAATTTTAAGTGGACTGGGTCAAATAGACGCATTGCGAGTAATCGTGTGTGTATAGTGACGCGAGTACTGAAGGGTTAAAACAAAGTGTGGCTCATTCATCATTTCGTAAATAGGATAAAAATTGGGAAGCATCATGCTAAAAAGATGAATCTGCTATATTTTTCATTTTGTAACCAAAATTACCCGATTGTAATTTTGTTCAAAAATCATGAATGTGCGTCTAAATCCACATTTTTATCATGTACCGGAGCTATAGCTATCAAAGCTGACGACAACCCCGAAATTCGATTTTTAACACATTTATGGTTTTGGCATGGTAAACATAGTACAAATCCACTCATCAAGAAATCAAGTTTATTATCACTTTTGTAACACATAGACGGACTTGTGAGGCGTAAGGGGGTGCTAGGAGTTATTGTTTATTTCATTAACTTTCTTCCAGTAGGACGGTGCGTACGTCAACGTAATTATATTTAAATTATGATGTACCATCGTACGAAGATAATGATGTATTCAAGCTCTTGTTATCTACAAATGGGCTACTGATTGTAGTTGTTCTATTTTATTTTATTAATTTTCGTTCGATAGGTAGGTGCCTCCGTCTGTATGAAACTAAATTTGCCATCATTTTTGTTTGACGACCAGTGATCTGCGTAGAAGTGCTCTCTAATACAGAAATGCCTTACCTTCATAAAGTTTTTGTACTTAATAATTCACAGCGTTTTGAATATTTTTCGAAACGTCGACCACTAAATAGAAACAACCTTTGTATATTATCAAAATGAGTCGTCTGGAAGAATATAAAATTGATATTCTAAATGCCTCAATATTGCCTGGACAATGTTGCGTATAATAGCTTGATAATTATTTTTTCGTGTTCAAAAGTCATATATTAAGTTTAAAAGTCGTATTCAAAAGTTATATAATTACATAATATATTACTTAAATATACTTATACACAATATTACTTATATTATATGCTTACTAAATACCTGCAAATGCGAGTGCTACCTATAACGAAAAGCGAACAAAATTTGTTTGTGTAAGTAATTTGATGATTGTATTTGCAAACGCCTCTACAAATTCCAGTAGATTTTGGTTGCCGATAGTTTTAATTCAAAATGCATATTAGGTATAACTGTTAACACGATGCTACTTTAACAACTCTCAAAGCTAGGATGGACTTCAGTCATTTGACAGATGGTTGTGAGAGGTAGGTACCTCTTATACGAACGAGCCTTTTGAGGAAAATGTCTCTCCTATACATTTTAAACCCAAAACGCTGAAATGCGGAATTGGGCGTCTGTTAGAAAGCTTACATGGGATACAAAAGAGAGTAGAAAGGGTTGGACTGGAGAGTAGAAATGACAATATCGTGGGTATCCAGCACCCAACAGCTGCATAACCATTCCTTTCGTTTATTTCCCATTCATCCTACGATACTGAAGACTAAAATTGATTCTTGGCAAGATTTATAAGTAACTCAGAACCTGATCAGCTGAGAAAATCCTGGGGGGGTATTTTGTAACGTTACTCGATGTAGTCAGAATAAACTTTGTTGATAAACGCCGCCATCTTCGCTGTTGTTTATTTTTCGAGATTCACTCTTGTTTGTGACAATCTAATTGGTTGCCATGACTAAATTCCTCCATCTCTACAGTATAAATCTACATATACATTTATTGAGCATAAGAGATGCAAAATTAATCACTTGAAATCTTTTAATACCAATTTCTTTAATTGAAGCTCCAAGAAAGGTATTAAAGGGGAGTATTATCTGACTACTCTGTTGTCGAGATATTTACATTGAATTTAATCCAATAATGGTAAATGATACCCCTCTTGGGATTTAATGTGTGAGGATAGCAATTGGGTTATATGGATAGGAATGATAAATTGCTGTGCGCACAAAGAAGAAAGAGAGACCTCTTACTTTGAGAGAGGCGGAATCTCAAATGAACTCGAGAGCGGAAGTGTCATGGTAGATCCTGCCAGCGTTCTTTGGAACGCACCTCATAACAGCTCATTAGAACTGTTACATGTTATTATTAATGCCTGCAACTAACCACTTCTGTTTATTTGAACAAACTTGCAACCGGTTAATATGTTCAAGGTGGCCTACTATATCTCAAAAGTCACAGAACACCCCTCTGTATCGTTTTCCTTTTCAATGTAAGATACTAACTCTACTCCAGTTAACCATCACACTAGCTCCTTAGGCAGTATTAGATATACAAGATGAGGTTATATGTAACTACACTGAGATTTTGAAGTTTCCTCGTCCTATAAATTCCTCTGTAATTCAATGACATGTTTTTGATCGTTCAAGTATGAAATATAAATTCGTTCTTTTGAGTTTAGTAGTCCTTTTTTTTATGAAGAAGATTTTAATTTTATATTCATTTTCAGAGATGGCTCTCTGGTAGTAATGCCTGCAACTAATCACTTCTGGTTATTTGAACAACCTTGCAACAGGTTAATATGTTCAAGGTTGCCTACTATATCTTCAAAGTTACAGACCACCCCTCTGTATCGTTTTCCTTTTCTATGGAAGATACTAACGTAGGAAAATTAATTTCATTGGAATCATTGATGGAATTTCATTGGAGCTTGGTTCCTCTATAAAATGTTCACTAAATAAACTATTTGTCTTCCTATAATTTTTCAAATACTAAGGATTACGAGTGTTTCCAAATAATGAAATAATTACTAATTAATCTCATCACAGAAAGAGTATGACATTTATCAAAACTGGGACAATGAATTCATTGGAATCATTCATGTAATGTCATTGGCGCTTGGTTCATCTATAAATTTTTCACAGAATAAACTATTTTTCTTCCTATAATTATTCAAATACTAAGAATTACGAGTATGTTGCCAAATAACGAAATAATTACTGTTAGTTCATATCACAGAAAGAGCATGACGTTTATCAAAATGTAAATTATACGGCTACTATGTGTAGGCTTTGCTGAAGTTGAAGATTTTCTGGGAGACCTCAAGCTCGAGGTAAGAAGAGTTAGAAATTGAAGAGAGGGCGGTGCCCCCTCCCCCCAGTCGCCCCTTCACCTTCCGAACTAACATGCAACCTTACTCTCCGAGCTTCTACTTGTATTCTATTGATGGCCCACACCACTCCCTCGCAACCGTGGAAGGGTTGATGGGTAGTGGTAGGGGAATGAAAACGGGGATAAACCTACCTAATTTCTTCGGTTCTCCTTCCCCTGTTTCTGCACCTTTATCAATCTACTCCAAAGTTAAATTATTTCCGCTGCATGACAGGAGAATGGGGAGAGAATTGAAGGGTGAAATGTACATTGTACAATTGTATAAACAACGAAAAAAGTTAGTCCTAGCAAAACTTGCGAACTGTGTAAGAGTGTCACTGTTTTGAATATTGACGAACGAAATGATTTTCTACCGACTATATCAACTGCTCTCTCTCTCTCTCTCTCTCTCTCTCTCTCTCTCTCTCTCTCTCTCTCTCTCTCTCTCTCTCTCTCTCTCTCTCTCTCTCTCTCTCTCTCTCTCTCTCTCTCTCTCTCTCTCTCTCTCTCTCTCTCTCTCTCTCTCTCTCTCTCTCTCTCTCTCTCTCTCTCTTTCTCTATCTCTCCTTCTCTCTCTCAGTTGCAAAAAAATTCGCTCATACGATATCATCATGCATGACTGGAACTTTTTATTAATCGAACTTTGTTTCCCCCAACTTCGTCACGAGTGATTCGGTTAGTGCGATGACTCAATCGAACTTTTACTCTTCTGAATACGAATCCCGGATAAATACCATAGTGTCAATAGAATCTAGATTTAGTTTCGGTTAGCAATAATTATTTATAACCTATTACTCGCAGAAACTCAGTAACTCTGCAGAAATTAAATAACCAGGGAATTATCATTGAGAAAAGAACATGGTTTTGCGACGGCCCTGCTGTTCAGAAAACATCATCTACGCAAATTATGCCTATTAGGGAAATAGTTTTAATGGCTGTAATTGTTATAACAAAGTTATTATAAGCATAAAATGAAGAAAGAATATCATAGGACGAAAAATCCGTTTTGTGAGAGTTCACATTTTTGTCTGGAACACGCGAAGGTCAGCACGTTTGGACACGCTAGCTAGAAGGAATTAAAAAAACAAAAAAATCCTTAGGTTGTTTTGCATTTGTAATATTATTGGATAATTAGTTTTGTCTTTTTTTATCAAGTATTTTCAA
This sequence comes from Adelphocoris suturalis, assembly GCA_030762985.1. Lineage (NCBI taxonomy): Eukaryota > Metazoa > Arthropoda > Insecta > Hemiptera > Miridae > Adelphocoris > Adelphocoris suturalis. Next base: position 119,578,168 of record CM061043.1, on the reverse strand, counting down.
TAATGAACCATTTTAATTAACCAAGATAATTTGTTTGCCCCCTTTTAAAATTTGTTGGTTTACGAGATACAAAAAAAAAATAAAAATAATAATAATAAAATAAAATAAATAACTAAAATTAAAAATAAATAAAAGTTCCAGTCATGCAGCATGATCTTATAAGTGAATTTTTGCAAGTTATCGTACTATATTATGTTAAATTATTTTGAAATTTGAATTTTTTTAGTATAAAGAAATTCTTAACCATCACCCCCTTCCCTCCCCCTAGTTATGTAGAGCTACCTACGTAACTACATAACATTATACGCAAAAGTTTTGAAGTTTACTATGAATGAGGATTGATAGAATAGTAACCTATCGTAAAGGAATATGACAGGTAATATGAGACTGAGCAAAATTGGATTTAAAAATCGACCAGAACACAAGAGCCCCTTGTTTGTTTCCCGTACAGAAGTTACAAAACAACAAAAGACTGCTACTAGGTACATGCTTGCATGATCTGCTATTCCCAGGTTCGCAAGTGCATTTGAAGTGGAATGTATTATTGAAATCTTCAAAATCGTTACCTTTATAGTGTGAGGATGTTCATTAATTAATAAACTTTGTGGAACAAGTTCATAAATGTTGGGCATCCTCTACTTCTTTCAAGAAACTACTCAATATTACAAGCTGAGCATTTTAAGCTGTTCTCCTTTAAATTTCAAGATTCGGTTGTGCATTTTGAGTAATTTATGTAGAATCAAATCTAATTTAATAATTTCTAGGAAAATCTTAAATAGAATACTACTTGAATACGTTTAATAGCGACGTAAAACCCACGACTACTGGTTGTAGGTACCTTATTTACTACTTCTAAATAATAAACAAATAAACCTTCTGAACTTCTTATTCAACTTCCAGCACTTAGTTTTGTTGTCTAGTAAACGGCCATGACCGTCATAAATGGTGTTTTCAGTTGCTGTTAATGATTTATTAGTAAACATTCAGTAAAGGAATGGTAATTTTCCTTGTGCGTTTTGAGCGGAGTCAGGATCTGTCGCGCCATAATCGATGCGACGGTGGCACAAATACAGCTAATCTAAAACGCGAATAGCTTCATTTTTTACGAAAATTTGAAGTTTATTCCGCTTTACTTTTGCTGCACTTCTTTCTGTAATACCTTAAACATATCCATGTTAAGATATAGTCATATCCATATTGAAATATATACATGTATCTTCATCATTAATTTGTTTACTTTCGTTGTTGCAGGTGAAAATGGAACTGCTAAACCTGGAAGTGCAGGAGGACGAGATGGAGCGGCGAGGATCCTTCAGCTTTGCCTCAAAGGCGACTGGCCGCCGTTCGATCAAGTTCTCAAGACGCTGGAGAAGGCCGTTGCCGCCGGCGGCGAAGACGTCAACACGACGCCGCTGTCCGGCCTCACAGACCCGGTAAGCCTGACAAGATAAAAACAGTACTCAGCAATGCAGCATGGCTAAAAGAGCAAATTTTCAAAGAAACGTTGAAGACCGCCATATGCAAAACATCCTAAGTGCCATTAATAAAATTGTCCAGCAGACCCAAAAAACTGTTCATAGCCAAGTAAAAAAATGAATGAAATGTCTTTTGTAGTTTTCCATGTATGTTATACATTTTATTATTGTTTAATTAGTAAATAAATCAACAACTAAAATTAATTATCCTATTTTTAGCCAATTCCAACCAAAACGCCCTAAGTGCCCATCCCCTTGCATAACTCATTTTGGTAACCAGGAAGGTCAAATTTTAGTTTATTGAATACATTACAGCCTGTATTCTGATTCTTATATCACAAAATGTTGAAGAAAGGGTTGAATATGAAGTAGGTAGGTAATTACAACTTTTATTGCACCAATTGTATTTAAAAGAAGTAATTAAAATGAAAGGAAAGCATAGATGTAAGAAAATTTCCCTCATTTTTTATATAATCTATAATATTAGGTACCTACATAATAATCTAATTGTGTCTTTGTTTATGTTACTCAATCACGTAAAAACTACTAGATCCATTGAGCTGAAATCGTACATGGACATTCATAGGGCCCCTGGTTAACTCAAAGACTATAATATTGCAATCCTATAGACTTACTCCTTCATAACCCGGCTTCCCCGGTAAGAACGTAAACAACATTCAAATTTAAGGAAAAAGCCGACACGCGTCGAACTTAGGATGGGGCGGATTCACGGGTAAAGTACTTTCGATAACGAATTCGACGGTACCAAAACGATTTTGGTGGGTTGAGCCCAGCATTTTTCATTCGTAACATACCTGTTCAAAAACTGATATTCAAAACGCCTATGCATGCGTGTTGTTCGGGAATAGTTTTAACGTAACTGAGGTCATAATGAGAAGGTTACTTTTAAATTTAATTAGGTACAACTTGAAACTTGATTGCTGAAATTGGAGTTGGAGCCTCTTGGGGACTGCTGGGTAAAAATTACAAGGTACCTGGTAAAAATGACCCGCAGATGTGGGTCCATGCAATGCAACCGGCTGGTCTAAATACAAATCTTGATTTTTTGGGGATAACCATGGAATCATGATTTCAACGCCCTTCATCTTCCCGGCAGTCCATTTTTATGTATGAAGCACAAACATGACCAAAATTCCCTGTTTTTTATTTTACCCTCCACCGTTATCTGACCAGAAGATTGTTTTTGTTTAGGGGGATTCAAGATTCGCTGTATAAGTAGTTATGAATGAAGGTGCTGATTTCGTTACATCCCCGAATTCCCTCTGTCTCGTCCCTTACATAGAAGAAGTCTTCACCGCTATCGTCGATATGAATCCCAAGCTTGATACAAGTCAGTGTCTGCTACAATACATTCGGGATGTGGGTAAAGTTAACTTAAAGTTAAATCTTATTTTTCAATTTTTCTATTATTAGTTCGTTTCCGTGTAAACAAACATCAATTGGGGAATCATGGAGGAAGAATAGCAACGCAGGTAACGTTGTACAACGGCACTTAGGTTTGTTTGGTTTGAAATACACGAAATAACCGCCAGGAGCTCTACTATTGCTCAGAGACTTCATGAGCAGTTGTCTTATGGCACATAAGATTGTCAAAAAATTGCACTTATGTATTTTTGCATATGGCAGTCTTCAGTTGTGAATAAAATTAAATTAGGCCCCTGAATTCTGGTCATTGATGCAAACCATGTCAATAGGTCTAACCAACCAGTGTAATCGAGCTGGGATAACCGTGTGATGACTTTCCTCAGGATATTTTAGGAAACGTAGCTCAAATCGAAAACTACAAAATTTTAGTCAATAATGGGCAGTTTTCACCTAATTATAGATTTTTCTCACTTCTTCATGAATTTTGGAGCTGAAAATAATTTGACTGTGACACCCCACATGCTCTATTGTCAAAAAACAGATTTTTTAGCATTTTTTGGGCCACTAAATTGCAAATTTGAACCTGAATTTCTGGAGCGATCGGGCTGGACAACGAACTCAATCTCTGCCTTTTGCCAAGACGGATTTTTCTGCGTTAGAACGAATTTTTTACGTTGTATTTTAAGGGAGTTATTGTTTGGAAATACACCCTATATATATATATATATATATATATATATATATATGAAAAAGCGCAAACTCCAGGAAACGTTTCAGAATGCCTCAAACCGGATTTCAATGAAGAAATTTTTCAAAAATTTGTATTTTAAAAATTTCCGAGCTATTCCAATAGCTTCATTTTTTACGAAAATTCGCTAAAAGTAGGTCAAGGTCGGTTAAAAAGAACATTTTGGGTATTAGGACTCGTGCAGATGCGCGCGGCGGTAAATGTTTTACTTAGTTGATATGTCGCTAGATGGCGGAAGAAGGTTGTATAATTTTGCGTCAGATGTTATGCTCAGAAAGATTTCTTACCTTGATTTTTATCATGTGCTTAATGTTAATGGTATTTAATTCATATAAATTGTACAACAACCTGAACAACAGCAATTGAAAGATGAAGAATGGGTCTGATAAAAAAAAAAAACCAGTTGTGCTAAAGACCACACGGGAGAAGTGTAAACTTCTATGAAGATTTTCTGCTAAATATAATAAATATAAAATATATTATGGAAATGATTTTGGTTGCCGAAAAAATCTTGTAAAGACCAATTTCAAAGTATACAAAGTATACAACAGTATTGGACATTACTTTCCACTCTGTTGGGATGTTGGGTAAGTAAAAATGGACATTACTTTCCACTCTGTTGGGATGTTGGGAAAGTAAAATTGGACAGTGCTGTCCACTCTGTTAGGATGTTGGGAAAGTAAAATTGGACATTACTTTCCACTCTGTTGGGATGTTGGGAAAGTAAAAGTCGACAGGCTCCGCCCCTGGACTCTCGGTAACTTTCCGCCTTGAGCCTTCGGCTAAAATGCTAAAACATGGAACATGCTTTCTTCCCGCTAATTCGTAAATGTAAATAAATTTAAAACTACGACATAAATGTTTTAAAAATCGAAATTAGAGTACTTAAGTAGGTAATTTTCTGTTATGGTGCGCGTCTACAATTACTATAAGCAAGATTAACTTCTCAACCAAGTGACAACAAAACAAGCGGCATTGTTTACTATATACATTTATAACATAAATAAATATAAAACTACGACATGAATAGAAGAACAAGTACGAAAGAAATGCGTGATAAATCGAGAGCTTTCCAACGAGTGGAGAACGATTTTTGTCCGGTGAAAAATAAAGAAGTTTCATTTCCCCAGCAACGGCTTGGTTGTACGTGAAAATCAAAAGAAAAAAACAGCGTGACGGAAAAAAAACGTGATGGTGAAATCGTATTCACACCCCGCTAAATCTTTCGACGCGGTGCACCTATAGAAGTTTACACTTCAAAAATTATTACAAATCTGACTGGTTGTTAGTAAATTAGTATTACATCCTCCTGCGCAATATCAAGGTCTATGGTATAGGTAGCACTTTTATACTTTATGACGAAATCTGATGCAAAACATGTATCCTGGTATCACGCCATCGAGCTCGACTCCACGGTATGACGTATAGGAAATCTTTCTTGATTCATAACATCTGGCGCCTTTGACCTAAATTTTTATGTTTTTTCCTAGGTGTTAAACAATTGAACAATAGGTGCAGGCTGTTTTCAACACACCACACCAATTCGGGTTTTTTACGAGGGTCCCTAGTGAATAAATGCAGACTCCCTCTACCAACCAAAAACCCTTCCATTGTCTTGATTCTCTTCACTTGATTTTCATGTAAATTTACCTGATTTGGGAAGCTTATTCCAACTGTTTTTACTACCTGTTAACACTTACCCCACTTAACAATTTATTTCTCTGGTCAGTTTATTATAAACCCCCGAACCTTTTAAGTGGGTCAACGCTGTCGGGGTTGGAACCGCCTTTAGAGTTAGAGCAGCAACTATGAGAACTGACCCCTTATGTAAATGGGGCTTAGAGGTCAGGCGCTCCGCACGAAGCCCTTCGGACCGCCCTTTGTGAAAAAAAGCCTTTCTTCGCCTTTATGCTGGTGTTATAAATCTGTTTACTTTCGCTTTCAATCCGATTTCCGAGGTCACTTTCTCAAGGATTCATTAAGCGTGACAAAGGTGACAAGGATAAGGTAGTAGGTTGTGAAAAATGATGTTTCCATCAAACTGAGTGAAAGAGAAACAAGTTGAGTGGGGCACACAGCTTCAATGAAATGTTTCAAATAATCTTGAATGATTCAATGGAGGGTTCCATTGGAGTTTGAGCAAAACCAATCAATTAGGCGACTAGGAGATGAGGTTTGATTGATGTTTCTTTTGCTACCAGTGATTTGAGAGCAAAGGAGTTCATAGGGGATCATGCAGTTTAAAAAATCGTCCAATCTTTGATAATTTCATAGAAATAAGATGAAAACTGTAGACATCATGCTTGTTACAAAGATTTGAGTTTTGCGCATGCGCAGCACTTACTAATGATAAAATTGTGATGAAATAATATATGGTAATCAAATCGTGGTTTCCCAACGACCATCCGAATATGAGCGAGATCGGACGAATAGGCAATGAGAAAATAACGCTTGATGGATTTTACGTTAGCGCACGCCCAGTGAAAACTACTAATCTCTGAATGATGAAATTAATACGTAAGGGGCCATCCTTAGCCAGAAAATTTCATCGAAATCGAATGCAAACTGAAGAGGTTGTGCCTTTTGTAAGGATTTCATATTTGCGCTTTCGCAGCAGCTACTATAATACGATTGTAATGAAATTGAAATGGGATGATTAAATCTTCTTATCCTAACGTGCCTCCCAATCATAGCCTGATTGCACGACGGATGTGAAAAAATCATTCTTAATTGAATTTATGCATGGGCAGAGTGAAGTATTGATTTGAAAGCAATGGAATTGTTAGGGGATGATTTAAATCATAAGTCGCACTCTCCCTCAAAATTTCATCAAAATCAGATGAAAAATGTAGAAGTGATTCGTGTTGCATGAATTTGCGGACACACGGAAAGACACACTAATAGACAGACAGTCATGATACCAAAGTTGTTCAGATTGATATTAAACTTTAAGTGCGAGTGGAAATTTTGATTTTTGAGAATAAAAAACCCTAACACTTAGCGCTCTGCGACAAAATCGAAGACAGGTTCAATCTAAAACGAAAAAAAAAAAAATATTAAATTATGTAAAGGAAAAAACACCAATGCAGATATTTGTTGCTATTATTCTCAAGATAAGGATATAACGAAAAGATAGCTGCGTAGCTGATCTGAATTCCACACAATCACTTCCAGCGCTTCCCAAGAGGCTGAGGACCAAATTGCAAGGCTGTAAGATGTACACGATAGAAGTTAGTTTCATTGTTCACACATCTGATCCGACTTACTTGCAATCAATTCTAGCGGCTCCAAGAGGCCGGATACCAGATTTCATGGCTCTAGGATATGCAGGAGGGAAGTTAATTTTATCGCTCACACAGCTGATCTTACTTCCCCGCAAACGCGTCCACACGTCCCCAAGGAATCCACAAAAGATTCGTACAGTGAAATAAGTGTACACTAGAAATCTTGCACAAAATGCGTACGGGATCAAGTTTTGAAAGATGCTGAGGGTAAGCTATGACGTCAAAACATTTGTGGTGGTCTGGATGCTCACAAGGTCGCATCTCAAAAATACGTAACATCAAGTAGTCAATCCCTTAGTAAAAATTCAGATTAGTTGGACATATAGGTCAGAATGATGAGTATAGTTTGATAGTCTGGATGCTCGCAAGCTCGTATCTCAAAGCTATTTAACATCAAGTTGTCAATCCTATTGTAAAAATTCAGATGGTTGGACAAATTTACCTCTTACCCTCGTCAATAGTTACTGTTTCCTCATGTACTATAGTAATATGGATTAGCTAATCAGGATCTGAACTTGAGTGGCCTACCTTTCGGCTTAACTATTTATATTTTTTGAATTTGGGAAGAAAAAATGATCTTAACAATACGAAACTAGCCATATTTGACTGGAGACTGCGTAGGATGCGCGATGTCAAATGTATGATGAGAGAAAATGAAACGGAACTCGACACAGGGTTGTGGAAATGGAAAAATCTTTATTGTCAAGTAGAAACCAGGTCTTCCTGGACGGCTTTAACTTTACTGTTTAAAAAACAATAACATTGAACCATTTTGATTTAGTATTCAGGAATCTAGCACGAATTTTACGACGGTATTACACCCGAGCACACAATGGAGACCGGGTTAGGCGGGTAACCTTACGTTCACGCCTGGCCTTCCCTTCGTCTCATCAAGATCTCCATTGATAAATAAGTTTAAAACCGTGTTTTTCCCCCCAGATAATATACGAGGTGTGTATTTTCTTGGACATAGGAGGATGTATTCGAAATCAGTGCAAAATTTCCAATAAGAATCGCTGATAAAATGATTTTTTGTCTCAGCAACATCTGAGCGCATGATCTGGTCCAGTTTTGCTGTAAACAACCGCTAAATTCTGGCCTGCCATTCAAAATTTAATTTTCTACAACTCTTTTGTCGGACTAAAACAAATGTTTAAAACAGGGTTTTCGGTGTTTTTTCGCCAGAAAATATATGTGGTGAATACTTTCTTGGGCATGGAAGGATGTGTTCGAAATCAGCGGAAAATTTCCTATAAGAATCGCTAGTTACAATGCCATGTCCAGTAAAACGCATTTCGCCTCACAGTGCGCCTGTCCCCAACCAAGCTTTTGCTCTATCTTGTAAAACAGACTCCCATTTCTTCCAGATCTCCCTAGGTAAATAAGATCTCCAAACACACATATCACCTCTCATTTCAAATCCCATTTCTCATTTCGCTCTTATGGTGGCAAATGGTAAACTTTCGGGACATGAAAAATTTTTGTAGTTGACAGTCTGCGAAAGAAACACAAAAAATGGCAACAAAACTTTTAAAAAATGGCCTTTTTGTCCTTAATTTAAAAAAATAAGCACAATTTAAGGGAGGAAAGGCCTTTTTCTTAGTTTTGAAATACTTGAAACTGTCTGAATTAGGAAACGTTACAAAAAACTGCGTTGCCTACGCAAATCTATCACAAAGTGAGCGTCAATCCTTCACAAAGTGTTATTTCACATCAAAACTCAGCTTCAGCCTCTTGGGGATATTTGGAAGAGATTACGGGGAAGTAAGATCAGCTGTGTCAGCGATAAAGCTAACTTCCCTTCTGCTGATCCTAGAGCCGTGAAATTTGGCATCCACCCTCTTGGGGAGGTGTACGAGAAATGCTTACAGCGAAATGTGCTGACATGAGGAAACAGTAGCTATTGACGAGGGTCTATCATCCAGAATGACCCATGCACATATTATCAACCAAATTTATAAAAAGTGATAGTCATGCGGAATCCAAAATTCGAAATTATTAATTAATATTTTCTTTCAAAAATGCTATTACTTTCATAAAAGTTTATCTATTTTTCCCGTGCTTCACCTTCATTGTTACCACCAGTACACTGGCGGAGGCTGTTTTTATTTTTAAATTATTCGATTTCCATTTAAAGGTGTCGATTTATACATTAAAAGACGATAAAAAATAATATTTGACTTTGAAATGTCTATTATTTGTCAGGAAAATCTGAAGCTCGGACAGGGAAATGTCAGAGAAATTTAAAATTTCTATTTGGGGGCCACCTTGTAAATCTCTCCACCCGACTGACATTCCGAGCACATCTTTATTATAATAAATTGTTAATTTTGAAAGCAAAGACCTTAATTTTTACACCATCTCGTTTTTCACAACACGAATATCGAAACGGCTGTAAGAAGGGTAATTTGATAATATGTACTTCACTTTTTATGACCGTAGTAGGTACCTTTTATAAAATTATATATAAGAAATAGCAATAATTCATCCTTAACCACTGCTGAGATTGTTAAAGGACCATTAAAGAACGAGGCGGTGGAATAATTATTCTTTGTTCTCGTTTCAGGCCACCGGGATGACCCCTTTGATGTTTGCCGTCAAGGAAAACCGGACGACCTACATTGATAGACTGATCGACTTAGGATGTGATATTACTGCTCGTAACCACGTAAGTCAATTTTGATTCATGTTAATTTCGATTTTTCATAATGACTCTTTCGGGTACGAGAAATTGCGTTTAGATTCGATAGTTTGTTCGAGTGGTCCGATTTTATTTTTGAAACAATGAGTGATACGACATGTTCTTCTCTGAAATAGATCATTTCTTGGAAAGTATTGGATCAATTGACCAGAGACCAAGACAAACACAAATACAAATACATTTGAACACGTTTGCTTTAGAAAAATGAACCCGATCACAAGCGCAACTTGGTTGATAAAATCTAAAATAATTCTAGTAGGATAGACGTCTTTTAAATTCCATTTTGTAAGGAGTAATACAACGTTGAAAGATGAGGAAAGCTTTTTGGAAAAGGTGATGGAAATCTTCCTCTGCCCTTAAAAAAACATGAGATAGTAAATATCTTTAAGAAGAACAAAAAGTGAGAGATAAAGAGCAAGGGAAGGGAAGAATGAGAAAGAGAGAGGTAAATCAACATCAATAGGAGGAATCTCATTGATCAAGACTCTGAGAGCGACGAATGGGGCAGACCCGAGGCAAAATATAGAAAGTGAGGTGTAGGCGGACTCGGCACGCGATAGCCTGCACGGATTTTCTTATCAGAAGGTAAAATAAAGGGGGAGAGGGGGTAGTTTTATGTGAGGGAGGGGGAGGGGGTACTCGGTAGTAGAGTGATGAGGGGGGGGGGGGGGGGGGGGCTTCTGTTGTGGTAGGGTGGACCTACTTAGATACCGCGTCCCCAGAATCGAGTCAAGGGCAAGGGTTAAATGACTAATAGGGGGGGGGGGAGTACGAAATTGAAATGACTTTTCTTCTCCTGTTCGTGCTGACCAACCTAATTTCAACGCCATCGAGCAGTATTTTACGTTCAATCTCATTCAGACTGAGGAGTACCGAAAACTTTCCAGACATGCAGTATGACCCTAAGAGCGTATTTTCATACATTATCGTATAGTATCATGTTGTTTGGTTTTGAAATTTGAGCAATTTGAGTGCATAGAAGCAGTTTACTACCAATTTTATTGAAAAAAACTCGTTTTAAATAATATCCGACAATTTAAAATAATGGGATTTTAAGAACTATTTTTATCTATTCTATTTTTTATTGTTCAGAAAATTTAAGTGCATTTTTGGCATGGTTATGTGCATACATTTTTTGGTGTTCTAGTTCATGTCGTTGATTTTTTTTTTAATCAAGAGTCTGCTAAAAACGCAATTTTTTTGTTTTAGCATGTTTTGTGAGTTTTTAGCTCTTTTTATCGAAACGTGAGCAATTTAATTTGCTCAAAAACTGCTGGCCAAGGAACCCAACCATGCATTTTGAAGGCTTGATTTTTTGAGCGCAAGAACGAAATTTTTATCTCAATCCTAAGGAGAGTTATCGTCTGTAATGACGCAAACGCACATTTTTTTAAATTTTTAATTTTTATTTTTTGGGGCACACCATTAACTTGAGAAGATAAATAAATAAATAACTAAAAGTGGGGGAGGACGTGCAGGTTTACCTGACGCCGGCTCTAGGGATGAGGGAAGTTGCAGAAGGATGTGGAGGAAGAATGGAATGAAAGGAAGTGCCCCTATAAAATGACCACTAGCTCAAGTAAGAACCCCTCAGGACGCGGATGGTTATATCATCATGGAGCACTCACACCTAGATGCCCAACTTAAGTAACTCCGTGGCACTTTTCCTGCACCACACCCCAAGTCATGACACGGTCACGGTCATGACCTTGATGTTATTGGTTGCCACTCCTTTTAGCTCATACACTGCTTGCCGCAGGTCATTTCAGTCATATTTACTTATCTTAGCCCAGCTCTGCTCCACGTCCACGCTACTACTGACAACCTGGACACTCAGGATTATAGCAGACCCATCGGGCTTGACGGCAATGATATCTGGCTTCTTGCCCCGTCACTCGCCATGTGATACAATCTCTCCCTTTTGACATCCCAAACGCTTGATGACAAAGCGCCTGCTATCTGCTTGGCAACCGGGTCATGTCGTTGAATGCGGCCATCTTGAGTCTGAGGTGACTGCTGCACCACACGGTACATGTTCCAATTTTTACCCCGACAGGCACAGCAAAGGGTGTCTGCAGTCCCGTGACTACCCCTTGAACACCTCACCGAGGTGGCTAGCATATCCACCAGGAGGGTGTGAAAATGATCATAGTCGCGGGTCCCAATGCCTTCTGAAGCCCATTCTACTCATTGAAAAGAGATGGGAGATTCAGAGGACTGTCGGAGTTTTTCAGCATCTACTGACTCATACAGACCAGAAGCAAAAAACTCAGTTGGCGGTATAAAGATGGGATGCTGGCTGCGAGAGAGAAACCGAGCCCACCAGCCTTGACTAGTGCTTGAATATAGGCATTTGGGACACCAGGTGGGAAACCTAGCCAAGAGCACACAGCAGAGTGAACTTCATGATCTGACTCAAGAAGCCTCCCCGCAGAAAGCTACCAAAGACTAACCCTTAGGTTAGCTTGGGCAGTAATTACGTGCTGTGGTTTCAATGAGGCCTTGGTGATACGAGCTAGCGCTCTACCAAGATCCACACGGCTTGCAGCAATAGTGGTTACACCCATTGAAGCCAACTCCAAGGTAGAGACGAACCTCCAGCACGGATCGGGCGGAGATGTGAGACTGCCTTAGTACATACGTACACACAGAATGAAATTGCTAAATAACAGTGAACAAAATAGGAATTTATTTATATCACAAAAATAAGTAATAAATGTAGAAAAACTCGGCGCTCCCGCGCCTCGCCGGGGGGCAAGCCCCCTGGACCCCCGGTTACCTCTATTTACATACTTCGGACGAAATTATTGAAACACAGAATGTGTTTGCGTTGTCGCGCAACCAAGTGACAACCAAACAAGCGTCATTGTTTACTATTCATTTATAACATCAATTTATATAGTTATAGTATGAAACTACGAAAAAAATACGAAATAAATTCGTGATAAATCAAGAGCGATTTATCAAGTAAATGTCCTGAAGAGGCTACATACGAAATTACAGCTTCCTAGAGTGTAAAGTATAGAAATTAGCTTTAAAAGCCACTCATCTGATCCGGACCCTGGACATCGTCAAGTAAATGTCCTAAAGAGGCTACATACGAAATTACAGCTTCCTAGAATGTAAAGCATAGAAATTAGCTTTAAGAGCCACACATCTGATCCGGACCCTGAGCATCGTCAAGTAAATGTCCTAAAGAGGCTACATACGAAATTACAGCTTCCTAGAGTGTAAAGCATAGAAATTAGCTTTAAGAGCCACACATCTGATCCGGACCCTGAGCATCGTCAAGTAAATGTCCTAAAGAGGCTACAAACGAAATTACAGCTTCCTAGAGTGTAAAGTATAGAAATTACCTATTCAAATTATTAAACCTCCGCTTCACAAATCAAACCGTTTTCGTAATACTCAGATCACCTGCTATGAATCAATCATCGAAACACAAGCTCAATGAAATCATCAGAAATTAACAAGCGGTTGCAATCATGTTCACAATATCAATTATTGAGAATGATCACCTGTGTGTAAACAATTATTTATATAACCATGCTCATAACTCAGTTTGTTGGACACGCACTTCGCAGTAGTTAACATAATATTGTTGGATAAATCGAGAGCTTTCGAACGAATGGTCAACGAATTGTGTGGGATGAAAAACGACGAAGTACCATTTCCCTAGCAACGACTCGGTTGTACGTGAAAAATCATCCGTCACACATTTCGTTACCATCCCGCGTTCCATTTTCGGCTAGTTAGTCCATGGCTAAAACACATTCTGTGTTAAAATGAGAATTATTGATTGTGCTGGAATTCCAGCTCCATGGCAAGGCGAGCCTTTTTTGAATGTGAATTTGAATTTATTGGCAAAACAAATCATTTATACAATCAATAAAAATATGTTGAAAATAATTCTTAAAGTAAAGAAAATATTCATTTCTAAGAATATGTATACCAGTGCCCACCGAAGAATAAGTTCAATAATAACTTGTTCTCTTCGGTGAAGTTCATATTACGAAATAATATAAGAATAAAAGCACTGAGCTGAGCAGAATGCCAATAAATTTTTACAAAAATCAAGTGAATTTCATCAGGAGGACGATTGTAATAATAGATGTGCCAGATTAAAGAGAATAAAAAAATACAGTAATTGACTAACAAGACATTAATTAGCTAAATGATAGAATGGAAAGATTCTAGAAGGAATTATTTAGGTACTTATTTTTCTAACTAAGATAGACTCTGACATGCAAATGGATAAATACGAGCTTATTACAAAAATGAAAGTGCTCCAATATATGCATTTTTTAAATAAAAACCAGAATACACTTTAGGGAGAATTATTCCTGAAATATCAACATTTCGTAAACTAACCGATCAAGATAAAAAGAAGGGAATCGGGGTATCTTATATTTTTATTTAGAATAATCTTTAGAATACGATTCTGCATTATTTGAACTTTTATAACGTCTGATCTGGTAGAACTGCCCCAAAGAATGATACCGTACATAATTATGGCGTAAGCCAGACCATAATGAATTGTCTTGAGATGATTTCTTGATAAAAATCCACGAGTTTCCTTGAGACCAAAGAACAATTTGCGCAATCTTACAATGAGTGGCTTGCTGTGTTTTTTTAAATTTAAATGTTAACCAATAAGTACTCCTAAATATTTACAGTTATCATTTAAAGGGAGGGAGGGGCAATCACAACTGCGAATAAAAAACTGTTGAAGACAAGAAAGTTTAAGGTGTATTTTAGTAGTATAGTAGTGTATTTTGTATCTTTCGTAGAAAATTTCCTGTTGCCAATTGAAAAACGAAGAACTGACGTATTCAGTGGCGGCTCTGATGGGTCAATCGTGGGTAAGCGACAGGAAAAGAATGTTTTTCAAAATACTATTCTGTAGGTACTCTCCAGAAATAAGGAAGCTACTGACTGTCAGACAGCGATGTGATTCCGATGAAATGACAATAATTAATGACGAATTTGTTTGCTACATAATTAAGTATCGTTAAGAATATGAAAATCACGTTCAAACGGTTAAAATCAAGTACATAAAATGACGCACGCTGGAGAAGTAGTGTGAAGCCTCGCACTAGACATATATTCACTCTCACACAAATAGACTTATTTAAAAATGAAACCATTAGGTATATTAAGCGTTCATTTTTGTTTGAAATGTTTCATTTTTCAACACCTTTTCCCAAACACTAGCTTAACTGGTTGAAAATGATTGAACCTATTGTGAAAATCTTGGGTTACAGTTAAAATACCGATACTGGAGAGTTTATATCTATATTCCGATATCGAGAGTCCGATATCGATCCTAGAATATCAAATATTGTTAGTGAAATATCGATATTTCTAAATATCGATACTGAAGTCTCATCCCTACTGCTTGATTGACAACGCAAGAGCAAGATTGAGTCTTAGTGGGTACGTCCTCGTTTAACACGTCTTCGATACAACTCGTCCGTTCCAATGAGTGAGGAAGCTGTTCTGTCCCCCCCCCCCCCCCCCCCCCCACCACAACTTGACATGCGTTTATTACATCACTAATGAGAGTGATTCTAATATAACACTGCCCCCCCCCCCCCCCCCCCCCCCCAAAATAAACTCTTGCCCTTACAAAACTGGCACTGGCTGCTGGGGGTTTTGGAGGGTTCTGAATCCGAATCCGAAGCCCGTTTTTAACGTAGACGTTTAATTTTTGGGGTACGGCACCTACGTTTTTGAAAAAAAATTGTTAAATTCCAAGATAATTTATGTTCAATTAAAAGGTGATATTCTTGTTTGAAATTTAACGCTCAACACGCTTATTCCACATATGAATGGTCTGAAATGCTTCCTTTACGTGTCATTCGTCTAAAAACTGCCTAAACGTGGTTTTTCAACGATTTTTGACGATTTTTCTACAGTTTTTAAAAATAGTTTTTGTACAAATTACACCATTTGGCGACCCGAAAAAAATGGGCTATTACTTAGACTATTTCTGCGTCGAATGACACTACCACCAGCTCTGGAGGTGTAATCATTGGTTTTTTGCGATTTTTCAAGTATCTAAAAACGTGTTTCATCTCAGGTTTTTGACCTCGGTATATTCCCTAAAAACACGTTTTTCGGTAGTTGAAAAACCGCAAAACATCAATTATCCCACCTCCAGAGATGGTCGTGGTTCAGCGTTAAATTTCAAACAAGAATATCACTTTTTAATTTAACATAAATTATCATGGAATTTAAGAGATTTTTTCATAAATCCAGGTGCCGTACCTTAAAAATTAGACGTCTACGTGAAAAACGGGCTTCGAATTCGGATCAAGCACCCCCCAAAACCCCCAGGACCAATACCAGTTTTCGTAAGGGCACGACTTTGATTTCTCTCTCTAGGGTTAAAACACCTGACGGAGAATGCTCTGAGTGGAGAAACATTGAAACAGGAATACCGCAGGGCTCCGTTCTATCTTCTATCTGCTTTGTAATTTACATAAATAAGATTGCTGAAAGCTTAGGGAAACATTGTGATCTACGATACATGCTTTATGCAGACGACCTTCAAATTTATGGGTCAACTTATATTGATAATTTGAATACATTGATAGACAATTTAAATAGGGAAATAACCTCTTTGTCAAACTGGTGCTATGATCACGGTCTGAAGTTGAACCCTCTAAAATGTAAAGCAATGATTCTAGGAAGTTCCAGAATGTTGAATTTAGTAGATGTTGGAACTATTGGCAGATTGGTGATAAATGGAATGCAACTAGAATTTCAAGAAGAGTACGGAATCTGGGTGTAAATTTACAGTCAAATTTGTCATGGGATTCACAAGTGACAGAAATCCGCAATAAAACATTTAAAGCTCTACATCAATTGAAGAAATTTGCATTCCATTTCCCCCCAATATGTTAGATCAAGACTTGTTCAAGCACTAATATTACCGTATTTTGACTACGCCTCAGCATTGTTCACGAGCATGACTGAAACCAATAATAATGACCTTCAAAAAGCTCTGAATGCAACTGTTCGTTTTATTTTTGATTTAAATTATGATGAGCATATAACCCCATATTTTGAAAAATTAGAATGGCTGAAAGTTCGAGAAAAACAAGAATTAAATGTGGCCGCTCTCATCTATAAAGTTGTACGATCCCAACAGCCTGTTTATTTATTTGAAAATTTTAAAAAAATATCCGAAGTAAGATGCCATCCAACTCAATCCCGTTTCGCTAGTCAACAATTAAGAATTCCCATCCATAGAACCCAAGCTTTTAGTAAATCATTTGTTTTAGAGGCAACAAGAAATTATAACGAAAATATATTAATGTTCATTGAATCCGAATCGATTAAGAAGTTTAAAAATATGTACACAAAACGTTTATTAGATAACAGAAAATAGTGATTATACTTATGACTAATGATTATACTGAACTGTCCACAATCTTGTATACAAATGAATAGGTACTACATGTCTACATATGAAATTATATTGAATAACATTAAATTAAATAATATTAAATAACATTCTCAACAAATCTTTACCTGCTCGAAGATATAAATTACTTTAATTTAGAACATAGAATACTTATAGAACTCGATGTAAGAAGAAAATTATTATTTTATATTCTTCAGGATAAACCTGACATTTTGTAAATTTTGGTTTTCAAATTTCTGTATATTTGGAAGAGCGGACCAATGGGTCCGAAAATGTACAGATAAATAAATAAATAATTCAATCAATCTCTCTTTTGACCAGTGCAATCGCATTGTTTCTATTATTCATCGTTAATTTCATAACTTTTTTTTCATGGAACCCTGAAAGAAGTTTGAAACAGACATCGATTTCCTTCGGCATTTGAAAAACTAAGTATACGTACATTCAAGTATCCTTATGGAGCTGTTAAGTACACACAGTTGCGTGATAGGTGACATCTAGAAGTGAAAAGCCTTTAATGGCGGTAAAATGGTAGGTACGTAGCAACTGAGACTAAATGTCAGGCATTAATCAAAATTCTTCATAGCCCCTTCTATTCTATTCCATCGACGGGGACGTGTGTATAGCCGCGACCAACAGGTTGTTAGGTGGAGAGTCGATATTTTCAATCCATCAACCGAAGATCATTATAAAGCGTACCCTGAATATTCATCTTCACTTGCTAATCATGAGATTGGTATTGTAGAACATTGTACCGTTTGCGGATACTAATTTTCAGGTCTTTGTATACTACATAGAAATAAGGATTCCATGCTCACTTTGGAATAGCGGTACAACTTTGGACATTAACATGAATAGGTATTTTAATAAGGGTTCAGTTGGTCATTTGCGTCCAACAAACTGACGTAACGTGGTAGGTGAATAAGCGGGCGGGTACTATAAACGGTAGGTTATAGATTATAACTATCGTGGTACGATGTACGCTAACCAATTACTCAATACTTGATGTAGTTAGCTGTTAAGTATAAGCTTAAAGGACCACCAGATTAACACTATAGTAGGGTTGCCATATACGTCCCGGAAAACTGGGACTGTCACCGGTTTTGCTTTCCCTGTCCAAGTTTCCCAAATATATATATATATATATATATATATAATATATAATATATATATATATATATATATATATATATATATATATATATATAAATACCTATATATATATATATATATATATATATATATATATATATATATATATATATATATATATATATATATATATATATATATAAACAAGATGGAAACGGATAAGTGACGAAAATGTTTTTGTGTTAGTTTGCATCAGAAACGTAGTTAAATGCCGCCAACCGCATATTTTTATCTCAATCCGTACTGGAGATATGATTTTTTAAGGATTTTTTCCAGTAAAACCGCGTTTCTTTCCTTATTTACTCAAATTTCTCCACTTTGCCTCATTTAATTTCAACTTTTGACCTCATTTCCGAAATTAACGTTGAATTTCCTATAAGAATAGTGTACTTGTACTTGCGTTCTTAAAAAGTGCCATTCAAAGACCTTCAAATCAGCTCAAACATAGACAATTTTGAAAAAATAAAATTTCTGAAAACCTTTAAAACTTTACTACTCTTCCAAAAAAAAAAAATCCTGGAAACTGGCAAATCTCATGAAAACTGCTTCATCTAATACTCTTTCCAACGGCATAGTCAATTTTACTATTACTTTGTTATTTAGGGGAGAAAATTATGTTTTAATGTTGAAGAATGTGGTTTTGTCATCAAATCGATGGTTTTCTTGAAAAGTGAACTCTACGAGTATGAGGTCGGTTTCTACGTATTTTTCCACGCTGAATCGAATGTTAACATTTGTAGATCTCCCCAAATTCATTATAACCGAGATTTACACTTTAACTCACAAATTTTAGTTTGTTTGTTACGCTTAAATGTATGTGTATAATGGGGTAAAACTAGTTAATTAAAGTGTAAAACTCGATTATAACGTAGCTGGAGAGATCTGCAAGCGTTACCATTTGATCCAGCGTGAAAAAATTCGTAGAAACCGACCCCATACTCGTAGGTCATAGAGGGTCATTTTTCGAGGAAACCAACGATTTCATTGAAAACCCCACATTTTTTAACATTAAAACATGATTTTCTCCCCTAAATAACAAAGTAAAAGTAAAATTGATTATACCGTTGAAAAGAGTATTAGATGAAGTAATTTTCATGAGATTTGGCCAGTTTTCAGGATTCATTTTGGAAAAGAAGTAAAGTTTTAAAGATTTTCAGAAATTTTATTTTTTCAAAATTGCCTATGTTTGAGCTGATTTCATGGTCTTTGAATGGCACTTTTTATGAACCCAAGTACACTATTCTTATAGGAAATTTAACGCTGGTTTTGAAAATTAGGTCAAACGTTGAAGTTATATGAGGCAAAGTGGAGAAATTTGAGTTTAAAATGAAAAAACATGGTTTTCCTGAAAAGACCTTTAAAAACTCATATCTCCAGTACCGATTGAGATAAAAATGTGCGATTGGAGGCATTTGACTACATTTCTGATGCAAACTAACGCAAAAAAATGTCGCTAGGAGTCCAGGAACCTCGTGAAGACAACGCGGTGAAGGCACGGGTGCAAGCCTTTCCAAAATAACTCAGTATTCAGTAGGTACCTGACGTCGAGAGAAGAAAGCAAGATTTGTAACAGTACCGTAGACATATCGAAATTTCAAGGTGAAGTTTTAAATAAAAGGCACCTGCTGCACGTATTTGAAGTGACAATTAGGTAATGGCTAAATCTACGGATTTTTGCTTGGAATCCAGTCTGCCGTATTTTAGTGGTTTTATCTAGTAAAAATAAGTAAACCTCCGAAAATTTCCCAGATACAGGGGTGGCAGGATGACTTTTCTTGAAGATTTCATCAGAGATTTTTCACAGGATGAAAACATGTTGATTTATATGAGGCAAGAATAATATTTCCTATTTACTCGTATTATAACTAATGTTAGGAATGTGCTTTAAAACATTATTATAATGGCACAGCAACATCGAATATTTGCATGATATGCACGTATGATTGGTAATTAAATGTGCTGACGTAATACATATTACCTCCAATTCCCCTGTTCCTATCATGATAAGTAAGCTCCTACCTAATAATTTCGGAAGTTCGTCAAATCAAGCCAATTTAGAGTAGAAAGCCTTCAGCTTGCATTATTACTTCAATGAAAAAGGGCAATTATTAAGATGTGGACAGTGGTAGTTATATTGCAGTTCATGCGTCATCCTCGAAATAATGAGTCGCAAATCGAAAATGACGGGCTGACGACAGTTGACAGGTAGATAATTCTGAACAATAGGTGTAAACAAATTATACTGCTTGGGTTGAATGTAGTTAATGGTAAAATAAATGCGAAAAAAAGAACAAAGGAAGATTGAATCAAAGTATCAGTAACGATAAATGTAGATTTTTAAATCCAACGCAAAATCTATACTATTAATAAGAATGAAACTCCGTCCGTTTGTCGTGTCTATGCACGGCCAAACGGCTGAGTGGGCCGGATCTACGAGTGGGGGGATCTTCTTGGGATTTTCCGATAGGGTGTATAAGCGAATTTAAAATTTTCTAATCCCACCCGAACCATGGGCCGTAGGGCGGGAGGGGGGTCGAAGTAAGAATTAATGTGCGCTTTTTGGACTTCCCCGCTTCCCCTACCCCTCTAAACGGTCGTTGACAAGTCCGGAAAAATACGGGTTTCGTAGGTTTTTGAACGAGGAAGACGACGGCGCGATCGGATCGCGAAAAAAGTATCGGGAAATGCGTAAAAAAAATGCGAGAGTACGGACCCGTTTTCTCGAAAAGTCCGCCGAAAAACTTGGTTTTTTCCGATTAAAATATACCCCATAAAGGTACGTTTTTCGGAACGGTTTTTGCGGGCGAAATACAGCTTTGGGTCCGCCGAATCTGAATCCGAAATCGGATATCGAAAAAAGTGACGAGAACTCGGTCGAATTGCCAGCGGAAGCGAGGGGAACCGTTTAATATGACATTTTTAATCGACCCGGGCCGCCCGTTTCACAACGTTGCTTACCAGAAGGGACCCTCACAGGGGGGGTTCCCATTTGCACTTCTACGCAATACCTTGCGAGGCGAGCAGGTATACATAGGTACCTACCTTGCGAGCGAAGCGAGAGCCATTTCAACAGAATAAATACGGACTTTGTCCTACACATATACAGGTATACCTTGCGAGCGAAGCGAGCAACATCCCCTAATAAACTTTTCGTGGTTCCACATAGTTTTATAAGATTTAATTTGTTTGTAAGAATTTCCAACAGAAAAAAAACGTCTGCCAAGTTGGGTGGGCAGTATAACTTCCTCAAGGATATACAGGTATACCTTGCGAGCGAAGCGAGCAACATCCCCTAATAAACTTTTCGTGGTTCCACGTAGTTTTTATAAGATTTAATTTGTTTGTAAGAATTTCCTACAGAAAAAAACGTCTGCCAAGTTGGGTGGGCAGTATACCTTGCGAGCGAAGCGAGAGCCATTTCAACAGAATAAATTCGGATTTTTTCCTACAAATATACAGCAATACCTTGCGAGCGAAGCGAGCAACATCCCCGAATAAACTTTTTGTGGTTCCACGTAGTTTTATAAGATTTAATTTGTTTGTAAGAATTTCCAACAGAAAAAAAACGTCTGCCAAGTTGGGTGGGCAGTATAACTTCCTCAAGCGAGCGAAGCAAGCAGCATCCCTTACAGAAGTTAAACCTACCCTTAGGGATCTATCGTTTGAGAGCGGACATCCCCTACATGCCAGACTTTGCGAGCGAAGCGAGCAATATTCCCTACACGCCAGACTTTGCGAGCGAAGCGAGCAATATTCCCTACACGCCAGACTTTGCGAGCGAAGCGAGCAATATTCTCTACATGCCAGACTTTGCGAGCGAAGCGAGCAACATATCCTACATGCCAGACTTTGCGAGCGAAGCGAGCAATATTCCCTACACGCCACACATTGCGAGCGAAGCGAGCAACTTAATGGGGGGTCCGGGGGGCTTGCCCCCCGGCTGGACGTGGAGGCGAGCGTAGCGAGCCGGAGCGGCTAGTAACATATAAATCCGTAATTCGGTGTTTTTCCATGAAGTGGGGGAAAACTGAACTCAATGTCTCTACCTACGTACAACCAGCTAACCAAATCAAATGAAATTTCTAAGTATAAAAAAATTTGCATGTCCCTTCTTTCCCGCAATCTGAGATTAAAAACGATCCCAGGAAAATTAGCATTATCCTTACCATCATAAGAAGAAGTCGGGTGTGGCGCGTAGCTTCCTCGTTTCCGTAACATGAATGTATAGATAAAAAATTTTAAATGATCTTGAAAAATCCATAGCAGAAAAAATGAATCGAGATGTAGCGTGAAACGTCATAATCAGGAGTATGTGGAGGAACTTCATGGCCCACCCAAAAATTTCGTTCTCGGAGAAACTTAAGGTTTTTGATGCCGTTGCGCGCTCAATTCTGTGTTATTCGTCACAAGTTTGGGGTTTTCTTTACAGTGATTATGTAAAAGCCGTTTTACGTTTTTTCGTGAAGATAGTATTTTCGCTACCGAGATGCACACCTAATTACATCTTGTTTCTGGAAACCCAGTTGAAACCCCTTTACGTGTATACCCTTCGGATGCATTTTAATTATATACTAAAGGTTATGAAGCTGTCTGAAGATCGCCTCCCACACTACTTGGCTAAAAAATGCATCGAGCTCAATGTGTACTGGGCGAAAGAGTGGGGTGTACTATGAGAAAAATACAACATCCCATTGAATCAGCATGTGGACCTCAGTGAATGGAAAGCCCTAGTCGATAAAAGTCTTGAGTTAATAGCAAAAACAATGTATTCCGAATTTGAGGAAAAGGCGCTTAGCTCTCGAAATCACCCTCAGTACGTGGCCCTTAGATGTGAGAGTGACTTGAGCAAGTTCGAGGAGTTTCAACATTGTAGGTGGGTTTTCAAGATGAGGGGTGACCTTTTAGCGTTGAAGTATAGGTCGTATGGGTCAAATAATCAGACTTGTGACTTGTGTAGCAGTGGCGAAGTTGAGAATGCTTTTCATTTCATTGGAAAATGTTCGGCTCTGGTTACCTTGAGAGGCGATACCTAGGTAGGGCAGAACTTGGCTGGGATGAGTATTTGGGGATTATTAAGTCTGGGAATGTTAGTTTGATTAGGTACTGCTCGGTGGCATGGCAACTAAGGCACAAAACCATGATTGAATATGGATTTATGTAGGTGACTTGTTTGATTTGATCGATTGATATTAATTTTTATCTATATATTAAGGTTGCAAGTAAATATTTTTAAGGTAGGCAGTTCTATTAAGGTTGTTGGATTCTGTATTGTATTAGAGTTGTAAGATGTATTAGTTATGGCAAACTCATCGGACGGCCCTATGTGGCCACGATTATTGCATGGCTCCTCGTTAACAAGAATTGTATTATTTATTGTTCATAATAAAGGCATGGTTTCATTCATTCATTCACGTCATAATTGGTCAATTAAGAAACGAAACAATAATGCTCGATGTAATTTACGTTTGCGCATGCACAGAATGAAGTAATGATTTGAGAACAATGAAATTCGTACGGGGTGATCAACAGCCTAACGCACAGTTTCACTGACAATGTCATCAAAATCGGATGAAAACTGTAGAAATTAATGTCGTTACGAGGATTCCACATTGGCGCATGCGCAGTAGCCATAATGATAGAATCATGTTGAAATTAATATGGGATATCTATATTGATTCTTTTTTGTATAAGAGAGATGTGTCATTCCTGACGATATCTCATCTAAGAATTGTGATAATAATTCCGTTCTTGTGCCAAAAAATCAAGCTTTTCAAACGAAAGTATGAGTTAGTTGGCCATAACTTTTTGAGCACATTAAATTTATCAAATTTCAAAAAATCACTAAAATGGCTAAAACAGGCTAGAAATAGTTTATTTATATTTTCATAGTACACTTTTAGTCAAAAAACACTCATGCAGTTTGCGTGAGCAGAACCAACTTTTCGAATCGGTCAGCTGGAGCTCTGGGTGGAGCCCGTCATTTCATTTGTCCCTTGACGTCCTAGAGAGGCTCCCTATCAAATTTCGTTGTAATCAGGCAGACAGCATAACTGTCAGCACTTCACTCAGCTGATCACAATGGCGCTCCTCACTTTGCTCGTCTCTTTCTGTTCCAGCACTCTGTTGAGCACGATTTTGCTATCATTATGATTGATATTACGGCTCTTAGTTCCTCACTAAAGCCAGCAAGGCACAAGTCACAAGTTGCGACATGGTAATACATCATAACGAAATTTGGTTCCAGTAGGACCTGCGGTTTCGGAGGGGTAGAGAGCACAAAATGTTGTCCGTAAATAAATAAATAAATCTCTATTATCTCTATTATTTATAAGAATGAAACTCCGTTTGTCTGTCTGTCTGTTTGTCTGTCGTGTCTATGCACGGCCAGACGGCTGAGTGGGGGGATCTTCTTGGGATTTTCCGATAGGGTGTA
The DNA here is from genome assembly GCA_030762985.1 of Adelphocoris suturalis. NCBI lineage: Eukaryota > Metazoa > Arthropoda > Insecta > Hemiptera > Miridae > Adelphocoris > Adelphocoris suturalis. The sequence continues at coordinate 119,553,557 of CM061043.1, read as the reverse complement.
TAAGCGAATTTAAAATTTTCTAATCCCACCCGAACCATGGGCTGTAGGGCGGGAGAGGGGTCGAAGCAAGTTTTAATGTGCGCTTTTTGGACTTCCCCGCTTCGGGTCCAGGGTTTTTCCTACACATATATACAGCCGTACCGAGCGAGCGAAGCGAGTAACATCCCCTACACACGTTGAACCTACCCTTAGCGGATCTACCGTTTGCGAGCGAAGCGAGCAACATTTCCTACATGCCACACTTTGCGAGCGAAGCGAGCCGGACCGGCTAGTATATAAAGAAATCTGAAAATGAATGACTATTGTAAACGTGTTCTCCACCTGAAACGCAAAGAAAATGCATCCCCACCCTAAGTGCCACCGTGCCGACGCACAGTGTTTCAAACTGACAATCTAGCTGTCAAAAACAGAAAAACGTTATTGTATATATTATTGGAAATGGTTGTACGAGCCAGGTTACGAGTCATCTTAAACAGATTCACAGGAGTAGGTGGTTGATTAGTTGACAGATAGCCTCGACGCAAGAGAGAACAAAAGCTAATTGGACCTGCGAGCTTTCCTCCTGTTTGTATCACTCATTCACAGTCATGTTGTGAGTTGCCATGGTTTTCCTCATTCGCTTTTCACATCATGGAGCCTTCTATCAGTCGTAAGTAAATACTTAACCGCCTGAAATCAGTCTTTGAAAGATTTCGTAATTACATAATAATATAGTTCTTGAATGCGTCAAAATCATGGGAAATTTCAAATTTGGAAGCCTGCATCTTGGAGGGAACCAAAGCGAACCACATGAAATCAACTAGCATATATTCCACAACAATTCTAGAGTACTTTCCTATCAATTTCCGACCCAACAAAATCTATTAAATATCGTAGCTTATTTTTTTGTTCACAGGCACGAAAAGAACTATCACATAATACGGCAATCTTTTCATGAGGCTACAGTCGAAAAATAAAGTTTTGGATGGTGGAACCGACTCAAAATTACAAATTGATTACAATTCGGAATCCCAATTTGGAATTTTCAATTGAACAACCGGCTAAACTTAGATATTAAGATTAATAGTTTTTTGAAAATGTTAGGGAGATTTTGGAGATAGAGTAATTACTGTGGCCCATTTTCACACTCAGACGAACGGAATGACTGGAAAAGCCATTCTTGACTGCTCACCTATTGAGTGGTGAAAGGTCCGAAGAGCCTTTTTTCTCTGGCCACTGGAATAACTCGGAAAAGGAAACTCAAAGAGACAGTGCGGAGGACCTAGTGTTTTGCCTCCGACCATAAACTCAGAAAATTTGGGAGTAGGGATGCAGCCAACATGCTAAATGAGCTATTTATGGCACAAAGAAGAGCTAGTAAAGTTAAACAATTTTACAAAAAGAGCCAAGAAGTACCTATCTCCAGAGGAGGCTCTTTCTTTAATTATTTCTACTGAACTAAACACAGATCAGTACAAGTTAATTAATTCGTAAGGGGGCTACTAATTAAATATTAATCAATCGTATTATTATATTTAGCGTTCCATTATTGTCTGCGATGACTAAAATTCTCGATATATTTATCCATATAGTCTATGAGAAAAATGCAATGCGGGTTGAGTAGGTACGTAAATAGGAGAAGATGCGAAAAGGTCTTCTTAAGAGATTAAGAGATTTTTTCCCCATTCTACAAGATATAGGGTTTACTTTGGTCAATTTCCCCTTTTTCAAAAGTTTTTACTGCCACTCACTTACTTCAACATACATTCGTACTCCACATTCGCTTTTACAATCAGAACTAGGGGATGAACAGTTTTCTTTATTTATTTTCATTTTATTTATTTATTTTATTTTATTTATTTATCAATTTTTTAATACTAATGAAGTGTATTCAAAACGTTGATATATTTTCCTTCTCAGAACCAATATTCATGAATTGTCTAACCTTTATCAAATGAGTATAAAAAAGAAATTCTCGAGAGCACACGATGCCTCTTTTTAAACCATTCAAAGAAACGCTTGCATACGAGTCTGCAACACATTGAGACATTTCATGTCTTTAGTTGCAGACTTGTAAGCAAGCTCTAAGAGCCACTCAGCTGATCCGGACCCTAAGCATCGTCAAGTAAATGTCTAAAGAGTCTACATACGAAATTACAGCTTCCTAGAGTGTAAAGCATAGAAATTAGCTTTAAGAGCCACTCATCTGATCCTTACCCTGGGCATCGTCAAGTAAATGTCCCAAAAAGGCTACATACGAAATTACAGTTTCCTAGAGTGTAAAGTATAGAAATTACCTATTAGAATTATTTAACCACCGCTTCACAAATCAAACCGTTCTCGCAATATTCGGATCACCTGCTATGAATCAAATCATCGAAACACCAGCTCAATGAAATCATCAAAAATTAACTAGCGGTTGCAATCATGTTCACAATATCAATGATTGAGATTGATCACCTGAGTGTACACAATTATTCAAATAACCATGCTCATAACTCAGCTTGTTAGCCACGCACTTCTTAGTAGGTAACATGATATGGATGGATAAATCGAGAGCTTTCGAACGAATGGTCAACGAATTTTGTGGGATGAAAAACGACGAAGTACCATTTCCCTAGCAACGACTCGGTTGTAAGTGGAAATCATCAGAAAATCATTGAGCATATTTCGTTACGTAACGTAACGTGACATAACGAAAATTTGGTTGTGTGCCATAGCAAAGACATGAAATGTCAAAAAGGTTGTGGTCATTCTCAATAATTGATATTGTGAACATGAGTGCAACCGCTTGTTAATTGACATTTCATGTCTTTGCTATGGCACACAACCAAATTTTCGTTATGTCACGTTACGTTACGTAACGAAATATGCTCAATTTCTGATGATTTCCGCTTACAACCGAGTCGTTGCTAGGGAAATGGTACTTCGTCGTTTTTCATCCCACAAAATTCGTTGACCATTCGTTCGAAAGCTCTTGATTTATTCAACCATATTATGTTAACTACTGCGAAGTGCTTGGCCAACAAGCTGAGTTATGAGCATGGTTATATGAATAATTGTTTACACACAGGTGATCATTCTCAATAGTTGATATTGTGAACATGATTGCAACCGCTTGTTAATTTCTGATGATTTCGTTGAGCTGGTGTTTCGATGATTTGATTCATGGCAGAATGCGCGAGATATTGCGAGAACGGTTTGATTTGTGAAGAGGTGGTCAAATCATTTTAATAGGTAATCATTTTAATAGACGAGTCTGTAACACATACGAGTCTGCAACTAAAGACATAAAATGTCCCAATTGTTTTTCTGATGATTTCATTGAGCTGGTGTTCGATGATTTGATTCATAGCAGGTGATCCGAATATTGCGAGAACGGTTTGATTTGTGAAGCGGTGGTTAAATAATTTTAATAGGTAATTTCTATACTTTACACTCTAGGAAGCTGTAATTTCGTATGTAGCCTTTTTGGGACATCTACTTGACGATGCCCAGGGTAAGGATCAGATGAGTGGCTCTTAAAGCTAATTTCTATGACGATGCTTAGGGTCCGGATCAGCTGAGTGGCTCTTAGAGCTTGCTTACAAGTCTGCAACTAAAGACATGAAATGTCTCAATGTGTTGCAGACTCGTATGCAAGCGTTTCTTTGAATGGTTTAAAAAGAGGCATCGTGTGCTCTCGAGAATTTCTTTTTTATACTCATTTGATAAAGGTTAGAAAATTCATGAATATTGGTTCTGAGAAGGAAAATATATCAACATTTTGAATACACTTCATTAGTATTAAAAAATAGATAAATAAATAAAATAAAATAAATAAATAAAATAGAAAACTGTTCATCCCCTAGTTCTGATTGTAAAAGCGAATGTGGAGTACAAATGTATGTTGAAGTAAATGAGTGTCAGTAAAAACTTTTGAAAAAGGGGAAATTGACAAAAGTAAACCCTATATCTTGTAGAATGGGGAAAAAATCTCTTAATTTCTTAAGAAGACCTTTTCACATCTTCTCCTATTTACGTACCTACTCAACCCGCATTGCATTTTTCTCATAGACTATATGGATAAATATATCGAGAATTTTAGTCATCGCAGACAATAATGGAACGCTAAATATAATAATACAATTGATTAATATTTAATTAGTAGCCCCCTTACGAATTAATGAACTTGTACTGATAATATGTGTTTAGTTGAGTAGAAATAATTAAAGAAAGAGCCTCCTCTGGAGCTTCTTGGCTCTTTTTGTAAAATTGTTTAACTTTACTAGCTCTTCTTTGTGCCATAAATAGCTCATTTAGCATGTTGGCTGCATCCCTACTCCCAAATTTTCTGAGTTTATGGTCGGAGGCAAACACTAGGTCCTCCGCACTGTCTCTTTGAGTTTCGTTTTCCGAGTTATTCCAGTGGCCAGAGAACAAGGCTCTTCGGACCTTCCACCACTCAATAGCTGAGCAGTCAAGAATGGCTTTTCCAGCCATTCCGTTCGTCTGAGTGTGAAAATGGGCAAGAGTAATTACTCTATCTCCAAAATTTACTTAACATCTTCAAAAACCTATTAATCTTAATATCTAAGTTTAGCCGGTTGTTCAATTGAAAATTCCAAATTGGGATTCCGAATTGTAATCAATTTGTAATTTTGAGTCGGTTCCACCATCCAAAACTTTATTTTTCGACCGTAGCCTCATGAGAAGATTGCCGTATTATGTGATAGTTCTTTTCGTGCCTGTGAACAAAAAAATAAGCTACGATGTTTAATGGATTTTGTTGGGTCGGCAATTGATAGGAAAGTACTTTAGAATTGTTGTGGAATATATCCTAGTTGATTTCATGTGGTTCGCTTTGGTTCCCTCCAAGATGCAGGCTTCCAAATTTGAAATTTCCCATGATTTTGACGCATTTAAGAACTATATTATTATGTAATTACGAAATCTTTCAAAGACTGATTTCAGGCGGTTAAGTATTTACTTACGACTGATAGAAGGCTCCATGATGTGAAAAGCGAATGAGGAAAACCATAGCAACTCACAACATGACTGTGAATGAGTGATACAAACAGGAGGAAAGCTCGCAGGTCCAAACAGCTTTTGTTCTATCTTGCGTCGGGGCTATCTGTCAACTAATCAACCACCTACTCCTGTGAATCTGTTTAAGTTGACTCGTAACCTGGCTCGCACAACCATTTCCAATAATATATACAATAACGTTTTTCTGTTTTTGACAGCTAGATTGGCAGTTTGAAACACTGTGCGTCGACACGGTGGCACTTAGGGTGGGGATGCATTTTCTTTGCGTTTCAGGTGGAGAACACGTTTACAACAGTCATTCATTTTCAGATTTCTTTATATACTAGCCGGTCCGGCTCGCTTCGCTCGCAAAGTGTGGCATGTAGGAAATGTTGCTCGCTTCTCTCGCAAACGGTAGATCCCTAAGGGTAGGTTCAACGTGTGTAGGGGATGTTACTCGCTTCGCTCGCTCGGTAAGGCTGTATATGTGTAGGAAAAAACCCTGGACCGTCACTTTTTTCGATATCCGATTTCGAAATTCAGATTCTGCGGAATCAAACCTTTATTTCGCCCGCGAAAACCGTCCCGAAAAACGTACCTTTATGGGGTATATTTTAATCAGAAAAAACCAAGATTTTCGTCGGAATATTCGAGAAAACAAAAATTGACAAAATCTTCTCCTATTTACGTACCTACTCAACCCGCATTGCATTTTCCATGCTTTCTCGTTAAACGGAGCGTCATTTTGACCTCACTATCGGATTCTACATTGAAAAACCTATAAGGCAACGAGTTTTTGATACAGATATATTGATTAATTATAGCACTAGAGTTTTGATCAGCTAGACTAGCGTTTTGATACACTGTGTGACGGCTGTAATACTCTCTTTTCTATGAAAAGTTGGGTAAAAAAGTTAATCAACTACGAGCTAGAACACTATCAAATGGTTAGCAAAAAATTATGTAGGAACATTTCATTAATATTTGCAGAAAAATTGATTAAAAGTCTCTAAAAAAGCTAAAATTTTCACATCTTTTTTGATTTGCAGAATATTATTTAGAACCAATTTTGTTTGCCATAAAATTGGTTATTGACTATTCACTCAACGTGTTCGAATTTCAATATAGATTAGCCTTGGCATCTCCAACCGAAAACGAAACGTTTATGTGTAACGAAAATGTGTTGCAACAATTTCTGATGATTTCCGGTTACAACCGAGTCGTTGCTAGGGAAAGGGTACTTCGTCATTTTTCATCCCACAAAATTCGTTGACCATTCGTTCGAAAGCTCTCGATTCATCCAATCATATCATGTTAATTACCGCGAAGTGCGTGGCCAACAAGCTGAGTTATGGGCATGGTTATTTGAATAATTGTTTACACACAGGTGATCCTTCTCAATATTGATATTGTGAACATGATTGCATCCACTTGTTAATTTCTTATGATTTCATTGAGCTGGTGGTGAGTCGTTGCGCTGGTGATAAATAAAACAACTTGACATAGTAGTGATACGATACATTCTTATATGCGGGTTTCACGGGTTTATGTGAAACACGTGAGGTAAATAATTTCATTCGAAGTATGTATATGTAAGTGACCAAGGGTCCAGAGGTCTTTTTTTTTTTTTTTGACATTTCATGTCATTGCTATGGCACACAACCAAATTTTCGTTATGTCACGTTACGTTACGTAGATGATTTCCGCTTACAACCGAGTCGTTGCTAGGGAAATGGTACTTCGTCGTTTTTCATCCCACAAAATTCGTTGACCATTCGTTCGAAAGCTCTTGATTTATCCAACCATATTATGTTAACTACTGCGAAGTGCTTGGCCAACAAGCTGAGTTATGAGCATGGTTATATGAATAATTGTTTACACACAGGTGATCATTCTCAATAATTGATATTGTGAACATGATTGCAACCGCTTGTTCATTTCTGATGATTTCGTTGAGTAGACAACAGCAACGCATTGTGAGGTTTGAAAAATACAACAAATAGCTATAGATAGTTATAATGTTAATGATTCGTTTCACATTCTGACAACAACGGAGGGTAGTTTATAAAATCCTACAGTGAGGTAAAAAGCAATAGGTAAACACATGAAATGTCCCAATGCGTTGCAGACTCGTATGCAAGCGTTTTGATTAATTTCACTTAGTGTTTTTTTTTTTTTTTTTTCTTTTTTTTTCAATTTTTTTCATGGAATCACGTACAGCAACATTTGCTTTTTTATTAAGCCTTACAAGACCATCAAATTCATTTAAGCTGATATTCTATGTCTGAGATAAAGCCTACGATGGAAAACCTTGTACTACGAGTAACGTCTAACGCCTGATCGGGAACAAAACCAGGGCTCCTTTTGAAACTATTAAGATCCCTTATGTCGAACATCGCTTAAAGGTCAAGAGGAAATTAAAGGGGCGTGGCTACGACCTCATTGTGTGACGGGAGAAAAAACCAACTTTATCGTGATTACGGACACCGACGCAACACCGGCCGAGTATCAGCCGCTAAGTAATGCACGACATCCTAAGGCAACTTAAGTTAATTTCAGCATAGCAGCAGAAGCGGCTGCTTTCAGGTTAGCGTGATCCCAGCAGGAACGGACGTTTCTAAAAAGGTTCGACGATTTATCGCTGTAAGGTTGGGTCGAAAATCATCTCCTTTAATCCCCATGATTGCTTTCAACATTCCTTGGTAAAAAGGAGTTTTTAGGGCTTCCTCTGGTCAGGAGATGAAATATGAATGACCTCTTTAGAAAGCAGTTAGTGCCATGAACCATTACTATCAGTTATCAGTCATTCGAAGACTCATTAAGCAACATGAAATATTGACTATGGATTACTCATAGATATAATGATTTATACCGACTTAATAAATAATACCTAATTAATACTTAATAGTAAGTAGGTATCCTAGCTGTTAAAATGTCCAAGTGTTCAGAGCAAGTTCAGTGCAAAGTTTGAATTAAGAATTCATAGTGTATTTTTAGTCATACTGTGGGTAGGTATAACGTACATGTATACCTATCTTAATTGTTTGGCAATATTGAATGTTATTCCTATCATGTTAAAAGCAAGTGTTATTATAATTAATAATTATAATTATAATTATAATATTATAATTATTTATTAATGTCAGTCTGATTTCTTTGAATAGGCTGTGGAAATATGCACTTAAGTTCCAGTCATGCAGCATGATCGAATGAGCGGCTTGCGGCCATCCAAAAAACATTTTCATGTTAGTAGAACTGCATAATAAATTTTCATGTTGCAAGACGCATAATAAATTTATTTTCCCTGTAAATATAATAGTGATTAACTGTCAGCTGAAACCTCTTCAGGGTCCGATACCTAGTAGCTATCAAATATCCCAGTATCCTTCCTCAAGCACAAAGTTGTTTAAAATTTTTAGCGCTCTTTCTGATCTAGTCTGACGACGTAGTTTCAAGTTCAGGAGAAAATCGGCAGAGTTGCTGCTTATTTAGTGTATAAAGAAACGCTTGCATACGAGTCTACAACACATTGGGACATTTTATGTCTTTAGTTGCAGACTCGTATGCAAGCTCTAAGAGCCACTCAGCTGATCCGGACCCCGGGCATCGTCTAGTAAATGTCCTAAAGAGGCTACATACGAAATTACAGCTTCCTAGAGTGTAAAGCATAGAAATTAGCTTTAAGAGCCACTCAGCTGATCCGGACCCCGGGCATCGTCAAGTAAATGTCCTAAAGAGGCTACATACGAAATTACAGCTTCCTAGAGTGTAAAGCATAGAAATTAGCTTTAAGAGCCACTCATCTGATCCGGACCCTGGGAATCGTTAAGTAAATATCCTAAAGAGGCTACATACGAAATTACAGCTTCCTACAGTGTAAAGCATAGAAATTAGCTCTAAGAGCCACTCAGCTGATCCGGACCCTGGGAATCGTCAAGTAAATGTCCCAAAGAGGCTACATACGAAATTACAGCTTCCTAGAGTATAAAGTATAGAAATTACCAATTAAAATGATTTAACCACCGCTTCACAAATCAAACCGTTCTCGCAATATTCGGATCACCTGCTATGAATCACATCATCGAAACACCAGCTCAATGAAATCATCAGAAATTAACAAGCGGTTGCAATCATGTTCACAATATTAATTATTGAGAATGATCACCTGTGTGTAAACAATTATTCATATAACCATGCTCATAACTCAGCTTGTTGGCCACGCACTTCGCAGTAGTTAACATAATATGGTTGGATAAATCGAGAGCTTTCGAACGAATGGTCAACGAATTTTTTGGGATGAAAAACGACGAAGTACCATTTCCCTAGCAACGACTCGGTTGTAAGCGGAAATCATCAGAAAAATTTGGTAAAAAATTTGGTAACGGTTTTCGAGTTATGTGCCAGAGCAAAGACATAAAATGTCAAAAGTAAATATCAATCGCACTCAGTACTACCTACTTCAAACTGGTGGGAATAACAGCTATATTCGCATCTGTGCGAAACGCTTCACTCGCTGTTGATGACGATAGAACTAATAATTCTACGATGGCATTATGTGTAAATATTAATGAACTTGATCGTGATGAGTTATGGAGGCATATAGTCCAAGTTATTCAAAATAGGTAACTCTTTCATGCGTGACGACTGTACATAGCGCGGCAACTGTATAACTGGTGGGTAGTGGGAGACGCATAGTTGCATATAGAGCCGGTTGCAGCTAACAGCACCACTCCGCTCTAAGGGTCAGATTTTAAATAAGATTACAAATGAGGTGGAGTCACACGATATCGTAGTGTTGGGTCAGTTATTTACGTCCAACTAGCACTTTACCAACCAAACGACCTTGAGCTTGAAACTGCACCGTCCATTACATTTTTTATTAGGATTTGGGACATTACACACAGTGGCGTAGTTTGAGGAGGGGCAGGGTGGACAAAGCCCCTCCATAAATTATAGAGGATGCAGAATTTTGTTGTATGGATACAATCAAAATCAATAATTTCAGTTTCCAACGCTTCCAACTTCAGTACCTAACACCTTCAATTAAAGAATGTAATTAGTAAAACACAACTTCTACTGGGTATTATTATACGAATCCGCGGTTGCCTTGCGGCTTGAGACGCTCTTAGAAATAAAGACATTTTTATTAGGTTCGTTTGTGTTAGGGCAAAATGGCGTAGATATTGTACAGCCCCACGAAGAGTAGTAATATCACCTAGTCAACGAAACGGAAATGTGGATACTGCAAACTGAAATCAAGTCGTCCACAACTACCATATGCGATTTTTCCCTAGAAAAATATCCATTGTTCAGCATCCACCCAAATTCCCCTATGAACTTCCTCTACTTTTCACTGCCTACTTGATCAAGCTTGGTTGTTTGATTCAAAACAGTTTCCCGTTGTATTATACCATTAATTTACGAATAAAATCCCAGTTAAAATAAAGGAAGAATACAATAAATAGAAGCCTGCAGTGTTGATTGAAAAGCTTAATAGAAAAGTTTAAAATAATAGAGTGTAGCAGTATTTCTATTCTAACCTAGCATATTTCTGGTTTGAGTTTGTTTACATTTTGTTATGTTTCTTGATCTCGGTTTCATGCCCTGTATGTATTTTTATTTCGCGTACCTAGGTAGGTACCTACTTGAATAATACAATTGTGTGATATTATCCAGAGAAAGTTATGCAGTAAGTCTAGTATAATAAACCTAGTGCTCCTCAGTTCATCGATAGGTTCATTCGTATTTATCGCAGTTTTTAACGTTCTGATTAGTTATTTGGATAATATTTTTTCTAAGAAGTATTATGCTTTAATAATCCATAAGTAGATTCATGGATATGAAAGCGTCCGTGATTTCAGATCATTACAAAAAGCCATTGAGCACCTACCTACTTATATGAACGTTTGACAGTTTATTAACATTTTTCGTATACTCAGCAATAAGCACTAGAAATTATTACTAAAACTATAAAATAAAATGAAAACCTCGACTGTTGCCCCTCCATGAGAAATGACTACGCCAGTGGCTACGCCACTGATTACACATGAATATTAAGTACATATTCACTCCATTCCAACAAACTTTTCAGTGATCTGATATCAATCGACTAGTCTTTATTAAGCAAACTTTTGGCCTCACAATTTCTTTTATAAAGTATTCGACACTAGCAAGTGAAATCTGTTAAAACTCACCGAAAGGCCGGTTTTACCTTGGTACCCATTCTGCAAAAAAGGTTCCAACCGTGCACATGATCGTATGAGCGAATTTCATTTTTCTTTACCGCCTATCATATTTCATATGAAATTGTATATAAATGTGAGCAATTCGAGTAAAGAAATTGTGTAAAAAAAACCAATTTTAAGGCAAAAATAACTCATAATAAATAAAGTTTGGCAATTGAAAAAAGATTTCGTGTTTTTTAAATTTTTTGTGTGCAGTTTTTATAGTTATTTCAGCAAATAATGAAATTTAAATACGTTTTTCTGCATAATTTTGTGGAAATATTTTTTAATGTCATAGTCAATCGTTGATAATTTTGTTTTGACTGAAATTCTGCAAAAAATGTAAATCTAACGATGTTTGGCAGTTTTTAGCTATTTTTTAGTACCTACATTTTTTGAAATATACCAATTTAATGGGCTTTAAAGTGCTGGCCAACGAACTCATCCTTTCTTTTGGAAAGCTTGATTTTTCGGCGCGAGAACGGGATTTTTATGTCAATTCTAAGGAGAGTTATCGTCTCGCGCACAGGCACACGCATACGCACACTCACGGAATTATTAGTGCTATCGTCATCAACAGCGAGTAAAACGTTTTGTATAGATGCGAATATAAGTGTATTCTCCGCCAGTTTTTTTAATTATTATTATTATTATTATTTTTTTTATTTTAGCGGTGGGGGCAAACCATCAAATTGGAAAACAAACAAATTAATTTAAAAAGTGGGGAGGACGCCCAGGTTTACCTGACGCCGGCTCTTGGGATAAGGGAAATTGAAGAAGGATGAGGAGGAAGAATGGGATGAAAGGAAGTGCTTCTACAAAATGACCATACCAGTTCAATTAAGAACACCTCAGGACGCGGGTGGTTATACCACGGAGCACTCCTGCCGAGATGCCCAACTCGAGTAAATCCGTGGCACTTTTCCCGCACCACATCCCGCGCCATCACACGGTCGCAGCCATGAACCTGATGTTATTGGCCGCCACTCCTTTTAGCTCAGAAATCGCTTGCCGCAGATCATTTCAGTCATGCTTATTTATTTTAGCCCGCCAAGTCCGCTCCATGTCCACGCTTCCACTGACAACCTACCTGGACATCCAGGATTATGGCAGATCCATAGGGCTTGACAGCAACGATATCCGGCTTCTTGCTTGGTCACTCGGCATTTGATAGTCTCTCTCTCTCTCTCTCTCTCTCTCTCTCTCTCTCTCTCTCTCTCTCTCTCTCTCTCTCTCTCTCTCTCTCTCTCTCTCTCTCTCTCTCTCTCTCTCTCTCTCTCTCTCTCTCAACATCCCAAACACTGGCTGACAAAGCGCCTGCTTTCTGCTGGGCAACCACATCGTGACGTAGAATTCAGCCACCATGATACAGATTCTCATTTTTACCCCGGCAGGCTCGGCAAAGGGTATCCGCTGTCCCACGACTACTCCGTGAACACCTCACCGAGGTGGCTAGTGTGGCCACCCGGACGGCGTGAAAATGGGGATAGTCGCGGGCCCCAATGCCCTCTAAAGCCCATTCTACCCATTGGGAAGAAATGGGGGATAAAGAGCAACGATGGTGCTCTCAACCATATACTGACTCATGCAGTGCAGCAGCGAACTCAGCAGATGAGCTGATTTTTGGAGCAGTTTGTGTTGCTCGGTCGCAGCACAACAACTGCTGTCTGACAAAGTCCAGGTCAGCAGCAGTGTGGGCAATCTCACATATACACATATGTATATATACACAAACACACACACACGTATATTTATGAGAAAGCGCAAACTTCAGGAATCACTTTCAGAATGCCTTAAAACGGATTTCAATGAAGAAATGTTTCAAAAACGTTGATTTAAAATTTTTTTTAGAAATAGCAATATGTAGCTTCATTTTGTAAGGAAATTCGCTAAAATGACAGTGTTGAGAGACCGACAGGATTGTGAACTCTCATCTTCCTCAATTTTGCCCCTTTGATCAGAAAGAATTGACAGTTACACAGCGTGGATTTAGATGTGTGTTAAAAAAATGATTTTTAGTGAAGTTGGATCGGAAATGAAATGAAAATGCGCGATTTTCTGTCGCAATCCGTATTCAAGCTATGGTTATTCGATAAATGCATTTTCGAGTTATCCACGTTACACGTCTTCAAACCCCAGATTTCCCTACTTTATCTTCACCTTTTTCAAAATGATAGTTAAATTTCCAACAGAATTTAAATTCTTTTCATGAATTTCCTAGAACCACGTGTTGGTGACTAGCTTGACACAAAGATCATCTTGACGGGAGCGAAACTTAATTAGTGGAAGCTCTCCTTTGGCGTTTGATGGGATTTGAATGAAGTTTGGCCCTAAGGTGATTTGGATCAGTGCGAGATCGGGTAAAGTTAAGACCAAGTTCCGCCGTGTTATGCTCCTCTGTCACGACACTGGACCTCAATTCTACGTTTCTTGACCCTCAAAACCTTGAGATGCGGTGAGGAACCTAGGGCTAACAGGAAAATGATTTGAGTGGGTGGTTGGATCAGGTACATTTTCCATCTGAGTCATCAAGCCTTGGACTTCAAATCCGTTGGTCAGCACACGCCATTAGATCGTTACTATGAGATTGCTTTCTCTTGTGAAACCGACCAAGTTGTTATTCTCAGAATATCGTTGAGAGCTTTTCCTTCTAACATTAAATAGAAAACGCTACAATTTATTACACAAAGGTTTATTATTTGTGAATTAGATTGCCCTCCTACGTAGGTCAATAGTCTATCATTATCAAAGCCCTTCACAACATGGCATTTATTTTTGCCAAACGTGGCTCTAAAAAACATGGCAAAATGGCTCTTATTTTGGCCAAACGTGGCTTTTATTTTGGCCAAACATGGCATTTATTCTTCAAAATCCAACTTTTTTTTTCTTTCTTTTGACATTTTATGTCTTTACTTTGACGAATGAACGAAAAAATTCCGCTTACAACCGAGTCGTTGTTAGGGAAATGGTACTTCGTCGTTTTTTCATCCCACAAAATTCGTTGACCATTCGTTCGAAAGCTCTCGATTTATCAAAACATATTATGTTAACTACTGCGAAAAACTTGGCCAACAAGCTGAGTTATGAGCATGGTTATTTGAATAATTGTGTACACTCAGGTGATCATTCTCAATTGTGAACATGAGTGCAACCACTTGTTAATTTCTGATGATTTCATTGAGCTGGTGTTTCGATTATTTGATTCATAGCAGGTGATCCGAATATTGCGAGAACGGTTTGATCAGTGAAGAGGTGGTTAAATAATTTTAATATTTAATTTCTATACTTTACACTCTGTAAGCTGTAATTTCGTATGTAGCTCTTTGAGCTTGCATGAGAGTCTGCAAAAAAAGACATAAAATGTCCCAATGTGTTGCAGTCTCGTATGCAAGCGTTTCTGATGATTATCGAATACAACCTTATCGTCTAATTGAAAAATGAATTCACCAAAGTCTTTAAACTTTGCATACAAATATATATAAATAAATAATAATAATAATAATAATCAATAATTTTTTTCCCTTTTTTCCACCATGACCTTGCAATGACCCTTTCCTTTTCAAGCACTAATGGTTGTAATCTTCGGACATTGAAGACCTTGATTCTCGGAAGGGGATTCCCGGTCGTTGACTTGAGAGCTTGCCCACATAAAAAAGCCCTTGTTAGCTTGCCTTTTTTGAAAAATTTTTGAAATAATACTTGAAACCCAAATTTTTTGCGGATTTTCCCAGAATTTTTTTTTCCCCCACAAGTTTTCATGGAAATCAGGCGAAAAATGGCACAAACGTGGCATTTTTCCAGAAATTGGCAAAAAATGGCTTTTTACCCAAAAATTGGCCAAACATGGCACTTAAGGATGGCGCCATGGCAAAATGGCACTTGAAGGGCTCTGATCATTATTAAACCCAGTCTATAGTACATTACGTAAACTCGACACATTGCGCTTCGCAAAAGGGCTCGCCTCTATACAGCGCCAAGACCTCCCAATTTTACGCTTTTTAGAAAATGTTAATAAATAAAACCCTTTATGACAATATCATCTGCCCACCTTGTAGAGGGTTTGCATGGTCTGTGAATTGATTTGAAAAAATGCTTGTTTCTAGCATGTAGAATCTTTTATTGCAATAAATTAACTTCTGCAACACTCTGGTTTTGGAAATCAAATTTAAATATGAAGAATAAATCTCGACACAAAACCAACTGAACTACGAATAAACAGCTGTATGTATACCATGACAGTAGTTGTCATCCCCCACACGTCAAATGGACAATTCCCCGCTTATTGTCCATTAGGGAGCGCAAGAACTAGATTTGGAGAACTTTGAGGTATATTTATCAAGGATCCAAAGCACTTATGGAGGGAGGGGGAGAGAGATAGAGAGAGAGAATGACTCATTTATCAGTTAATCTGTACAAATGTTAGGGCCAAATGGCCTTCTATTCCACAGAGCACAGAAATGAAAATGCAATGACAAATGAATTATATCAGGTTCCATAAAAAACGAATACAGATTAATTAATAAATGTGAACTCTCCTAGGAAAAAATATAAAGAAAATACTTAGTCATGCAGCATGACTGATAGAGCGAATTTTCAAAGAAAAGTTGTGGATAACCTTAAATTCTGATCATTAAGATCAACCATGTCCTGAATAAAACTTGGGGGGCAGACGTTTGATGAGATCGCAAAAAAAAGTTTGGAACACGAAGCCGAACTCAAAAATTTGGTGAATTATGGACATTAATCACCTAAAAATAGATTTTCCTAGCTTTTTGGTGAATCTTAGAGATCTGGAAGTGGTCGCAATCGTGACACCCCACATGCCCTATTCTCAAAATTCGGTCAATTATGGGCATTTTAACACAGAATGTATTTTAGCCGTTGCATCTCCTACCGAAAACGAAAAGAAATTGTGTTACAACAATTTCTAATGATTTCCGCTTACAACCGAGTCGTTGCTAGGGATTATTCGTTTACATTGCCCCATCATTAACCAAAAAGTAAATGGAATAAATTAAAATCGATATTTTTGACATGGATATATTATACTAGCGTTCCCCCCGCGCGCGTTGCTGCGCCCAAATTAAATTTGTTTATTGATCGTAATTTTAAACTGTTATTAAGAGGTGATTGGATGGACGGAAGCTTAGCCTTTGGTTTCTGCCTTTGGTTTCTCCCTCCTCCTCATCCTCCTCCTCTCTCACTCCTCCTCCTCCTCTTCCCCTCCTTCTCCCTCACTCCTCCTCCCTCATCCTCCTCCCTCCTCTTCCTCCTCCTCCTCCCCTCACTCCTCCTCCCTCCTCCTCCTCTCTCACTCCTCCTCCCTCCTCTTCCTCCTCCTCCTCCCTCACTCCTCCTCCTCCTCCCTCACTCCTCCTCCTCCTCCCTCCTCCTCCTCATCCTCCTCCTCTCTCCCTCCTCCTCCCTCCTCTTCCTCCTCCCTCACTCCTCCTCCTCCTCCTCCTCCCCCCCCCTCCTCTTCCTCCCTCATCCTCCTCCCTCCTCTTCCTCCCTCATCCTCCTCCCTCCTCTTCCTCCCTCATCCTCCTCCCTCCTCCTCCTCCCTCCTCCTCCTCCCTCCTCCTCCTTCGGTCTTGGCTTGGGTAGTTAATTTTGTAAACAATAAATTTCTAAAACCTGACACTGCACCCTTTTATGCCCTCTGGGTCAGAGCCCTTTGAACGGATTTGCACCAAACTTTACAGGAACAATCCTTGAATCATGCCTAATAATACCTGAAAGTTTCATTACAATCTGTCGAGCGGTTTCGGAGTCTATAGGCAACATACATACATACATACATACATACATCCTCTTTTATAGATATAGATGTCTTTTGGCTGGGGGTCAAGGAATTTTTCGCGACACTTTTTTTTCCCGACCAACACTTTTTTTCCCGACCGGCACATTTTTTTTTTTTTTCCCACGTACAAACAAGGCGTTACTATGGAAGAGTAACTCCCATAGTTTTCATAGTAGGAAAATCGTTCGCCACTTTTTGGAATGCTCTCATTTTACCACGACATTTCATGACCTCTAAGCCATTGTAGTGTCAAGGAATGCTGATTTATTACTCTAAGTTAAAAACTAATATTGTTTTGTAACCATAATGGAATAATCTTGTGAAAAGAAGGCACTACATGGTTGGTATACAATTGAGTAGTAGGTACCAACTGGTAAGCAGTAGGTACTAGACATATCCATGATCTTTTGTTTTTCCCATCAAGGGAGAAATTAAAATGCTTGATTTGTTTTGTTTTTTTCGGTATGTCGTTGAATTATTAGTAGGTATTGATGAACGCTAGCTGTCGACCAGTAAATATAAATAGAAATGTCGATATCTCGGATTCGAGTCCCCTGGGAACTCCAATGGCAAACGCAGAATCTTTACGTCCCCGGCTATTTCCGATATTCTGAAATTACACTCCTTTACTATTATGTATTTACTACATGTTTATTATATTACGATGCATGAAATATTGATTCAGCCATATATTACGTTTTTAGGACAACTACAATGCGCTGCACATTGCTGCCATGTACTCAAGAGAGGACGTCGTCAAGCTCCTTCTTACTAAGAAAGGTATCGACGTCTACGCTCCGGGTGGAGTAAGTGAAATACTCAATTTCTATAACATCACTACTCGTAAATTTCGCAATGATTTCATCCGATAGTTCATCAAATTTCCCTGGACTTGTGACTTATATTGCAAAAACTAAAAGGGAAGGTGCTTATAAAATTTCGTCTACTTATATTACATACCTACAATTTCAAGACTTACCAGAGACCCGACGAAACTAAGAACTGCAGGTGTGATATAGCTCCAGTTATTACAAAGGAACCAATTCATAATAATACATACACGGTATTCATGGTGAAAGGGAACACGTTTTTCCATGTTTTTACGTTCCTAAACATGTAGTCTTTTGCCCCTGGCGGAACTTTGGCTGCATTGGGCGGAATTTTATACAGCAGGGCACCGATGCGCTGCCCTCCGTCAGTGGGGAAAACCGGCTGGGCACCGATGCGGTGCCTCCCGCGTTGAGTCGATTAAGGGGAAAATAGAAATATAAAACTAGAAATATTCAGTAAACGGCATTCATCATTTTCAATCTGTAAATTGCATTGCATTCAGAAGCATTTCAGAATTCCCGCTAATTGGTTTGGATTTTCAAAAATCTAAAATTGATATATTTAGTTCAATGGGGATCAAATTTGGCACTTCAATTGTAGTCTAGAAGGTTATGGGGTGGGTGGGATCACTTCAAAACTCCCAAGTTTAATACTTCGGCTATCAGGGAAAAATTACTGGACTAGCCCCCCCCCCCCCCCCCCCCCCTTGTTTTATTGTTTTAAAAAAATGTTTGAGCGTGCTGTTCGTTACCAACAGGACAAATATCTAATTATAATTGTTCAAATTAGACGCTTAGGGTATTTTATAAATTTTCTCAACACTTCAAGCTGAATCAGTTCAAGGTTGATACACTGTAAGCGTTAGACCGTAATTTCCATACGAGGTGGTGCTCAGAGAAGTATGGAACCAAGCCCTTGTAGAATAAAGCTGGAGAATAGAGGTGAAATAAAGTAGGTGAAATAAACCACCACTACCCTCTTGGCCAATAGGAGCAGGTAGGTAGCCATAGTTAGGCCGTCCACGCACTTGCGATTTTCAGCCGCGCAATTTTTTAGTCGCAGAAATGCAACCCAAAGGAATGAATAGAGAACGCGCACATGCGACAAAAAATCGCGGCGACTAAAAAGATGCAGCATGCTTTATTTTCCCCGCGACGCGACTGGAGCGACAGAAAAATGTGAAACACAGAAGTGAATGACCTCTACTCATCTGCGACTAGTGTCGCGCTGCTTCTTCTGACTTGTGCATGCGGTTTCTTCGTTCCTTCCGGCTTTCACAATGTCATCAGATGAAAATGATGTTTCGAGTGATGATGTTGATAGTATTGTTGCATCGGAATTCTTTGTGGATTGCAATTTATTAATATCAGAGGTTGAGACTTTTTGCACTGAGCCGGTAGTAATTGAAAAACTTGTCAGGATATTGCAACAAATCACCATGAATTTTATAGAACTGCCCCTTGCTTTCCCTTTGTGAAATAACAGGATGTACCCAAAATCTTTTTTTGTACCGCCGTCGCCGAGACTTTAATTTTAAAGCCAACGCAATCACACATGTTGTCTCGAAGTCCTCCATTGTCGCACTGCTCCAATCTCAGGTGCGTGTGCGGCAGTTTTTACGCGCGACAGCCACTTTTTAACCGCCGCGACTGAAAATCGCAAGTGCGTGGACGGCCTTAGGGACTTTTTCATCTCTTCTTGTCTGAGGAGGACTGGACCCACATGGCTGTCGCTTAGTCGGTTAATAAAAACTGAGCCAGGAAGGAAGACCTACGTCGTTGTTCCCTTAGTCCTCATTTCGGTCTTTTCGTGCGATTGTCGGTGCTACTCAGAACAGAAGCATTGAGAATGAGACTGTCTCGACCTTTTCTTTCGCTTTATGGTCCTTGCCCGGTCAGAGTCGCGACCCTTCCAGGTTTGGGCTTGGATTAACAAGTGCGTCGGAGCTCAATCGCGGCGTTCGTTTGAGTGCCTTTTTTCTTGAATTTTCGCTCAAGTTGCAAGAACTCGTCACAACGAAGTCTTGATCACTCGGAGGAGACAGACTAAACGAATATCCAGCACAGGCTTCCCTGTTTGAAGACTAGACACCAGTCCTTGTGGTGTCTCCGAGCTTTCTCGCAATTTCGAAATTTTATTCTTCGAATCCGTTGGCCCCAACACGGATTTTGAACAACACGGCCGATGAAACACAGAGAGAAAACCGCAACTTTCAAGAAAAAAATTAAATAAAATGGGCGAAAAGCTGAGGGTGCGAATGTTGGTCGCGCGAGGTGAAACAAAGAGTGATATTTCAGCTCCCTAATAAAGCCTCGATGACACAGGGCGAGTTTACTAGCAACTATCCAGCGAGTTCACTAGCCGCTAGTAAACTCGCACCATGTCATCGGTTTACTAGCCGCCAGTAAACTCGCACCAAGTCGTCAGTTCACTAGCCGCTGGTAAACTCGCCCCATGTCATGGGTTCACTAGCCACTGATAAATTCGCACCATTTCACCGGTTCACTATCCGCCAGTATACTCGCACCATGTCATCGGTTCACTAGCCGACAAGTGGACTAGCGGGCAGGCGGTGGTAAAACTAGTATCTAGCCGAATGTCAAGGCTTAACTAGCGGCGAGAAGGTGTAAAAGCGGCAAGTATTGCTGGGGATCGGGAATCAAATGTTGTGAAGCAAGTAACGAGTTGGCGAATGGTAAATTTCGTGCGTCATTGTCACTTTCTACCCCCCTCCCCCCATCCCTCTCACCCCCCTCCGGCCGTGACTCGACCGCTACCTGCAAATAAACTCGTCCTATGTGATTGCCGCATACAAGATGGCCAACAGGAGAGAGCGAAACTTCCGTTTTTGTTTCAAAAACCGCGCTTTTGCAGGTTTTTCCAATATTTTCTATCAAAATTCACTGCGTGATGAGTGTTAATATTTCAACTGCAGAAGACAGTACTATAATTTATTTTGTATGCTTTTCCCATGACCATTTTGGGTCCAGCCTTATTGCTCATTGAAAAAGAACAGATCAATGATTACCTTTGATTACCCCGCTCTTTTAGACCCTATCCGTAAAAGTTGAGGTAGGTATACCTATACCTAAAATGGGCGTACTGGTGCGTTTGTATGTAGAATTTCGTCTCTTGAAGTTGATAATTTATCTATCAGAGATATCTTGTATGCTCGAAAATACTTACTTATGGTTTTTGTACATGCCTCAAAAAATTGGTTATTTAAAGCGATAGTCAAACGAAAACTCTCTAGATTCGTAATCAGCTTTTACTTGCACTGCCATGAATTTATGTATTGTTTAAATATTTAACTTTCAGAAATATCGTCTCAGTTCTCTCGCGGTAAAAAAAAAAAAATCCTTTCATGTCTTCAACGGTCACAGTAATTCACACTATTTATTAATTTCATGTTGGAATATTTTTGCTTTTCAGCCCAAATCTCAAACGGCAGTACATCTAGTGGCGAGCAGGCAGACCGGAACGGCTACTAGTATTCTAAGAGCCCTCCTCGCTTCCGCAGGTCGTGACATCAGAACAAGTAAAGACTCTGTAAGTTTCTTAGACCATATTTGAAAATTTTACTAATAATGATGCACAAAGAGGTGCCAATTGTATTATATTTATGAACTTTAGTAGAAAAAATGAACTCATAATCCACGAAAAAGACACTGACAATCTCCGTTTACTACGGAAGCTATGGGTTATGTTAACCATGTCAGCCTATATAGGTACACGTGAACCGTATGTGACCTTATAAAGAGGCTACCATATAATTGGTGGTCCAGAGATACTATAATTGGTAGTCCACGAGTTAGGCTCCCCCTTTTATTTTCTTTAATTATCGAATTAAAAACTTTGAACAATCGCTATTCTTCAAAATTATTACCGTATATTTGAAAAAGTTCCAATCATGCAGCATGACCTTATAGGCGAATTTTCGTAGATTATCGTATTATATTATGTTACTTCGTTTTGAAATTCGAGCACTTTGTGTGCAAAGAAATTGATAACCACAAATTTTGTGAAAAATAAAGTAGTTCTAAATCATATTCCAAAATTCAAAACAGATTTTGAATGTTTAGCAACTTTTCAGTTTTTTAATCGATTTTTCAGCAAATATTAATGAAATTTAAGTACAATTTTCACCATGATTTGGTGAATAAATTTTTTAATGTTCTAGTTCATCGTTGATAAACTTTTTTTGACTAAAATTTTGATACATATATACATTTCAACAATTGTTGGCCGTTTTAGTCATTGTTAGTGATTTTTTTAGCACATTTTTTGAAATTTTACTACTTAATGTGCTCAAAAAGTGTTGGCCAACGAACTCATCCTTTCGTTAGGGAAGCTTGGTTTTTTGGCGAAAGAACGGAATTTTTATCCCAATCCTAAGGAGAGTTATCGTCTGGAATGACACATTTATATGTGAAATTTAGGAGGTTAACCCTCAAACACACCACGGGATGTCGGATACCCCAATCCGGTTTCAAACTTCTGTTGCTTGAAGAAAACATAACCCAGCGAAATGTAGCGGCCATGTAAATAACTATCAGAATCCCAGCTTACCGAAACTGCCTCCTGACTGATCTGTAACAGTTTTGATTCCGAGTAGTTCACATCAGAAGAGCGAGTGGGGTGTTCGACACCCCAGTGGTGTGTTAACGTCTCTTAAGTTTGAAAATATTCCTTCCCGTATTCAACGGGGAACTTGGTGAACGCATTTATATAGAAAATTGAATTTTAAATCGTAAGTTACTCATAAAAATGTTTGTTTAAAGCTACCGTTACGGATCTGTGACGAAATTAGTTACTTTTTAGTGAAACTATCTTTCACCTACCTCCACTCTCTACTGCCTAAAAGTCGGCCGGACACATTAGCGACATAGGTTGTTTTCTATTCTTTCCCTAGTTTTCAAATTATCGTCAATGGTGAAGTCGCTTTACACAGTTTTTTTCCCTAACGGGGAAGTTTGGAATTTTCTTGTATTTTGTATTTCCCCAATGGAAATGAAGTCTCACTTACAGTTTGTCGGTCTCCCAACAAGCCTTGCGTTTCCTCGAACCGTGTAAGGACGCGAAACGTGATTTGTATAAACGGGGTTTTTCCACTTTTCGTTCCCACTGTCTAGTTTTAAAATCTATGATTAATTTTTAGAAGATTGTTTATTCATTTTTTGGTAGGAACGAAGAAGAAGGCTAAAAAATTACGTTTTTTCAGGGACGCAAAGGTAAAAAAATAGTGTTCAATTATAATTTTTTTTTTTAAGGTTTATTTTTAGCGAATTATCGTAGAAATGAGCTATTGCAATGGCTCCAAAACATTTAAAATAAAAATTTTATAAAATTTTCTTCATTGAAATCCATTTTGAGACATTCTGAAACGAATCCTAGAGCTTGACGCTTTTGTATATGTATATATATACAGGGTGAGTCTCTCGCAAATGCAAAAAAAAATGTGGGTAAAACTAAATCAAAAATGGAGTAAAATGCCGCCAACTGCATATTTTTATCTCAATCCGTTCTCGAGATATGATTTTTTAAAGGTTTTTTTCAGGAAAACCGTGTTTTTTCCTTTTAAACTCAACTTTCTTCACTTTACTTCATTTAATTTTAATTTTTGACCACATTTTCGGAATCAGCACTAAATTTACTATAAGAATAGTGTACTTGGGTTTTTGAAAAGTACCATCCAAAGGCCCTCACATCAGCTCAAACATTGACGATTTTGAAAAAATAATATTTCTGAAAATCTTTAAAAACTTTACTACTCTTTTAAAAAGAATTGTAATTTAGGGGAGAAAATAATATTTTAATGTTAAAAAATGTGGGTTTTTTCAATGAAATTGTTGGTTTTCTCGAAAGATGACCCTCCATGAACCAACGAGTATGGGGTCGGTTTCTATGTATTTTTTCTCGCTGGATCGACTGGAAACTCTTGCAGATCTCTCAACTACGTTATAATCGAGTTTTACACTTTAATGAACTAGTTTTACCCCATAACACACATACATTTAATCGTAACAAACAAACTAAACATTTGCGATTTTAAGTGTAAAACTCGGTTATAACGGAGTTGGAGAGATCTACAAATGTTACCACTCGATACAGCGTGAAAAATACATAGAAACCGACCCCATACTCGTAGGTTCATGGAGGGTCATCTTTCGAGAAAACCAACGATTTCATTGAAAAACCCACATTTTTTAACATTAAAACATCATTTTCTCCACTAAATAACAAAATAAAAGTAAACTTGATTATACCGTTGGAAAGAGTATTAGACGAAGCAGCTTTCATGAGATTTGCCAGTTTCTAGGATTCTTTTTATAAAAGTAGTAAAGTTTTAAAAGATTTTTAGAATATTATTTTTTCAAAATCGTCAATGTTTGAGCTGATGTGAGGGCCTTTGGATGGTACTTTTCAAGAACCCAAGTACACTATTCTTATAGGAAATTTAGTGCTAATTCCGAAAATGTGGTCAAAAAATTAAAATTAAATGAAGTAAAGAGAAGAAAGTTGAGTTTAAAAGGAAAAAAACAAACGGTTTTCCTGAAAAAACCTTTAAAAAATCATATCTCGAGAACAGATTGAGATAATGAAATGCAGTTGGCGGCATTTTACTCCATTTTCGATGTAGTTTTACCCAAATTTTTTTTGCACTTGCGAGAGACTCACCCTGTATATATATATATATATATATATATATATATATATATATATATATATATATATATATATATATATATATATATATATATATCCTTCCAGACGATTACTATCCTTAGGATTGAGATTAAAAAAAATTCCGCTCTTGCGCCAAAAAATTAAGCTTCCCAAACGAAAGGACGAGTTTGTTGGCCAGCATTTTTGGTCATATTAAATTGGTCAATTTTTTAAAAGTCCTGAAAAAATCACTAAAAATAACAAAAAATTGCTAAAAATTATCAAATTTATATTATTCAGCAGAATATTGCTCAAATAAAGTTTATTAACTATAAACTAGAACATTAAATTCAAAAGCATTATGTACAAAACTATGCTGAATAATGTACTTGAATTTCATTAAAAAATGGATAAAAACTGCAAAAAATTTAAAATTCAAAAATCTCTTTTTGAATCGCAGAGTATTATTTAGAACGAGTATTTTTTGCCATAAAATTGGTAGTTACCAATTTCTTGTCCATAACTGGAACTTTTCATATGGGAACCGCAATTTTTTCTTGCGATTTCGAATTCTGCGTGAAGTGTCACTCCAGTTTTGTAGCCCGCAAAAACGGTCGTAGTCCTGCTCTAAAAGTGCAAAAATTGTGAAATAGGTGAGGGTTTTTGTAGATATTTGCCACAAGTAATACATGTTTTTGGGGTATTTTTTCAGGCTGAGCCACGTAATGATGTTCGTTTATTCATATTTGCAACACCAACCAGGAAAGACGCCGAAAAATGGAACAGAATGGCAATTTTTGTCACTCATTTCCGTACTAACATGTAGCTTTTTTTTTTTGGCAAATATCACAAAATGAACATCATTACGTGGTTCTACCTGAAAAAATACCCCAAAATCATGTGTTACATTGGCAATCAAGTATTTTCAAAAACTCAGTAATTCGCAATTTTAGCACTTTTAGAGCGGAATTGCACCCGTTCATGCGCACTAAAACTCAAATAAGTTATTTCTTCATAAAACTTTACGTGGGATTCGAATCTGCATAGAAAAATTAGGATTTTCATTAGAAAAAACAGAGTTGTTTTCTATGGCGCACGTTCACGTAGTTCGCAAATTTGTCATTTTGAAATCTACGAAACATATTGTGAAGAATAGCATTTGCCCGAATTTTTTACTCCGACAATAAAAGGAAATAAACAGGGAATTCTATCTCGCAAACCACCCTTTATATGTAAATGAGGTTTAAAGAAAAAATTGATACCAAAGTTTATGTGTACCTACCTACGCGAATGTTGTTTCCAGAAGCTAAGTTTTTACTATCAGAAGCTGATCATGATTTATGGGTTTGCCTTTATTTTAAATTTGTTCAAGTTTTTCAGGTTTGTTAATTTTGTTCTTAAAACAAGAGTCAATAATAACACTGCAGTTATTCATCAAAACCTAATTATTTGAAAGAAATTGGAACTTGAAAAAACTTGGGCCTTGCTGGAGAGAAAGAAATAGGCAACACCCGAATAGCAAGCAATGGGTAAGCGAAATGTTCTCGATCTTTCGTTCTACACAACGGATATGAGAAGGAAAGAAATAGATTCACAGATCACGCGAAGAAAAGATTCTCAAAGGTGACAGAGACAGCGTGAGTGGAAAGTGCCTTTTCTGGGGGGAGGTGGCTACATACAGGGCTTGGGAGTATTTGAGGGTGTACGTCAAGCCCTTCAGGGTTTAGGTAGAGTGTACTGGAGTGGCAGTCGGTGTTTGTGGCTCACATGAAGAAAGTGAGTTGGACGATATGGATGCAAGACAAGAAATTCCTGCCGCCTCCTGTTGAGCTCCCGGCTGCACCAGTGAGTGCAAGCTACAAGATAATATTCCATAGTAGTTGCATTGTACTTTTACATATCTACTAACGGATGCGCTGTTTTACACCGACTTTTCTGATTAATCGTTCCAACTTCTACATTTTTTCGTAAAGTTATTCCCATTCAACTATTTTCAAAACTTTATTTTTCTTCTATTTTAACGTGAAACTCGTTTCTTTCAGTTTAAATCCAATTCGGTCGAAAAGTGTGATTCTTACAAGACGATCATACATTTTTCATCGAAACATTGCATGTCGTTCTGAATTGCATGCATACTAAAACTTTGTATAAGTTTTGTTGATAAAATATGTTCACAGTCAATCGTTTCTGATTCGTAAAACGCTGCAAATTATTACAAAAAGGTTTATTATTTCTGTAGTAGATTGCCCTTCCATGCGGATTACTGGTATATTATTATAGGTAAATCACCTATCTAAACTCGACAAGAGTTCACCCCTTTACAGCGTCAGAACCCTCCCTTAATTTTTCTAATTTTTATTTATTTATTTATTATTTATTTATTATTTTTTTAAATATATTTTTTAAAGTGAATGATAGTTAACGAAACGCTTTATGATAAAGTCGTCTTCCCAACATGTGGAAGGGCTGCGTAGACTGTGTCTTGATTTGAAACTATGTTTATTTTTCTGCACAAAAAATCCTTTCGTACAATTGATGTAGTTTGCTAGGTCGATTCGAAAGAAAATCAGCCTCTGAGGACTCTCAGATGATAAAAAGGAGTAGAGGGAAAAAGTATGTTCTGGCACAGGTGCCAGAACGGCACAGAATACTAACCCGCACTACATATTATACTAACCCTCATAACACATGATGGCTTACCCGCACAACCCATAAATTGAAATTTTCTGTACATTGTGCTTCCGTTTATCGAAGATCAAAAAATAATAATGCGTTGACCGGGAACCGAGCAGGCGACCTCCTAGTCACCAGATACCTAAGTGTTTTAGCCAATTGAGCCATGACACCAGATGATCAGCAATGAATATAAGTGTTTCATACGATGTATGTAGCATTTGATCACCCATCCCTAATGTAATATAGTAGAACGGTCAAATAAATGTATGTGCTGTTTATACTCAAATTGGATTATTAAGAACTGAAAATGCGTACATATATATCACAAATGTCAGCACTCTCTCGGTATTATTATTCCATTTTAAACCTCTCGAAAAAGCTGATCTATCCAGTTCCTACATTGACCCTAAGTGAATTTCTTTGTTTATCGTCTATTCTTCATACAATTGTTCACTAGCTCACAGTAATCTCTCTCCTTCCATTCGGACCCCCAATTAATTAGTCATGGGCCAACTATTGGTGGAGTTTGTCAAATTATATGTACATAGTATACATCACTTCAAAATTCAAAAAATTTGAAAAAAATTGTCACTGTTATGCTTAAGAAGAACTTACTTATGTTTGGCATGTCTAACACGTACAGTAGAAGTAAGTTCTTCTTAAGCATAACAGTGGCAATTTTTTTCAAATTTTATGAATTTTTAATTGATGCATACTACATACATTTAATTTGACAAACTCCGCCAATAGTTGGCCCATGACTAATTAATTGGGTGTCCGAATGGAAGGAGAGAGATTTCTGTGAGCTAGTGAACAATTTTATTAAGAATAGACGATAAACAAAGAAATTCACTTAGGGTCAATGTAGGAACTGGGAGGTTCTTCGAGAGGTTTGAAATGGAGTAATAATACCGAGAGAGTGCTGACATTTGTGATTTATATATACGCATTTTCAGTTCTTAATAATCCAATTTGAGTATAAACAGCACATACCTTTATTTGACCGTTCTACTATATTACATTAGGGATGGGTGATCAAAAGCTGCATGCATCGTATGAAACAGCTGATTCATTGCTGATCATCTGGTGTCATGGCTCAATTGGCTAAAACACTTAGGTATCTGGTGACTAGGAGGTCGCCTGCTCGGTTCCCGGTCAACGCATTATTATTTTTTGATCTTCGATAAACGGAAGCACAATGTACAGAAAATTTCAATTTATGGGTTGTGCGGGTAAGCCATCATGTGTTATGAGGGTTAGTATAATATGTAGTGCGGGTTAGTATTCTGTGCCGTTCTGGCACCTGTGCCAGAACATACTTTTTCCCTCTACTCCTTCGATCACTTAAGAAAGAAATTTCCTTAAGCTGATCAATGCGCCTCTGTAGCACGTAGTTGTTTTCTATATGTTCCAAAGGACCTCGATCTCAAATTTCTGCACCATAGATCGATTTGAAAAGAAGTTAGCCTCAGAGGTCGCTCAGATTATCAGCGCCCCTCCTTGTTTCGTAATTGAATTCAAGATTTCCCAATGGAGCTTCAATTCAGGTTTCTGCACTATAGTTCCATTAAGAAACAAATTAGGCTTACTGACCCCTCAGCTCATCACTGTATCGCCATTCACTGTAATTATTGTATTCTGGATATTCCAAAGGAATTCCACATCATAAAACAGCACCGTTGGTCGATCAAGAAAGAAAATAGCCTCACGGTTCCTTAGTGTAATTACCATTAATGCATCTTCTTGACCGATTTTCGTAACGGAATTTAGTGGTGGTCAGGCAAAATGATAACATTGTCATCAATATGCCTACATAGATGCAGGTACCTACCGAGAGAAAATAAAATAAAACATCTACAATGTACTAGTCCCTCTGATCTAAGTATAACGACATTGAAAAATAGTGAGATAAAATGAAACACCTACCAACGCTTCTATATGTGACAAGAGTAATAATAAACTCGATTTCGTAGTTATTCTTTCAGCTGATAATCGTTGTAGTTTATAAGGTGATTTTTACTATATTCGCCACAGTTTTCATTGCACTCATATTGACGGTAGGTATTTTTCCTATCAAAGTGCAAGCCTTCAGGGTGAGCGAACAAAGAACCGGGTGGTTCCATTCGAATCTTTGTGATAATATTTATCAATTACAACAAAGATCTACTTTTATTGCGGAAGTTTTCGAGATCTCGATTTTTTCTTCTAACTATAGGTGTAGTGGAAGCACTTTGCTTCCGAGTCTTTCATTTTCAGGATATGAAAAAAATAGTTTTCTTCAGATTCAAAATTTACACTCCCATTTTACGATTTAGATCATTTTAAACAACTTTCGTTTCGTGTCTTTCTGTCCGTCGTGTGTCCGTAAAGCCTTGTAACAAGCCAAATTTCCACAGTTTCCATCCGATTTTTATGAAATTTTCAGGGAATGCGGATTTGAGTGTTGATAGACTCCTATTGGTTTCATTGATTCCAAATAAATACTTCACTCTGCGCATGCGTAAAAGTAAATTCCATCAAGCACCATTTTCACACGCCCTGGTCATCCGATCTCGCTCAATTTTAGAGGATAGTTGGTATCAATATTAGCTCCTGAGCATGTGCGAATATGTAATCCTTGTACCGAGCTCAATTTCTACAGTTTTCATCCAATTTTGATGAAAATTTCTGGGAATTTAAAACATTTCAACGAACTATACTTTCATGAAACGGATACGAGGAAGCTAGACTTTATTATTCAATTTTCGGATCAGTCTTTTGCCGGAGCTCGAAGAGTCAACATTGATGAGTTTTCTTGTGAAAAAATACGAACAGGTGACTATTTGTTCTCAGTTCGGTAATGTTTACGCAGCGAAATGTCTGATCCGAGCGACGGCGAGCCGACCCTCGAGAATGTTATTGCCAATACAAAACAATAATTATTACAACACCGTGGGGCTACAGGGCCATTGTGGAGTGTGGATTCAAACGTAAATGGTGCATTTAACCCATTGTAAATTGTTGTAGCTTCTTTATGTCAAGTCCAAACAATGAACATATTTTAACATTAAATAAAAATATAAAGCCCCTATCCTACGTCCGAGGTCATATGTATAGTACAGTTGAAGAAGGAATAGGAAGAGAAACTGAATGGATTTTAAAAAGGGCCCGCAAGAAACGTAAAGTTATATATGGGATATCACCAGAGATTGCATGGACCTCCAATAGTTCTAAGGTTAGCAAAAATGCGACCAAGAAAGAAGAAGCAAATGTTGTGGGATTGCTTCCTCGTTTCAGTATGTTGAATGTATGTATGCAGATCATTGGAAAAATTTAAATGATCTTGAAAATTTTTGACGAGGAAAAGAGTAGTAAATAAAGATGTTGCGTGAAAGGTCAAAATCGGTCTATTAAGAAAACGTCTGCCAAGTTGGATGGGCAGTATAGCTTCTTCACATATTTCAACATGAATGTATAGAATTGGTTGAAGAACTAAGTACGAGTCAAAATGATTGAATGCAAAATATGGCAGTATCTAATACATTTGTATACATGCTACAATGCAAATAAGTGCAGTAACTCATGTTTGCATGTGAGGAAATTGTCTAAAGGTTAAACCAAACAATAATTGAAAATTTAATCAAAATCGATTCACTATTCTCGGAGGGTCATCCAATATTGGTTTTGAGTAAGCGCAATAGCTACCTATTATTTAAGCAAATGCCATAAAATACAATATATAATCCTGGACTCAACAACCTCTCGAGTTTAAACAAAATCGGACCAATAGATGATAATAAATTGAAGTTATAAGAAATTAGCATTGGCGCATTAGCACAGACTACTATTTATCCAGCGGCAATAAAATTCCTAGAGGACCGTCATGGGGCTAAACCGCACAATCCCTGCAAATTTCATAAAAATTGTTCCCTTAGTTTTGGAGTTTTGTTTGTGTCGATCAATTTTAGTTTTGCGTATGCGCTATACTTATCGCTCCGCCAATCGCGATATAATTCGAAGGGAATTTTCTTGAAACGTATACCCATCCACTCCTGGAGTGTGAATGGAATCGGAGCGATATAAGAAATTAACGTTTGCGGATGCTCACAGTTTAATATTTACGCGGTCGCAATGGAAGTGATAGGGAACCGTCTAGATCTAAAAGGTGACCTGCACAATCCCTGAAAATGTCCTCAAAATCCAGGGATCAAACTAGGACGTGGAATAATAGAATATCCGAAAGCGCAGAGTGGAGTATTGATTTGGCAACAATGAAATGATCTGGGGACCATCAAATTTCATCAAACAAACAAGGATTACAAAATCCAAAAAAATAAAAATACAATAAACTAAATAAATGAATAAATTCAACTAATAATTCCGATTTATTTTTTTATTATTTTTTTTTAATTATTACTTTTTTTTTTTTTGTAAATATTTTATTTATTTACTTATTTTATTTTTTTTTTTTTTGCTTGTTACAAGGATTTGAAGTTTGCTCATGCGCAGAAGCTACTAATGCTACGAACATTTTGAAAGTTATATGTGCTGTCTTCTCCCAATTATCCTCCAAATTTGAGCGAGATTGGACGACTAAGGCGTGAGAAAATAATGCTTGATGAAATCATACTTTTGCGCATGCGAAGAGCGAAGCATTAATTTGGCAACAATGAAACTGATAGGAAACTCTCACAAATCCCTGGGTTCAGCTCTAAAAGTTCACACAATCCCTGAAAATTGTATCAAAATCGGATGAAAATTGTGGGAATTAAGCTTGTTACAATAACGATTTGCTGACACACACACACACGCACAGACAGACACGGAATCAAAATTGTTCAGAATGTAAAATGGTGATTTCGGAGACAATTTTTCTTCCCCCAAAAGTGAAAACATTGCTTCCGCCACCCATGGGTTGACTTGGAAGGAAAACTGAATTAAAGAATGGCAGGACTTTTATTAAAATTTTAGATAACATTGCAAAAGAGCAATCCAATTCAGAAATAATAAAACTTTATGTATATATACAGGGTGTTGCAGAAATTATGGTCCGCCCTCCCGCATTTCCTTATTTAATTGCTTAGAGAAATAGAATCAACGCCATTCTTTATATTTTTTAGTGAGGAATTCAGGAAAAATACTTTCGCGCCGACCACTGTTGCGCAATTGCGCACAATTGATAACTTCATTTTTACATATTTTATTTTATTGCAGATTTGGATTCTACCAAAATTTCATGCATTCACGACCCCTCACTCGATTTTATTAACCGCGTGCAACCCTTTCCGCGAGCGCGCAAAGTTGCCCAATCACCAAAATTGTGCTGAACATGGATCCTGGGTAAATCCCAAGTGTGGTACACGAATTTTCATTGATTTTCAACGCTGTTCATATGGCGCTATCCGTTTCTTGATTTGATTCAATTTTAGCGGAATAATGGCCGAAATTCGGTTATTTTGCTTGAAAAAGTCATATTTTTTTGGCGTGTATTAGCACATGAAATTTCATAATTTTCCATTCCCTTTCCCACCACCTTTCTCAACCAGGCTGGGGACCAGATAAGGACTTGGAAGAAAATAGAAACGAACAATTCCTTAAAAAAAAAATTAAAAATACCATCTGGTGCGGGGAAAATATATTATGAACAAAAGGTCGTTAAACGTGCATTTTGAGCAACTACTTTGAAGTTATTAGTTTCATGTTTTTCCCCCACCAGATGGTATTTTTCGTTTTTATTTTCTTTTAACTCCATATCCGGTACCCAGCCTGGTTGAGAAAAGAGGAGGAGTGAAAGGGAATGGAAAATGATGAAATTGCATGTGCAAATACACGCCTAAAAAGATGATTTTTTTCACGCAAAATAACCGAATTTCGCCATTATTCCGCTAATATTGAATCAAATCAAGAAGCAGATAGCGCCATATGAATTAGCGTTGAAAAACAATGAAATTTCATGTATCACACTTGGGGTTTATCAGGATCCATGTTCAGCGCAATTTCGGTAGTTAGGCCACTTTGCGCGCTCCCGGAATGAGTTGCGCGCGGTCAATTGAATCGAGTGAGGAGTCGTAGATTCATGAAATTTTGCGTAAAATCCAATTCTGTAATAAAAACAACTTATTTCTGTTCTAGAACCAAAAATTTCAACCATGTATCATGTTTTCTCCTCGATTCCAAGCGGTTGCAATCATGTTCACAATATCAATTATTGAGAATGATCACCTGTGTGTAAACAATTATTTATATAACCATGCTCATAACTCAGTTTGTTGGACACGCACTTCGCAGTAGTTAACATAATATTGTTGGATAAATCGAGAGCTTTCGAACGAATTTTGTGGGATGAAAAACGACGAAGTACCATTTCCCTAGCAACGACTCGGTTGTAGGCGGAAATCACTGTAACACTATATGTTTCGTGCGCGGAAAAAAATTGACTCGCAAAATTTGCTAGGACCCCAGGGCTAAAACATGATACATGTTAATATTACGGCACGAAAGTATTTTTTCTGAATTCCTTACTACAAAATATGAAGAATGGCGTTGGTCCTATTTCTTTACGCATTTAAATAAGGAAATGTGGAAGGGTGGACCATAACATCTGAAAAGCTCTGTATATATATATATATATTTTTTTTTTTTTTTTCCATCAACTTTTTGAAACTCTGCCTCTCCTACTGGTACATAGCACGTAAATCCTAGCTCCACACTCATGGAAAATGCGTGATCCTAGCGATCCCCTGAAATCTTGTAACCAAGAAAGAATGTTTCCTCTGGACCACCTGCCTCGCTTGAAATGTCCACTCTCGTTTTTCTGTATACTTGAAAACAAGGAAAAACGCGGGAAGAAAAGAAAACAGTGACGGACGAGGGTGAGTTTGGGTGGCGATGTTGCAGGGAGGCGCGTACCACTCTGTACCAAGCCCTACTACTTTCGAGGTGCCGGTAAAACAAATAATATCATACTTTACTCCTCTGATCTCCCTCTCCCCCTCGCAGAACTCCTATTCTCTTTTCCCCTTCTTCCCCCCTTAATTTACATTATTTTCTCTTCCTCAATCCACATTTCCTCACAACCAACCTACAACTCCGACTACTTCCTCCCATTCTCCCGCTATACTGTTCTTCAATCTTATAAACCTCCCAATTTTATTTTCACTACTCCAACAACCCCTACGGTCAGAAGAAAGCGAGGATTGATTTCCTGAAAATTTGATTTTGGAATAGGTATTCTCAATGAATATAGGTATTCACCCAACTACGAACTAAATCACACGCGACGAAGTTGTGGAAACCCATTTCAAAACGGAAGTTAGTGAAAAACGTTGTCCATTTCCACGAAAAATAAAAGAGTTAAAAACACTGTTAAAAATCGATTTCGACGGTTAGGCCATCATCAGTAACAAACAATAACTTTTGATGTTTTGATGTTATTATTTGTTACTGATGATGGCCTAACTGTCGAAATCTATTTAACGGTGTAACTCTTTTATTTTTCGTGGAAATAGACAACGTTTTTCACTAACTTCCGTTTTATTCACCCAACTACTACGCATATTTAGGAGAATCACAGTAGGTATATATTTTCTTGCCTCTGTTTGTATATACATCGTCTGTTTGTGTATATGTTGCAGATACATTGCGGAACGGGGCACTTCATATTCACGAAGTGTCGAGGCAGATAGCGAAGTTTTAAAATAAATTATTAGTATAGTTTGGTGATCTGGATGCTCGCAAGCTCGCATCTCAAAAATAATAAAATATTCGAAATCATTCCTTTCAGTAAAATACAGATTAGTTGGACAAATAGATCAGAAAGATTCTACCAATGAGAAAATGTGAGTTCTTCGCTATCTGCCTAATAGACACTTCCTGAAGTGCCTCGTTCCTTGATGTGCCGCCGACATAAATTTATAAATACTTTTTTTGTCTCGCACTAGCCGGCTTGTAAGCGTGAGCCTCTATTGTGACACAAGATTTTTGAAATCTTGGTTTAACATAATTTTAACCTACAAACTATCCAAAAATGCACTTTTTGGCTATAAAATCATCTGGTCTTCAGAATCTACAAGTGTATATTCAAGTTTTTAATGGATATAAGTTCACAATCCTTGAACTTTTTATTAGCTGCCCAAGCTACAATTCTCGACCATTTCATTTTTTAAATTTTTTTAAATTCATTTATTTCAATTTTTCCCCCAATTCAGAATTCGGTCCAGTTATGCAACAAACCTTGGGAGTTTCTAATTTATGGTCGGTGGAGGAAACGGAGGGGGTAATTCCGATAAATCACGATCTTTTAGTTTAGATGGGCGGAAAATCTCGGATTTCATTATTTCCCTGTTTCGCTCGATGTATTTGGTCTCTCCATGGTTGGTAGTAAATTGAAGTTTCATATTGATTGGGGGTGGAGGTGAGGAAGTTGGATTGTGGTATTTTTAATCTATTTCCCCGAATCTGTCATTGTAGATTCAACAATGTTAAAGCAGTTCATAATCCGGGTGAGCTGGTGGTACTTCAGCTTCCACGAGGAATTCCTTACGCACCATTATTTGCAAGCCGGTTTGCCCCCCCCCCCCCCCCCCCACCACAACCACCATGACAGGTTACAAAAACTTTCACTTCTGTTGGAATTAATGGTATTTCTGCCCCGAAAAATGTTCAGCTCCTCATCCCCTACCTGTCTACTTCTATCAGTAAGACCCCCAAAAGCAATGCTCGGAAAATTCGCATTAATATTGTCAGCAGGTAGCACAGAGCAGAACTTGACAGTACTCCAAACTGTCATTTCTCTAGCCTCTATCAAGAAACAGCCGTTCCATCTTGTCACACTGGAAGCCACTTTGGCCATTCACACTCTTAGCTATTTCGCCCTGAACGAGTGTTCACTGTGGTGTCTGGGCCGCTACTGAAATGAATGAGAATGTTGCCTGTCTGTAATACGTAGGCGTTATGGTTCTCGAAGCACAGGGCGAAATTTCAGAAAACGTTTTCATTGAGGGGTTTGAGGGATGTTGGTACACCAGGGCTCCTCTGTGTCCACTCCTCTTCAATATGGTCGGAGATACGGTCATGGGTAAACTGCTAGATGAAAAACGATTACAACCCGCCCCTGGGGTGCGAGTTGGTGCATTGGCTTGTGCCGATGATGTCATGCTACTCACGAAATCCCATGAGGGCTTGCAGATCGCCCTGAATTAATTTGCTGAGCTGCTAGCCAGGTTTGGTTTAATGATCAACCTTCTATGTGTGGGTCAGTGTCATTTGTCCTGCAGGGCCAACAGTATAAGACGAAGAAGGTAGATGTGGAGTGTTTCGACATAGAACAACCTTCCATCCTTGCCCAATCCAATATGGAGGTTTAGCGAGACCTTGGGGGACGACTTCATGGTTTTGGCCTCAATAGCCGCAAGCCAAGCAGACCTTGGTGGAGCAATAGTTTTGTGTCAAGGCTCCACCAAAGCCAAAGCAGAAGTTGTGACTCTTTCAAAGTACATAGTTACTGCCAAAGCTAACCAATGTGCTAGTCTTTGGTGAAAGCCAGTAGTCTTAGTATTGTCTCTTTTCCAGCCAGCACCCATCTCTATGCCACCAGCGCCTGCTTGCCCTTAGGGTCTTGAGCAAGGAGGTCACTCACGCTGCAGACCTAAACTTTGTCAGGCAATAGTTGTTTTAGTGCTACTGAGCAATACCAAATACCTCAAAAGCCAGCTCGTCTGCTTAATTTGCTGCTGTTATGAACTGTTAGAGATGGGTATCTTTCAAAAGAACAGCTCAGAGGTATTGTAGAAATAGTCGTAGGACTGTTGTACCCTTTGCCGTGCGAGTCAGGAGGGAAAATGAGAACCTGTATCATGTAGTGCAACAGCGTTCACAGACTGATCGAGGCCACTTTTTACGTCATGATGCGGTTGCCAATCACATAGGAGGTGCTATTTCATTCAGTGGCTTGGATGTGAAAAGGGAGACATCCCGAGGGAGGTGTATCATATGCCGAGTGACCGGGGCAAGAAGCAGAATATTGTGGGCACCAAGCCCGACGGGTCTGCTATGATCCAAGTTGTCCAGGTTGTCAGTGACATTGTGGTCATAGATCTGACCTGGTGGGCTAAAATTGATAAATACCTATAATATAAATTATGTGCAGCATGCAGTATCCGTGCTTAAACGAGCGGTGGCAAATATAAAGGTCATAGCCGTTGCTGACCATTCTGTGAACAACCGAATCTGTGGGAAAAAACCTTTAGGTTTATGTTGTGTGAGAATAAGTGTATGTATGTGACCAATTTTATTATCGCTGCTCAGTACACAATTCTCAACCGATTTCCTTAATTCTTTCTTCGTTCTGTCTCAATTTTATTATAGTTGTGCAAAAAAATGTTGGAACTTAAATTTCATTATGGAAGGGAGAAAATGAAGGGGGTAAAACCGAAAAAAACGTGTTTCTTGACAAATTTTTTCGACGCTGCTCCAGGCTACAATTATGGATCTATTTTTGTGTTTTTTTTTGTTTTTTTTCAATTTCTTCGATCCTAATTTTAGTATAGTTGTGCAAAAAATTTTGTGGATTTCGAATTTGTGGTTTTGATGGAGGGGTGGAAGAGGATGTTACCGGTTCATTCAAGAGCTGCCTAAGCTAGAATTCTCGACCGATTTTTGTGATTATTTTTTAGTTCAATTTGGAATTTGCTCTAGTTTTGAAACGTACATGTCAGGAGTTTCAAACTGCATTATAGAAGGGGAGAATGGGGGCTAAAACCTCGGAGGTGGCAGTTTCAAGAAATGGGAAGGGGGAACTATCCACATTCATAACAATAACAACAAATAAATTTAGGGGTAGGTACTCTAGTCATCCAAGATACTACACCTACTCTAACACTTGAAATACAAACTTATGATCCCGTGAGCATTACCCATTATTCTGGAAGGTTCTTTTCATTGTTACGGTTATCTTCTTGTTAGTTTGGATTGAGGATCCCGCGTTTTTACACTTTTCCATCTTCACGCGTCAAACCGTCAAGCCTTCACTTCACCCCCACCTTCCTTCTTGGATATTTATTTATTTTGGTTATGCCAACTTTTACAAATAAGGCGACCTGAGTTTGCATGCGAACCGGGAGTAAAGAATCGGATTCGTTCCCTTCCTCTCCCTTTAGCCCCTACCACCAAGGTTATATTGAAAGATATTCAGGCGCAAAAGCCGTTCGGTTGTCTCTTCCATCCCCTAGCACCCCCCGCCATTCCCCATCCATCACCCCATTCTGCCGTTTCCATTTGAGATAGTGGTGAACTCATTCCGCCAGCTGGTTCCGCTCGACACTGGGCTGGCTTTTTTACATATTTTTATCCCTTCACCCCCAAGTACCGGATAGACTTTGCGCATTTTCTGTCAGATACTCATACTGAAACTTCAACGAGTTTACTCTTCAAAATAAAGTCTTAATCTGCTTTTTTCGGTAACGGAAACGGTTATTCGAGTGTGATAAAGTGAACAACACAGTTCAGCAGGTTGGGGAGATCTCCAAAGTTGTCTGAGGTTTCCTCTACATTTGTGGTGTCATTGTTGTGTTTCGAGTTTCGTGTTGCCGTTTTCCCAACTATATTTTGTTGTTGTATAATCTGTGAGTAGAACTTGTACCATAGTAAAGATCAATCAATACCGTTAGGGAGTTCTTAAATCTCTTATCTCTTCGTTTTATCTATCGTACCTATATTGTTTATTTTAACTTTGCATAGGTAATCCTGGTTGATTTCACAGTAACCGCGTGCTTGCACTAAATATTTAAGCAGGAACTACATTTTGAAGGGTTGATCTTTATTCTGAAGACCATATTTCCTACTATTCTCCATAATTTTACTACTGATAAATGATAAAGTAGGAGTTAAGAAAGTGGATTCAACTTTCGAAACATTGAAACAATAAATCTACGTTACGAAACTAAGCATAATTAAGCGGTATCTAAGTAAGAACCTTAAAAATAATAATTAAAATAAAAATATCCCGTTAATATCCCGTTGAGAACAAATACAAAACGTTGATTTGAGCGTAAATTTATATTGCTGTGGTAATGACCACTTGTTTGTTACGGAGGAAGAAGAATTTTATAATGTAGTTTTTTTAGCAGCTAGGTGAACTTGTCTTGTTGCTATGCCCCTTATAGATTCCCTCAGTAAATGAATATACTTACTCGTAAATCTTGAGTAAGTTCGTTAGAATACAAAACCCATTCCACCTACAACATTTTTTACTCAAACTTGAAATAATTCTACTCTCATTTATGAAATAAAATACAGTGGAAACCATATTGATGCTTGAAAGGTTTTAATTAATTTAAATACCACAACAAAGATTAGGCTGGTTTACACCGGTCCAGTAAGGACCAGTAGTTCCAGCAACATTCAGTGAAAAAAGATCAATCATAAATTCTCCCCTCAACCTGTTTTTTTTTTTCTTTTTTTTTAAAGAAATTTCGTGAAATGGGTGTACGATTTTTCGTTGGTAGAGGTAAGGGAAATAATGTAGAAAAAATTAATCACTCACTAGGATGAGAAACAGGTTCAAGACTTATTTGTTACAGGTTGTGTTGCCACTTATTTGTTGAAGTTTGGAATTTGATGTTTGAAATGTGAGTTCTTAGTGCATTCCGAGCTTGTTAACTATTCAATTATGACAACGAAATAACTTTTTCTAAATATTATTTAGCTATGCAAACCAGTTTTTTAACGAATGTCTGCAGTTTTTATATAAAAACGACGAAGTACCATTTCCCTAGCAACGACTCGGTTGTAAGCGGAAATCATCAGAAATTTCGACGCTTGCATACGAGTCTGCAACACATTGGGACATTTTATGTCTTTAGTTGCAGACTCGTATCATCAAAATTTAACAAGCGGTTGCAGTTATGTTCACAATATCAATTATTGAGAATGACCACCTGAGTGTACACAATTATTCAAATAACCATGCTCATAACTCAGCTTGTTGGCCACGCACTTCGCAGTAGTTAAAATATTATGGTTGGATAAATCGAGAGCTTTCGAACGAATGAACAACGAATTTAGTGAGATGAAAAACAACGAAGTACCATTTCCCTAGCAACGACTCGGTTGTAAGCGGAAATCATCAGAATATTTTCGTGAGCAATTTCCGTGACGTTTTTTTAGTTTATGTGCCATAGCAAAGACATAAAATGTCAAAAACTAGATTCTAGAGCCACTCAGCTGATCTGGGATCGGTCAGTTGTGTTCAGAAGTCCCTCAAGGGCCCACATACCAAATCTCAGAATCGTGGGATCATTAGGGAAAAAACTGGATTCTAGAGCCACTCAGCTGATCCGAGATCGGTCAGTTGCGTTCAGAAGTCCCTCAAGGGGCTACATACCAAATCTCAGAATCGTGGGATCATTAGGGAAAAAACTGGATTCTAGAGCCACTCAGCTGATCTGAGATCGGTCAGTTGTGTTCAGAAGTCCCTCAAGGGGCTACATACCAAATCTCAGAATCGTGGGATCATTAGGGAAAAAACTGGATTCTAGAGCCACTCAGCTGATCTGGGATCGGTCAGTTGTGTTCAGAAGTCCCTCAAGGGGCTACATACCAAATCTCAGAATCGATCGGTCAGTTGTGTTCAGAAGTCCCTCAAGGGGCTACATACCAAATCTCAGAATCGTGGGATCATTAGGGAAAAAACTGGATTCTAGAGCCACTCAGCTGATCTGGGATCGGTCAGTTACGTTCAGAAGTCCCTCAAGGGCCCACATACCAAATCTCAGAATCGTGGGATCATTAGGGAAAAAACTGGATTCTAGAGCCACTCAGCTGATCTGGGATCGGTCAGTTGTGTTCAGAAGTCCCTCAAGGGCCCACATACCAAATCTCAGAATTGTGGGATCATTAGGGAAAAAACTGGATTCTAGAGCCACTCAGCTGATCTGGGATCGGTCAGTTGTGTTCAGAAGTCCCTCAAGGGGCTACATACCAAATCTCAGAATCGTGGGATCATTAGGGAAAAAACTGGATTCTAGAGCCACTCAGCTGATCTGGGATCGGTCAGTTGTGTTCAGAAGTCCCTCAAGGGCCCACATACTAAATCTCAGAATCGTGGGATCATTCATTAGGGAAAAAACTGGATTCTAGAGCCACTCAGCTGATCTGGGATCGGTCAGTTGTGTTCAGAAGTCCCTCAAGGGGCTACATACCAAATCAACGTCATTTCTGATGGTCATAATCATCGTTGTGGCCACTTGGGACAATTTTCGTGAGCAATTTTCGTGAGCAATTTTCGTGAGCAATTATTTTCCGTGACGTTTTTTTAGTTTATGTGCCATAGCAAAGACATAAAATGTCAATTTCTGCACGTTTTAATTAAATGTAACCAGCAAAATGTAATGCCGAAATTCCTCAAACATTTGAATCATATGTGATAAACGTTTTCCACCTAATATTTTGCTAAAAAAAATTAAATATATTAATTGCTATGCAATTCTTAGGCCGACTCCCAATAATTTTTTTGACATTTCATGTCTTTGCTATGGCACACAACCAAATTTTCGTTATGTTACGTTACGTAACGAAATATGCTCAATTTCTGATGATTTCCGCTTACAACCGAGTCGTTGCTAGGGAAATCGAACTTCGTCGTTTTTCATTCCACAAAATTCGTTGACCATTCGTTCGAAAGCTCTCGATTTATCCAACCATATTATGTTAACTACTGCGAAGTGCGTGGCCCACAAGCTGAGTTATGAGCATGGTTATATGAATAATTGTTTACACACAGGTGATCATTCTCAACAATTGATATTGTGAACATGATTGCAACCGCTTGTTAATTTCTGATGATTTCTTACGATGATTCATTCTGATAATAATTGCTTGGAGCTTGCATACGAGTCTGCAACACATACGAGTCTGCAACTAAAGACATAAAATGTCCCAATGTGTTGCAGACTCGTATACAAGCGTTTCTGTTTCCGATTGTAGTGAACGAAAATGTAGACGAAAACGTTGGTTTTTTTGTAACGTCCGTGACAAAATTAAAGATGATTTTTGTAACGTCCGTGACGAAATTAAAGATGATTTCCACGTACAACCGAGTAGTTGAGTAGTTGCTATATATTGTGTCACAATTTCGGTGTTTTTCACGTACAACCCAGCCGTTGTTAGGGGAATGAAACTTCCACAGTTTTCATCGCACAAAAATCGTTCGCCACTCGTTGGAAAGCGCTTGATTTATGTGATAAATGTTCACATTTCAAGCTACCAATTTCCCTCTCCTTACGTACCTGGCTACATTCCAAAACTAAGTTGATTCAGGCTAAGAATTGCATAGCAAATTATCCTCGTTTTCTACGCAGTAGAAAAGAGGAAAGATCCGGCGAGGCGCGAAGCGCCGAGTATAGATTAGGGAGGTCCAGGGGGGCGAAGCATAGCCCGAGTATATATATATATATATATATATATATATATATATATATATATATATATATATATATATATATATATATATATATATATATATAAATTGAGTGTTTTTCAAGCACATCTATTGAATTTGAGCAATTCGTTCTCAAAAATTGCTGGCCAGCATACTCATCTTTTCTTTTGGAATACTTCCTTTTGTTCGGAAAGAACGGATTTTTCGTTTTAAATCCAAGGAGAGATCGTTATCAGAATGATACACACAAACTTGTTAGTCAGACACAGAAAACCATTAAACTCCAGGAATCGCTTCAGAATGGCTCAAAACAGATTTGAAATGTGGCAATATACTGTGAAACGACAGCACTGTGGCAGAGTGGTGTGCAACGAACTACTTTTTTCTTTCGGAAAGCTTGATCTTTTGGCGAAAAAACTGTTTTTATCTTACTCCTAGTAGTCCAAAATCCTTATACGTCGTACCGTGGGTCAAATCTGGTAGTTCTGATTTTTCGCTAACTTGTTTGAGATGTTGGACCAGTAAATAACCCAAGTTTGAGGCCTCGAGCTCCGAACGCAACCTTGTCAAAAATCGAAAAAACCGCGAAATTTTTGACATTACTTACGTTTTTAGTGATTTTAACCCTAAAGGGCTAGTTTTTCGGTTACACCTACCGAACCGAATAAGTTTTTAAATTGGACTGAATTTGCTACATTTGAGACCATCACCATCTCTGTTGACCAGATAGTTTCTGAGATGTAGCGCTTTAAAATATACCTATCGCATTTGTCGGATGTTTTCAATTTTTGGGACAAAGGCTCCAAAAATGATTTTTACGAGGGTACCCACCCTCCCCCCTACCCAGCTACCCAGCTATTGTGGACATCATTTTTACCCACCCAATGAGTAACTCATGTGAATTTCATCAAAGTCGTTGTAGTTATTTGGGAGAAAAGTTGGCTGAAATGCCGCTAAAAACTTCATTTTGTCACCCCTAAATTACGAAAGAGCAAATTTTCACAGGTTGCTTTGTGCATGCATACCCAACCCCTAAAACTTGAATTTTTTATTTCATTCCTGAAGGGCGCAATTCTCTACACAGACAACGGACAGACAGAACGACCACATACAACTCTCTGATAGGTGGAGATTTGATTTCAGTTTGGAGGTACACCAGAAATCGCGTTTTCGGCCGATAATATAACTTTCCCTTTTCTGCTCTTCGGGGCATTGGAAAAATGAAAACGGGGGGGTCAGTGGTTCCACTCAAACCTCTTCAGGACCCACGGGAATATTTACGTGGGTTCCTTGCAGAAAAATTATCAAAACTCACTCAGAAGAATAAAATGTTGCTTAAAATTAACAAATCCGGAAAATTTGATTTATTTAAAAACGCTATATCTCAGAAACTGCATGATATACAGAGATGTTAGATGGTAGGGGTCTCAAAACGTTGCAAATTTAGTCCATTTTAAGAATGTATACGGTAGGTGTTACCGAAAAATTGTTCCCCTAAGGTTGAAATCGCCTAAGACTGAAAATAAAGTCGAAAATTTCACGGTTTTTTCGATTTTTGACAAGGTTGCGTTCGGAGCTCGAGGTCTCAAACTTGGATTATTCATTGGGCCAACATCACAAACAGGTTAGCAAAAAATCAGAACTACCTGATTTGACGCACTTTGAACTCCCTTTTAGACGATAAGGTTACTGGGCTATATGCAGCTATCGTCTAGAATGCCATAAGTAAATTAATTAATTAAAAGTTGATAGTTGAAATCCATGGGTCATATAAGAACGCCTCAAAACGGATTTCAATAATGAAAATCTAGGGAAGGTTACATTTAAATTTTTTTGTTGCCGTTTTAATAACTTCATATATAGGTATATATTCATATATATATATATAACAAGGTGTAAAGGTTCTTGAGGGTTGGTCAATGAATCAGGTTTTACTCCTTACGCCGACGTTTCGTCTAATTTATTAGACATCCTCAGGGCTACAAACAATACAATAGGTATCAACTAGTAGGTAGATACATCACTAGGGTTTAGCTTATCAGTAACATGTAATAGAACAACGTGGGTTATTTATATGATTAAACTAGTTTTTTTTTTTTTTACATACCTGAGGGAAATTATTGTCCTATTTCATTGTATGTTGTAAATCATGTTGTAGCTAATACACTGTAGCTATAAAACAGGCACCAAACAATATGCCGAGGGCAGGATTCTAAATTCACTATCAGTAAACTTATCACAATGTTTATGGTATCACATGGAGCCCACTTGTTGTTGTTGTTG
The DNA here is from genome assembly GCA_030762985.1 of Adelphocoris suturalis. NCBI lineage: Eukaryota > Metazoa > Arthropoda > Insecta > Hemiptera > Miridae > Adelphocoris > Adelphocoris suturalis. The sequence continues at coordinate 119,508,673 of CM061043.1, read as the reverse complement.
TTGTGTGTCTGCCCCTAACTTTCCTTCTCTAATCTACATTGTCTTATAATTATACTTAAATACAAAATACTTAAAACTAATGACAGAATGACTAATTGGAGGGTTACATAGTCATTGAAAATTAAAAGCAATCACGGAGGGTGATGAACATGAGATCTCCTAATAAGGTTTGTATAAACCCCACTGAGCTGAGCAACATCTTTTCTTAAATTACAAGTGTTGGGTGTTTTGTGAATATGAATCATTTCCTTCACTTCTCTTTTCTTTTGGTGGGCCTCATTGTCCAGTATTTTAAAATTCTCAAAATCGAAATTATGCTTTGTCAGAATGGCATGCTTGGCTAATTCACACCTATTTGTATATTTTAGATTAATGTCTGATCTGTGCAGAGCAAACCGATTTTTTTACCCATTGTTTTGTTTGGCCTACATATTTTTGAGGACAGTCTTGGCAGGTGATTTCATAAACAACATGACTTCTTAATAGTGGAGGGATTTGGGATTTCAAATTTGAAAAAATTTTCTTGTTTAGTGTTTTTTTGTTACTATGAGCTATTTTACACTTTATCTTTTTTGAAATTATTTTGGATATCTGTTCTGAAAGACCTTTTACATACACTATACTGGCATATGGCTTTGGAAGAGAGGGAGGAACATGAGGATTTGTTGCGGGAGAATTAGATAGTAGTGGCACCATTGGGTTTACTTCTGAAGGTACACTGCCAGAAGGGCTCTGTACCAATACTGACGAAGCGCTTACTGCGGAAGAGATAGCAACTAAGGGCTTGTCTAACGTTGAGACTACGTCATTTCCCACAAGGGTTGTTGAAACAATTGACTGATTGCTAATATTTTGGACATTATTTAATATGGAGTTTATTAGACCTACTGGAAAATTATTGCTAATAAGTATTTTTTTAACAATGGCAAGGTTTTTATTGTGGAATGGTGGGTCACTGAGGGAGAGTGCTCTCTTTTTTAAGGCTAAAGCCGTATTAATTTTTTGAGTCAATGGATGGTGGGAATGATAATTCAAAAACCTGTCACTTTTCTGTGGCTTTCTCCACCAATCCACACTTATAGTACCATCAGGGTTCCTAATTGTGAGCATATCAAGGTATGGTAGCTTATGTTCATCATCTTCTACTTCAATAGTAAATTGTACTTTTGAGCATACACTGTTGAGTGCTTGGAGAATAGTATCTTCCGTTCCTGATGGTATGGCCAGAAAAATATCATCTACGAACTTGTAAATAAAAGGAACATGAAATGGTGGAGAAGCTAAGGCACTGTCCAATATCTGGTTCATTACAAGGTCTGCAAGGACCGGAGCTATAGGAGACCCCATGCTCACCCCATCCTTAATATCATACATGGTATCTTCATATTGGAAATAACCATCTTCCGTACAAATTTTTAGTAGTCTGACAAAGTCAGTTTTAGAAATATTGGTGTGATTTTTAAGTGAGTCCCACTTTTCTTCTATAATTTGATACACCAACTGAATAGGAATGTTTGTAAAAAGACTAACTGCATCCACAGAAGCGAGTGTGTACCCTAATGGCACTTGTTTGCTTTTTATGGAATCAAAAAACTGGAAAGAATCCCTGGTGTTATATTTATTCGATGAAATGTTTTGAAGAATATGACTTAGAAACTTAGCACTATGGTATGTGGGGCTATTAGTGAAACTAACAACCGGTCTGAGAGGGTTATTTGGCTTATGGGTTTTAACAAGACCATATATCCTTGGGGGTACACTATTATTATTGGTCAATTTACATTTGGTATGGAAATCTATTGATTTCTTTGTATAGAGATCTTTGACAATTTCGTTATTTTTTGTCTGCAAAGATGAAGTGGGATTTCTTCTCCTATCAGTTATTGGCATGTACGTAGAAGTATCACTCAGTAGGGTTGTCATCTTATCATGATATTCAGACTTATTCATTATCACAGTACTATTAGCCTTATCAGATTTTAGGACTAGAAGGTGTGGATGGTTTTTGAGAAAGATCTTAGTTTTCTTCAGAATTTTGGATTGATAGCTTTTTTTACTACATTGTTTTTTCTTTTGTACAAAATTTGACATGACATTAGTGACTTGGCCCCTAAGCTGGTCCTGGTCTTCCCTATCAGTACAACCTTCTTGAATAATGGTCTCAACGTCTGCTATCATCTGTGTTATTGGTAGATCTTGATAATCATATTCTAAGCTGAATTTAGGCCCAAGACTTAAAAAATTACTTATTTCAGTTGGAATAGTGGTCTGTGTAAGATTTGTGAACCATTTTTCATTAGCTATAGGTTGATCTTGTCTATTGCACGTTTGAGCTTCAAATTTTGACTGTTGAGAGAGCTTAATCTTATTAAAGAATTTATCATATAACTTTTTTTGGTCTCTTAGGAACTTATCATTTGTAGCTGTATCAACAAGAATACGAAATGCCTCTTTCTGGTTCACCAATTCATTTTGGATGTTTTTAACATTCCATATGCAAATCTTAATTTCTAATGATAAGAGGCTCCTCTTAAACCTAAGGCATGCACTCTCCACCTCTCTTTTGTAAGGGTGTTGAGCAGTAAACAGAGAATATGTACATTTAACGTTATTGATTATGTGAGTTGGAAAAATATTGGATTCACGACATCTGAGAAGGAAGAGATGTTCATTTTTTCTACTTGCTAGCTTCCTGAAGTTCATCCCAATGCGATGTGCGAGTTGTGTTGCTTGTTTTCCATAGCGAATCCTAAGTTGATTGAAGAAATTGATACCTAGTTGTGTGTTGCTTCTTTGCTGCATGTCCTCCATGATTATAATAACAATATGTTGAGTTCTCGACCACTTTTTCTTAAAACAAGGTGTTGAGGTTCTTGAGGGTTGGTCAATGAATCAGGTTTTACTCCTTACGCCGACGTTTCGTCTAATTTATTAGACATCCTCAGGGCTACAAACAATACAATAGGTATCAACTAGGAGGTAGATACATCACTAGGGTTTAGCTTATCAGTAACATGTAATAGAACAACGTGGGTTATTTATATGATTAAACTAGTTTTTTTTTACATACCTGAGGGAAATTATTGTCCTATTTCATTGTATGTTGTAAATCATGTTGTAGCTAACACACTGTAGCTATAAAACAGGCACCAAACAATATGCCGAGGGCAGGATTCTAAATTCACTATCAGTAAACTTATCACAATGTTTATGGTATCACATGGAGCCCACTTGTTGTTGTTGTTGTTGTGTGTCTGCCCCTAACTTTCCTTCTCTAATCTACATTGTCTTATAATTATACTTAAATACAAAATACTTAAAACTAATGACAGAATGACTAATTGGAGGGTTACATAGTCATTGAAAATTAAAAGCAATCACGGAGGGTGATGAACATGAGATCTCCTAATAAGGTTTGTATAAACCCCACTGAGCTGAGCAACATCTTTTCTTAAATTACAAGTGTTGGGTGTTTTGTGAATATGAATCATTTCCTTCACTTCTCTTTTCTTTTGGTGGGCCTCATTGTCCAGTATTTTAAAATTCTCAAAATCGAAATTATGCTTTGTCAGAATGGCATGCTTGGCTAATTCACATCCTATTTGTATATTTTAGATTAATGTCTGATCTGTGCAGAGCAAACCGATTTTTTACCCATTGTTTTGTTTGGCCTACATATTTTTGAGGACAGTCTTGGCAGGTGATTTCATAAACAACATGACTTCTTAATAGTGGAGGGATTTGGGATTTCAAATTTGAAAAAATTTTCTTGTTTAGTGTTTTTTTGTTACTATGAGCTATTTTACACTTTATCTTTTTTGAAATTATTTTGGATATCTGTTCTGAAAGACCTTTTACATACACTATACTGGCATATGGCTTTGGAAGAGAGGGAGGAACATGAGGATTTGTTGCGGGAGAATTAGATAGTAGTGGCACCATTGGGTTTACTTCTGAAGGTACACTGCCAGAAGGGCTCTGTACCAATACTGACGAAGCGCTTATATATATATATATATATATATATATATATATATATATATATATATATATATATATATATATATATATATATATATATATATATATATATATATATATATATATATATATATATATATATATATATATAGTAGTATATATATATATATATATATATATTTTTTTTTTTCGAAAAATTTCTATGATTGAGGATTGATGAAGCAATTATATTTTTCCATTAGCTATCTTTAAAACTAATTTATTGAGTCCATATGAACAAATCAACTGACTTTCCAAAAGTAAACTAAATTTTGACACACCAAGTTAACAGGAACAGGGTGAAACAAGTAGGTAAACATGCCGAAGTTATGTAAACCAAAACCTAAACATCATCTGCATTGTAATATAGATGCAAGACTGCAATAGACTGCAATAAACAGTGCCCATTGCTATACAGTGTTAACAACCAAGGTACAGCAGATTATAATACCAACCAACCAACCACATCAGATCATACCATCTACGTATCAGATGTTGGTAGGTACATACTACCAAGGTTTTGTTTAAGTTCATCGGAAAGTAGTCATGCTCGGAAAAAGTGACTACCTCTTCGTATTGTATTTCACTAGGCATGCAGGAAACATGTGACGTTGTGATAAGTCCTAAAATGACTTAAACCTATTCCGAATTCTCATCTTTCCCTCCTGAAATAATTTATTATTGAAATATGCCGAGTCGTCTGCTGACATTTCAGTGAACTTACTCGACCCAACTACTAGCCGACTTCTCTTACAAGTTCTGTGTACAGCAGAGACGAAATGCATGGACTATAAGGATAATTTTGATAGTGGCTGTTATTTGAGTGGTTGTGTACATTTGATTTACCAATGTTACAGAATTCTATTTCTGCTTACTTACAGAAACGATATTCGATATCGTATTTTCATATACCAACGTATTGAAGAAATGCACGTATCCGAACCTATAAATAGGTTCAAAAAGTGATTACGTTGCGTCCCTTCCGATGCAGAACCTACGACTTAAAGCGATCAAAACTTTTCCACAACCTCGACCACCTACCAGCCTATGGCACGCGAAAACTTCGAGGCAGTACGACAAACCTATAAATCATCTTTTTTACGGTGCTTTTCAAGCCGTGTCTTTGTAAATATTTATAGATACTGGTCTGAGCTGTTGTTTTAGTATGTGTACTAGTACGAAATTACTTATACATCATTGAAGTAATTGCAAAATGAATAGTCAAAAGTATATTATGTTAACCAATGATTAATAATGGAAACATGAATGATTAATAAAATCGCTGTAAATTATTACTCAACGGCTATTAATTACTTGCTCTCTGCGAGGTACATTAGCACAGGGAGCCAATATGGTTCATCATTATCTACTAGCCGCTCCGGCTCGCTACGCTCGCCTCCACGTCCAGCCGGGGGGCAAGCCCCCCGGACCCCCCATTCAATTGCTCGCTTCGCTCGCAAAGTGTGGCATGTAGGGAATATTGCTCGCTTCGCTCGCAAAGTGTGGCATGTAGGGAATGTTGCTCGCTTCGCTCGCAAACGATAGATCCCTAAGGGTAGGTTTAACTTCTGTAAGGGATGCTGCTCGCTTCGCTCGCTTGAGGAAGTTATACTGCCCACCCAACTTGGCAGACGTTTTTTTCTGTTGGAAATTCTTACAAACAAATTAAATCTTATGAAACTACGTGGAATCACAAAAAGTTTATTCGGGGATGTTGCTCGCTTCGCTCGCAAGGTATTGCTGTATATTTGTAGGAAAAAATCCGTATTTATTCTGTTGAAATGGCTCTCGCTTCGCTCGCAAGGTATTGCGTAGAAGTGCAAATGGGAACCCCCCTGTGAGGGTCCCTTCTGGTAAGCAACGTTGTGAAACGGGCGGCCCGCGTCGATCAAAAACGTCATATTAAACGGTTCCCTCGCGCTTCCGCTCGTGATTTGACCGACTGCCCGTCACTTTTTTCGATATCCGACTTCGGATTCAGATTCGGCGGGATCAAAGCTGTATTTCGCCCGCGAAAACCGTTCCGAAAAACGTACCTTTATGGGGTATATTTTAATCGGAAAAAACCAAGTTTTTCGGCGGACTTTTCGAGAAAACGGGTC